>SJYV01006435.1:2173194-2224275 GCA_006410875.1 Neotragus pygmaeus | reverse complement strand
TCTGCCTTTTCTAAAACCAGCTCGAACATCTGGAAGTTCATGGTTCACATATTCCTGAAGCCTGGCTTGGAAAATTTTGAGCTTACTTTACTAGCATGTGAGATGAGTGCAATTGTGCGGTAGTTTGAGCATTCTTTGGCATTGCCTTTCTTTGGGATTAGAATGAAAATTGACCTTTTCCAGTCCTGTGGCCACTGCAGAGGTTTCCAAATTTGCTGGCATATTAAGTGCAGCACTTCCACAGCATCAACTTTCACGATTTGAAATAGCTCAACTGGAATTCCATCACCTCCACTAGCTTTGTTCATAGTGATGCTTCCTAAGGCTTAATTGACTTCCCATTCTGGGATGTCTGGCTCTAGGTGGTGATCACACCATCGTGATTATCTTGGTCATGAAGATCTTTTTTGCATAGTTCTTCTGTGTATTCTTGCCACTTTTTCTTAATATCTCCTGCTGCTGTTAGTCAATATCAAATACATTATTTAATATATTAAATAAAAATTTAAACGTATTATATATTGAATATTTATTTAATGTAAATCTCCAAAATGAGGGAATTAGCCGTAATGTCCACAAAGAGGTGGACATGACTTAGCAGCTGAAAAGCAACAACAACAAGCCATAATGGGGGAATTAATGACCAGAAGACAGAGGGAGCCTCTAATGGACCATGGAGCAAGTCATGGTCTGCTGTGCTCCCCAGCTTGAGGCCATACATTGCAATGCCAAGGCTTTAACCCTGGAGCAAGACACTAAAACAGGACAGAGGGATTTCCTTCTTTCGGGACACCATCAGAGGAAGATTTGCTATAACATGGACCCTGAACCAGAGTACCGTGTTAGACTAATGGAGCTGTGGATCCAGCCCTCCTGCATCAGCAGGAGCATCAAGGCCCCTCCCTGTAGCGTGAGTCCTCCCCAGGCAGACTCAGGCTTTGCCCAGCTCCTGGTCACCTAGTGCTCAAGCAGCACCTGGAACACTTATAGCAGCTCAGCTCTTCCCTGCCCAGCCCCTTGGTAGGGTTCACACCAAAACTATCCCATGTCTACCATCAAAGAGGTTAGCCTGGTCTACAAGGAAGTGACTGAGAGAAGAATTAAAAGAGCCTTCTTCTGAAGGGCTGCAGAGAGCTGGTTGCATCAGGGGTCCATAGAATCAGCGGGAGTAGAGAACATAACTCCTCCCCAGTGCTTGTATACAACCTTCACTGTTGGCTTTGTTGGCTCACATCATCTCTCCATTCCCAAACTATTTAGAATTCATTCACATTCTCAAGTGAAGGGAGTCAGTTCTGGGGATTTATGACCAGGAAGAGTTGAAGAAAGCTGCCTGAACAGGGAACAGAGGAGTCCTGCGTACATTCGTTCCAAGACTAAGCTCAAAATCTCCCTTTCCTGAAGTCTTTATCGCCTGACCTAGAAGTGGATTTTTCTTTGTCTTAACTTTCTTTTATCAGCACAAATATTTCATTTTAAATTGTGATTTATATTGAGATTTCCTAGCCACCCCACCTCCCCCATAGTGATTTTAAGTTTCTGATTGTATAAGGGTAAGTTAAACAACTTTGTGAGTGCTATGGTTCATAACTATTGTGTGCTGAGTTCTTAAGAGGCACTGAACACAGTGCTAAGTATTTTATATGTATGAACTCATTTAATACTCATGAAATCATAAGAAGTGTATGTGATGTATTAATTTTATAGGTGAGAAAACTGATTCACTGAGAGTTTATTAAACCATCCAAAATCACAAGATTTGAACCCAGGTATTCAGTTTTTGGAGTCTGAACACTTAATAAGTATCTTTTCTGCCATGCTCACAACATGTACATATAGCATGGACTCAGTAAATATTGATGAATGACTAAATAGACGTGGAATTAGTCATGACCTAGGATCTGAACAAGGCTCTGAGGTGGGCCTTTGGTGGTAGATGTAGATAAGATGTACCTTTTATGTGATGAGATCTGTGTGGGAGTTAGAGGGTAATATGAATTAGTTTACACTTCAACTTGTGAAGTAGACAGAGAGAGGGTAAGGGGGAAGAAAATGGTTACTAGGCAAGTACCAGACAATAGAATATAATAACAATTGGTAGGAAAATGGATTAAAAAAAAAATTAGAGACAGAATATTTTGAGGACTTTAGGTTGGGCTTCTCTGGCAAAGTAAGTGCCAGAGAAAAGCAAGAAAAGAATGTGGCCAGAGAGTGAGAAAAGTCTTATCAACCAGGGAAACCAATGGTATCAGTTAGAGATATAGTTGGTTGAAATCAACAATAAGTTAACAAAAAAATAACTTAAACATTGGGGTATGTTTTTTTCTTGCATGACAAGATATCCCGAGTTTCACTGTTGGTAGTGTTTGTTTATTTTCTAACTTTCTTTTGAAAGTATTTATTTTGTTACTTTCTTCCTTTCTGCTTGGGCATCTCAGAATGTTGACTTTCATCTCCATGGTTATCTCATGGTCACAAGATATCTGCTACAGATCCAGCCATTAAATCTGCGTGGGTAACAGAAAGAAGCAATGAAGAATAAAACCTTCCTCCTCCATTCTCCTTTACAAAGAAAGCTGTCTATGGTGCTGTCTTTCTCAGCAAAGTTCTACTCAGAATCTTACTGGCTAAACAGGTCACAGGATCACTCCTAATTGCCATGAATGGATTATGAATCACTAGGACTCGGCAATTTGCTGTTCTGAACAAAGTTATAATTCTTTTAGGAAGGAATGGAGATTGTTTTCATCTGAAAAACAAATGAGAAATATATACATTTCCCAGTTACAGTAGGAAGCACATATCTACTTTATTTTGTCTTAAACCTACTGTGTGGTTGTCTACCAAGTAAGTTCTATAATCATAGCATTTCATGCTCATAAATGTCTCAATGTCATTCTTGGCCAGCATTTGTTACTTTGCTATGATATACCTCATGACATTGTTACTGTTTTGGTTTGCCAATTTGAGTAACATATCATTAAGTAGTTATAAGGTACTTCTTTACAGAGCTTTAAAAGTTTTAAAAGATAATTTTTATTTTGGCAACTTCTCAGTTTGATAATTTGGAGTCAGAGTCCTGTTGGGGTGGGCAATGAAACCCAGATTCTCCAGCCTGAACTGGGAAACAGTTCTTCCTTCTGTGGGAAGAATTGTATCAGATCCTCATGCTGTGTGTGTGTGTGTGTGTGTGTGTGTGTGTGTGTGTGTGTGTATAAGTGATAGAAAGAGACAGAACAAATAGGCCCCATATATTGTCTCTTGTTATATTAAACTCACCTATTGAGTTTCAGTGTCAAATCCACAGTTCTTTCCTTTTTCTATCCTCCAACTGCTGTTGGTTTTTCATGGATTTGTGCCTGTGATTTTTGTATAATGGCCACATTTACACTATATTTAATTCTACTATCAATTTTAATTAGACTTTCCGAAGTTGATTAGTTTAATACAAAATTATTCTAGCATTGTTGTATGTTTTTTGGGGGGTGGTTTCTACAACTCTCAAATCCACCAAATTGACATGCAATGATCAAAATAAGAGCAGAAGTTTAAAAAGTTTATATATTTAAACTCTATAATCCTGAAAAATTAAGTTGTCTATTCTATGATGATTGTAGATTAGTTCCCATCTCCTTACATTAAACATTTCTTCTTTCTTGTAAAAAGCTATCACATTTGTAACTAACTCTTCAGTCCCTTCCTATTTTAATATAAAAGAAAGATGACTGCATTTAGAAAATTATTACAAAATTGCTGTAACAACTGGCAACATTATGTGTATTCATTTATAATAATTGTGCACTCTTCTGTCTTCCCCACCGAAGCACTGGCTTCTTATTGGCAAGCACTTCACCTTATTTTCTGTTTCCCAAAAACTTCGGTTTGCTCTTATATAAGCAAGGAGACAGACTGACAGACCCTGTGGGTGGGGGCGGGGGAGGGGGTGATAAAATAAGCTTCTGTCCTTAAATGGCTTTTCTCTCAGCTGGAACTGATGATAGAGAAACATAAAAATGTTCTCATTGTTCTCATCCATTTCTTCCATTCTCAAAAAAGAGGAACCAANGGGGGGGGGGGGGGGGGGGAGGGGGTGATAAAATAAGCTTCTGTCCTTAAATGGCTTTTCTCTCAGCTGGAACTGATGATAGAGAAACATAAAAATGTTCTCATTGTTCTCATCCATTTCTTCCATTCTCAAAAAAGAGGAACCAACACTTCCAGATGCTTCCACTTCTTGAATCCTTTATTTCAAATTCTCCTACCCGCTCTGAGCTCCTGAACCATCAGTTACACCCTCCCTTTAGCATCTTTAATCTCTTCCTCCCCATTTATGCTTTTCTCTCAGAATATTCTCAAATGTTTCTCATCCAAAAAATCCTTCCCCTCAGTCAATCCTTCACTCCTTTTCCCATCACTGTCAACTTCTTTCTCCACTTTTACATGTTTCAATCATTCCTTACCTGCATTATAATCTGGCTTTCTCTGGATTAACAATTGTCAGCAAGAGGTTTAGATAAAAGAAATGGATCTGGTGCAGACTCCACATGGGCAAATCTGTTCAGGATTGGGAGCTCATATACACCTGTGGTGGATTCATGTCGATGTATGGCAAAGCCAATACAGTATTGTAAAGTAGAAAAAAGTAAAAATAAAATTAAAAAAAGAAAAAAAAAAAAAGAAACAGAATGTAGTCAGTTCTACTGGGATTGTAACAAGACCAGAAACATTCACCAGGGCAGACACAGGTTAAGCCTCTAGCTCAATATTGTGTGGAACACAGTTGTTGATGATCTTGTCTGTGGATGAGGGAGGGTCATAGAACTTTTGGAAGCTTAACTGAACCCCCATATCTAACATCAGAAAGCCTAGCCTGAATCACCCCGAGTGGACCCGAGGTGTATTTAATCAAGCTCAGTTTCTCACAGGAATAGTGTGGATACTAGAGAATGAAATATATTCCAGTGGTTATCCACTGGACACTTAAAAGATAAAACACATATATTTGCATACTTAACTCGCAGGGAGAACTTAAAGAGGCTAGATCTTAAATTCTTAGGGTCATCCTGGATTCTTTATAAAAACCCCATTGATTATAACATAAATGTGCAGACGTGTTTTGCTTGAGAGTGAGGAAAACTGGGAGATTATCAAACCCTTTGGAAAGTAGGTATGTATCGTGAAACATGGCTGTCAATTCAACCAGCAGATTGAGGGGAGGATCTTTTGGAACAGATGACAAGCAAAGTTAGGAACGGAGGGTGCAGCCATGGGAATACACATCATGAAAGATTTAGGTTCTAGACTGCTTTTCCCTTGACCTGGAAGAGGCTCACAATCTTTTCTTCATATATTATGATCTGGTTATATTGGGAGATGACTTGGTAAAGCCTGGGTATATGTGTTATGACTTGCGTAATGTGAAAGACACTTGGAGGAACCTAAGAGAGTTTGAGGACTCCTCAGTGTCTATGGGTCAAACCTGTGCCCTCCCTCTTTCCAGACACATTCACAGGAGGTGCAACTTGATGAGTGGACAAAGTGAATGCATGTCTTATTAGCCTTGCCTTTGTTTTTGTGTCACACTCTCTCTTCTGCCAGCATGTGTTTCTAGGTGGTCTGTTTTTTTTTTTTTTTTNAACTAAGATGCTTATTGGACACCCAAGTGGAGGCCTGCATGCACGATTAGGTGTAATGATCTAGAGTCCAGCTCATTAGCTTGCTTTCAGATAAATATGATTTGGAGGCATGTAGGCATTATTCGATGCCATGGAGATTATACAATATCAGATAGGAAAAGTATTAGTGCTGTGCTGGGTCTTCATTGCTGCATGGGCTTTTCTCTAGTTGTGGAGAGTGGGGGCTATTCTCCATGGACTTATTGCAGTGGCTTCTCAGGTTGCAGAGCATGGACTCTAGGGTACATAGGCTTTAACAGTTGCAGCATGTGGGCTCGAAAGTTGCCGTTCCAGGGCTCTAGAACACAGGCTTAAAAGTCGTGGTGCACAGGCTTAGTTGTTCCATGGCATGTGGGATTTTCCTGGATCAGGTATAGAACCCTTCTATTGGCAGGCAGATTCTTTACCACTGAGCCTGTGTATGAAAAATCACCACCATTGTGCTAACTCCCAATCCTTACACTCAGTTCAGAATATGTGTTCAGTCCAAGCTCAACTTGATCCTGGACATCTCCTCCTCAGTCTGCTTGTCTCCACTACTCCACCACCTTCCTTCCTAGAAACATTGATATTTACACAGTAATGCTCTTTTATTGTATGTGTTTGCATATGTTTATAAATTCTTTTGAACTGTGGTGTTGGAGAAGACTCTTGAGAGTCCCTTGGACTGCATGGAGATCCAACCAGTCCATTCTAGAGGAGATCAGTCCTGGGTGTTCTTTGGAAGGAATGATGCTAAAGCTGAAACTCCAATATTTTGGCCACCTCATGCGAAGAGTTGACTCATTGGAAAAGACTTTGATGCTGGGAGGGATTGGGGGCAGGAGGAGAAGGGGACGACAGAGGATGAGATGGCTGGATGGCATCACGGACTCGATGGATGTGAGTCTGAGTGAACTCCGGGAGTTGGTGATGGACAGGGAGGCATGGAGTGCTGCGATTCATGGGGTCACGAAGAGCAGGACATGACTGAGCAACTGAACTGAACTGATAAATTCTTTTCATTTCTTCTCTAATATATTTCCCAATTTCATTTCTTACTCTGCATTTTGCTCCCATATTGCCCTTACTCCTCTCACCCAGTTGATTCTTCCTGCCTGTTACCACCTCCTCAAGTCACTTTTCATCAGCATTGTATTTCTAATTCACAAATCAACTTAAATGCAATAGAAAATAAAGTATATAGTAAGTTTGAAATTTCTATGTAGCATATTTTTAGCAAGTGTCACCAACCCTATTAGTTTTATCTATCCTTACCTCCCTGGCTGCAGTGATAAGCCCTATATTCCAATACTTTGATAGACAAGCTTTTCTTCTATTATAACATATTCATCACTTTTTGATCCATGATTTTGTGCACGTTATTTCTTCTAACCACAATACTTCTTCCTTCCCCATTTCTCCAAATATCAAGCACATAATCATCCCACAAAATCAAATTCATATGTTTTGTCCTCAAGAAACAGTGCCTGATTCTTACCATCAAACCTCCTTAGAAGTACTCTCCTTTTCTCCTAAGCCCCCTGTATACAACTCTGTGATAACAGTTTTGAGGGAAGATGTCTAAATATTTTTTGACTGAGCTTTTTTCATTTAAACTCTATAACATAAAACAGTACTTTGTACTTAATAGCATCCCTATAAGTGTTAAATAACCAAAGAGGGAGCAAAACTAGGGCAAAGTCATGAAATACAGTCACCAAGAGTGGAATTCAAACCACCACTGGAGATGTTTGCTGTTGCATAGAGAAAAATTCCCATCTAATTCAAATGGCAAACATAATACACATGGGACATATATACTCTCTCCCTTGGATAGTTTTTCACTAGCCCGTTAGGATAGAAACAGAAAATTTCCTCAACAAACATTGCTAATTTTATTTAGGGTCAATGTGCATTTTTTTATTCACACAAGAACGAGGTTTTCCCCTCAGGTTGCTAGTGTAGGCTTCGATGATATATTCATGACATTTACCTTCAATGAGTAATGATTCATCTCCCTGGATCTCACTCTGAGTCTGTAGTACATCTGGAGAATTTTCTCAAGTTTTCTTTATGTCCAGCAAGACTGGCTGAGACTGGACTTGAAAGCTGTCTAAATACTCTTATCTATTCCCAACTCACCAAAATGCAGGCTTGACACTCTCTCTGTTTGCTGTCATGAATCATAGTGTTGACAAGGAAATCAGATGCATAACATTAAACACAAACCAATAGGATGAACTTCTTCCTGCATCTATTGGGAAAAGGTATGGGTGTTTTTCCATACGTCTAAGCTGCTTCTGACAATGCCAATGTAAAGCTAGAATATAGAGACCCAAAGATACTGGGTTTCTATTTTCTAAATATCCAAATAAAAACTTTTTAAATTTCAATTTCACCGGGATAAACATTTTCTTTTTTTATCATGAGAGGTCCCTATCTTGTTTCCTTTAAAGCTACTTCCTGACTTCTGTAAATTCCATTGTGTTATTGCACTGAAGTCTATTCATATTCTCTTATTGGGTTGTTATTATCCTGGCCTTTATTGAAATGAATAATAATACTCTGTATCTACATGACATCTGTCTTCTTGGATCATCCTGCTTAGCCTCATAAAAGAAATTAATCAAGTTACACCTTTAAGGAAACTATTAAACTACTTCATTGTAAAAGCAAATTGTCTTTGTTTGCTCTGATTGCAATTGTGTACAGTTTTCTAAAGAAACATGTTAAAATATCAGGAGGAATTTCGAATTGGCTATTACTTAAACTGATTGACTGGTCTCCCCCAAATTTTTTTTAAAAATAGTGTTTTGAAATGCGAAGTGTGTGAGAAAAGCATATGTATGCCCCTGAAGTACAACAAAGAGATCAGTTCATATATTAGATATGTAAAAATAGAGGTAGTCTTTTAGAGCACAGTACATGTTTTTAAATATTTGTCAAGAAGAAGATCTGGTACTATTGAGCTGGCCATAATTCTCTTGTTCTCCATGCTCAGAATACTTTCAGAACTCTATACAGAAGCTATAGACAGGAAATGTTTCTGATAATATCTCAATGTGACTCTTCATTACTCCCCTCCCCTCCCCCAATCTGAATAACTGTCACAGTTCCATTCCCTGCAGAGAGAAACAAAAAGGAAGTAATTATCACATTTATGTATGAAGAAATTTCTAATAACACATAATTGTTGGGATTAAACTTGAATTTAGGTTTTTATTCCAGTGAAGGTTTGTTAAGTACTTGGTATACTACCCCATCTTTTTATACTTATATTTCAAATCCTCTACCTCTGATAGAAGAAAATGGTAAGGAGATAAACAGGACAGTTCCATCTTGAACCATCTTCAACACCATCCACCTGCCATCTCTAACTGTGTTTGCAGGCTCACTGCCACCCTGTATTCATATCAATGCAGTCAGGTCTGGTAATAGATTATGTTCATATTGGAAGTGTTCCCAAAAGTCAGGCCTTTTGGCTGTGTAGCCTTGGTTTAGAGTCTCTGTGTGACTGGAAGCAAGTAGTCTATTGAAAACTACAGCCATAATCATGAAGTATATACAAGCTAAGAAGACCTCAGAGTGATTTCTTCCTATAAAACAGAGTATTGAGTTATCTCATTTGAGAAACAATGTGTAATTCATATGTGAAAAAGTGTGAGAGAAGAAAATGAAAAGTCACAGTAATCCCTTCTAATTCCTATATTTATTTCAGATACTTCTCTTTCAAATTAATTGTGACTGACAATGGCACCCCACTCCAGTACTCTTGCCTGGAAAATCCCATAGACGGAGGAGCCTGGTGGGCTGCAGTCCATGGGGTTGTGAAGAGTCGCACACGACTGAACGACTTCACTTTCACTTTTTACTTTCATGCATTGGAGAAAGAAATGGCAACCCACTCCAGTGTTCTTGCCTGGAGAATCCCAGGGATAGCGGAGCCTGGTGGGCTGCCATCACTGGGGTCGCACAGAATCGGACACGACTGAAGCGACTTAGCAGCAGCAGCTACTGGTAGGGTGAGTAATGCTATCTGCTCACTCACTCAGAGATGTTCCTGTCGTAATCTCAAAGACCTGTAAATGTTTTACCTAACATAGTACAAGGGAATTTTCAAGTAGAGTTAAGTATTTTGTAATGGGGTAGTTATCCTGGAATCTGTGGTTGAGTCCCATGTAGTTAAAAGAGTCCTTCCTCTTGTGAGGCAGAGAATCAGAATTATGACCAGAAGGTGATGTGATGAACTGAAACAAAGAGAAAGAGACTTTTAAAGATACAACCCTGTTGGCTTTGAAGATGGAGGAAGGAGCCATGAGCCAAATGCAGATGACCGTCAGAAGCTTGAAAAGTCCAGGGAACAACTTCTCTCCCAGAAATTCTAAGAAATAGAGCCTTGCCAACACTTTAATTTCGGCCCCTGAAAGCCTTTTTAGACTTCTGACCTCTAGCACTACAAGATTATAACCCTGTGTTGTTTGAGCCTCCTAATTTGTGGGTAACTTACAATAGCAGTGAGAAACTAATACATTCATTAATGATGGTTAAAGGAAGCATAGGGATTAGGGTCACGTACTCTGGATCCGACTTGTCTGAGTTTGAGTCTTGGCTCAGCCATTTATCAGTTCCGTGACCTTGGCAAGTTATTTACATTCTCTGTGACTAAGTTTCCTTATCTTTAAAATGAGTATACATATGTAGCATTGAGTATTATAAACATTAATTAGTTCATATACAGAGCTGAGAATATAACTGTTCCACTATAGAGTAAATGGTCAATTAATGTTAATCATTTGAGGGAAAAATAACAAGAGTTAGCTAGTGCACGAATTAGGGGAACTTTGACTCATGTACTGCTTGGTGAAAGGAATTTGAAGTTAATCTAATTGATCCCCATTTATCATGAAGGATGTAGTAGATGCTATATAGTATATGTTTCAGTTTCCTATTGATTTTGATTCTCTGTCCATAATTGTGCTAAGATTACTATCTACCCCTGCTTAGTTCTTTAGCTGTGTAGAGGAGTCATTTGGCTTCTGAGCTCTAACTCACTAACTAAAATAAGACATCCATCCAGGGATTCTGTACAGTTTAGTAATACTTACATATATTGGGTTTTAATTCATTTTACCAAACTCTTTTGTCTTAGACAAAGTATCATTAAAAAAGAATAACCCTTGGCCTTAATGCCACTTATTGATTTAAGGAGGGAAAGAGTAAAGGTATTTGAGGCAATGAGGGCAGAAGAACTTGTTTACCTTCAGGTGCCTCTTTGGAAAGTTCATTGACAGAAAACACGTGGTTTCTTAACATATTATCAGATGTTCTTATGGTGTGGGCTTGAGAAAGATGGATACTAAGTAAAACCGAAGTTTGTTATGGTCATGTTTTGGAGAAAACTTTCAAAGTCCTGAGTTGGAGATGCAGTAATGACAACCAATCATCTGAACAAATCTACTTTACAGTTCTTTATGAATTTCAAAAATGGAGATATGATAATAAAAAAAAAGAAAGAAATCAAACAAGCACAAAATGATTTGTTTCCAGGATAATGTAACATCTTGGTTGATGAGAGAAGGAAAAAAAGAGAAAAAGAGTTGCACCATTCTTTGTCTCTTAAAGTTTTCAAAGATACTTTAATTTTGAGCAAATCACCCATATCTCCTGCATAGTGAATATCTCTTTATCAGTACCAACTTCTTGCCCCCTACCCCCCAGCTCCAAGATAGTCTAGGAGTAGTATTCAACTAGGAAAGTCTCAGGGAATAAAATTATCATGAAACTGGCCAGCAAACCAATGTACTGGGCAACTGAAAACCCAGAGAAAGGCAGGCCTTTTCTATGAAGGGCTGTAAGTCCCAAACTGCTTTAGAAAATAGGGAGCATTTCTCTGAACATATGACAGAAAACATCTGGACAGGAGGGACTTGACTTAATTCCCTATGATTTGTTTTATTCATTATTTCTTTGAAAGGATTTTTTGATCAGAAAGATCACTGAAATAAATAATTTCATACCACGACATGCTAGCATTACATAGACTCACACTATAATTGATATCGAAGTAGCCTAATTATTTTCTCTAGTTTACTCCCCCAAAGTCATACTCAGTTTGCTGTATTGTCACAAGGAGTTTCAGAGAAAGAAAAAAGACATAAAGAATTCTCTATTCACTGAAAGCTTATTGTGCATTATGTTTTAGGCACTTGGCTAGCCACTGGAATGTGTTAAAAGAATCCTTTATAATAATGGATGGATGAGTTAAAAACATTACTATAGTAAGTATATAGATAAATAAATTGTTTACTGCTTGGGATATAGCAAAGCACCTATATGGAAAGGCTATGATTATAACCACCTTTTAAGCTGAGTACAAACAACAGGCTCTAAAACAATAAGAAAATTTGCAGACAGACAGACAGTCACTTAGTTCAGTCGCTCAGTCGTGTCTGACTCTGTGACCCCATGAATTGCACCACGCCACGCCTCCCTGTCCATCACCATCTCCCGGAGTTCACTCAGACTCATGTCCATCAAGTCAGTGATGCTATCCAGCCATCTCATCCTTTGTTGTCCCCTTCTCCTCCTGCCCCCAATCCCTCCCAGCATCAGAGTCTTTTCCAATGAGACAGACACTCAGTGTATCTCAAATATCACAAATAGGTCTCTTTAGGTCTGAATTCATAATATCCCACAAAATAGTATAGATACTATGGGCTGCTGAATTTTGTGGATCTCCTCAAAAAAGCTCAAATTAAAAATTTTCCTTTTATGTATTTTCTTTCACTGAATAATTACCTTCAGTTCAGTTCAGTCGCTCAGTCGTGTCCAGCTCTTTGCGACCCCATAAATTGCAGCACGCCAGGCCTCCCTGTCCATCACCAACTCCTGGAGTTCACTCAGACTCGCGTCCATCGAGTCAGTGATGCCATCCAGCCATCTCATCCTCTGTCGTCCCCTTTCCTCCTGCCCCCAAGCCCTCCCAGCATCAGAGTCTTTTCCAATGAGTCAACTCTTCGCATGAGGTGGCCAAAGTACTGGAGTTTCAGCTTTAGCATCATTCCCTCCAAAGAAATCCCATGGCTGATCTCCTTCAGAATGGACTGGTTGGATCTCCTTGCAGTCCAAGGGACTCTCAAGAGTCTTCTCCAACACCACACTTCAAAAGCATCACTTCTGCTCTGAGCCTTCTTCACAGTCCAACTCTCACATCCATACATGACTACTGGAAAAACCATAGCCTTGACTAGACAGACCTTAGTCAGCAAAGTAATGTCTCTGCTTTTGAATATGCTATCTAGCTTGGTCATAACTTTTCTTCCAAGGAGTAAGCGTCTTTTAATTTCATGGCTGCAGTGATTTTGGAGCCCCCCCAAATAAAGTCTGACACTGTTTCCACTGTTTCCCTATCTATTTCCCATGAAGTGATGGGACTGGATGCCATGATCTTTGTTTTCTGAATAATTATCTTAGGAGTCAATAATTTTGACTGCTTTGATAGATTTGTATTAATATGTTTCTAGGAGAAATAGTCATTTAGAAAGCGTTCTAACTGTTACAAAAGGGATTTGGAAGAAAAGTACCCACTGAGACCCCTAAACCTTCGTGTCAAATAACAAAGAGCTATCAGGTTTGCTGCTTCACTTGTGGGGCTAATCAGTCTGCTTAGCCTTACAGGATGGTCAGAGTAGTTAATTAAGAGCCAGGGGAACTGAGTTCCATAGAGCAGAGAGCAGTTTACAGTGAATGCAGGGTTAGGGAGCTCATGGCCAATGCTAACACATTAATCCCAAATCAGTTAACTAGAGTTTAAAGAACAACAACATCTAAATTGGGCTTTGAATAATTGATGACAGCAGCTGAACTATTAGAGAAAAAAATATATCTTTCCTCTAAGTCTATATGCCTGTAATTGCTAAGCTTATTTTCTCTCTGATTGGATGCAGGCTCTCCCAGGAATATTTTCTTTCCTCTGAATCATGAAGAGGCACTCCAGTGACATATTTTTGATGGGAGTGATAGAAAAATTATATATTTTTAAAAGGTTGCTGAATTAACTAAACTTACTTCAAAAATCATGCCATTAATTCTGCTATTCATGTATGTACACAACAGGAGAATCAGAAATTGAAAATTCCCTTTTTGTTCAGAGTTGTTGGGAGTGAGAGTGGGATTGTGAGGGTGTCCACCACAGCAAAGACTTTCAGATAAAAAGAAAATGCTTTTAAAATCATATCAAAAGATGGGTTTTTGAAACATGGTGATTAAAAGAAACTTACAAAAGAACTGCGTATAACTCATTACAAATATGTGAATCACTTCCTCTAATGAAACAATGATCTATCTAACATTCAGAAAGAGTGTTATTTGTAGGATTGGTTTTTCAGAATTATGAAATGGTGCATAATGTACTAATTTTTATTTTCTTGTACATTATAGGTGTTATGTCTCTAATAGTTTCCATAGAAATAGTTAAAATTGGACTTTTGAAACTAGTGGTAAGGGGTAGAAGAGCAACGAAGATAGTTTGAGAATGAATGACCAGCAGGTGTGTTAAAATAAAGTTAAGAATGTGTGACATTTTAGTGCTAAATGAAAAGCACAGAATTTTCATAGGTGCAGCATAAGTATAAACTGTACATGATAAAGTTGCAAGTCAAAGTCTGGGCATTACATTCTCATCTTAAAAATATGCATCTATTTACATGTGTGTTTATAATGTCTTAGGATTCTATGGTAATCCTCTAGCCTTCACTTGCCTTACTCATTTATAAAACAGAATTAAAAATTATGAGGCATTTCTTCATTCAATATGTAAAATTCAACACATAAAGTGCCCACTGTATGCTAGATTCTCATCAAGGCATTTGGGACATATCACTCAATAAAGCAGAAAAGATCCTACCTTTGTAAAACTTACATTGGGGTGGGAGGTGTAGTGAGTGGATTAAAAATAGTATAAATTGTTATTTTATCTCAAAAAAAGAAAACCTAGGGGTATGAGAGATCTGGGATAAGCGAGTTGGGATGTGGGTTGTAATTTTGATAATAATGGTCAAGGGAAGACTTATTGAGAACATAAGTAAAGACTTGAAGGAATCGAGGAAGTAAGCCACTGAAATACCCGGAGAAGATCTCTGCAGATGGGAGGGGCAGCACCAAGGCAGAAGACCACTTGCTAATTTCTGCCACAGCAAGGAGGTCAGTATGGATGGAGAGGAAAAAGCAGGTGGGAAGGCTGGGTCCAGAAATGTAGCTGCCAGTCAGATCGTTTAAGTTTTATGCCGTTCTAAGGATTTTGGCTTTTATTCTGAATCAAATAGGAAGTGAGCAGGTCATTGGTTCTCAAAGTAAAATCACCAGACCAGCAGCACAAGTCTTATCTGGGAAATTGTTAGAAATATGACTTCTCAGGTCTACCCCAGACCAAAATGGCTAGGGATAGAGCCCAGCAGACTTTGTATTAATAAGTGCTAAAAATGTCTAGGGGTGGAGCCCAGCAGACTTTGTGTTAATAAGTGTTCCAAGTGATTCAGATGTTTGTTCAAATGGGAGAAACACTACGCTAGATGATTCTAAGCCAAAGAATGCGGTAATCTAACTTGATCATTTATCTTAAGACTTCTATAGATTGTCCATAAATAGGATGGCCACATGAGTTATACTCTAACTTTGAGCATTTTTGAGAGTAATGCATGTTTGTGTGCTAAGTTGCTTCAGTTGTGTCTTGACTCTTTGTGATCCCATTGACTGTAGCCCGACATGCTCCTCTGTCCATGGGGATTCTCCTGGCAAGAATACTGGATCAAACCCAGGTCTCCTGCATGGGTAGGAGGGTTCATTACCACCTGTGCCACCTGGGAAGCCCTCTTGAGAGTAAAGATGGAACTGAAAATAATGAACAGTTATGATTTATCTGAAATAGGTTGTAAGTTGGAACTTTCTGGGACAAACCAGGACATGTGAGGCCATAAGTCACTCATTTTTCCTATAAGATACTATAGGCTCTTATTCTATAAAGAGATCTAGTTACAAAGCAGGCTTTTGAAGATTGAAAAAAGGAGGAGGAGGAAAAGCACTGAAAAATGTTGCTTCCCAGTCTGCATCTTTCACTCTCATAAGCAGTTACCCAGTCTGAAGTTCATAGGAAGGATATCTCACTTGAAAATATAGACAACTTACCATACATAATCTGAAATGATTTAAAATGAAGCTTGAGCTAGAATGGGATTTTTATAGAAGCCTGACCTTTGGTCTTGCTCATTTCATTACCAAGTATTTTACTGTTGACATTTAGTCTGGGCCAAAGTTTGTCCCTATGCATTTTGAAGTCATGACATTTCATCATGTGGTATTTTGCTTTTTATTAAGGTTCTATGGCATTCATTACCTTATAAATTTAACAGTATTTAAATATATTATATGAACATGCTCTTTTTAAAAAATGTGAGCATGTAAAGGTACTATCTAATTTGATATAAAATATTTAAATGAGAAATCTCTCAAGAGTGAAGTGTTGTTATTATCAAGAATGGGCTGAGATATTCTAAACATGCTCCACCATAGACATAAAGTGGGAGAGCATGAAGTGGCAGAGCTTGTGATCAATATCTGTGCCTCATGTATTTTTATTTCCTCCCCATTACTCTGTGGAATGCTTCAGTTCTCAGGGGCGCTCACTTAAACATGGTCAAACCACAGAAAGTGAGGATGACAACATTCACTGTTAAAATTGTTGCCTGAGGAATGCAGCCTAGCTAAAAATAGAAGGAAACACATAATTTAAACTTGAAAAGAGATTAAGGATTGAATAGGATGCTTCTCAAAGGCCGTCTACAGACCACCTGCATAAAGGTCACATGGGGAGTACATGAAATGTACAGACAATCACAGGCTGCCTGCCAGGTGTGCTGGATCAGATTCTCTGGACAGGAGGCTTGTAAATCTGCATTTTTAATAAGTACCCTAGGTGACTTTATACACACTAAACTTTGTGAAGCACTACGACATGAACAGTGTCCAAAAATTTTCCTTAGGGCTGCAAAAGTTGAAGATAAAAGAATACTTGTAATGATAAGTTCATTTTCAATGTTCAAACTATTTTTTTGGTTTGAATGATTGTAAATTGAGGAGAAAGAGGGAAGAAAGAAATATACCAAAGCCCAGAGGACTCAGTACAGTAAGTCAGAGGAAATGTTAAAAGCTTAAGAAGCCACCAAATGATCGCTGAGCGTGGGAGGTTGGAGGAGTCTGCTTGGAGATCTCTCGGGACTAACTTCATATTGCTAATTTACAATCACATGCTGCATCTGTCACTTTTACAAAGCAGTGAGAATGCCCATCCCTTAATAGCATGGGGTTACTTGCCATAGTCTCTGGAGTGGGCCATCTAGACAAGACCTTTCAGGATGTCAAGAAAGAACCTTAGTGATGCACAGTAACACACACATGCTCCTTTATGTCACTTCTGATTTACTTTATCTTAAAGTGTCAGCAAGAAAAACTCACACCCATATTAATAACTAGAGGTTTGTATTTAAGCCAAGAAAAATAAACCCTGCTGATAGCTCAGCAGACAGCTGGTTTGCTCTAAGTAGAGCCAAAAAAAGACATAGTTCTTTGTATTTGTGAAAAATTTATCATATTTAGGAAATGAAACTATTAGATGAATAATTTTGATGTCTGTGTTTAGAAAAGCCATCTTGAGAAAATAACTGAACTTATCATTAAACATGATTTTTACTATAAGCAACATAAAAAATACAAACACTATTAAGATAAAGTCATGATAAGTTTAAGCCATCTGGGGATCTAGTTGTGCTGAAAAAATAGGGTCTAAGATATTCCTTTAACTTTTCCAAAGACAAATGAAGAAATTAAGATGCTGCTCTGATAATCTAATATTGATCAAAAAATCAAGAAACTTTTCACGATAAGAAGTGGTCAATGGAAATAAATGTTGGCCATAACCACACTTGGGACTTGTTGTCGTTGTTCAGTGGCTCGGTCATATCTGTCTCTTTGTGACCCCATGGACTGCAGCACTCCAGGCTTCCCTGTCCATCACCGTCTCCTAGAGTTTGCTGAATGTCCATTGAACGCTGATCCCATCCAACAATTTTGTCTTTTTTCATCCCCTTTTCCTCCTGCCTTCAATCTTTCCCAGCATCCGGGTCTTTTCTAATAAGTCAGCTCTTTGCATCAGGTGGCCAAAGTATTGGAGTTTCAGCTTCAGCATCAGTCCTTCCAATGAATATTCAGAACTGATTTCCTTTAGGATTGACTGGTTTGATCCCCTTGCAAAGGGACTCTCAAGAGTCTTCTCCAGCCACACAGTTCAAAAGCATCAGTTCTTTATTTATGGTCCAACTCTTACATCCATACATGACTACTGGAAAAACCATAGCTTTGACACATGGGACTAAGAAGTTTAGAAGCTAGACTTCAAAAGTACTAAAAGGAAAAAATCAGATTTGTCTTTTGTATGAGCCTTAAAAGGGACATGTTGCTCAAGGAGCATGGTAAAATGATTAACTTTGGTTTACACAGTCTCCATCGAAACAAGTAAGAAAATATTTCTAAGGGAACTAAATTAGTGGCACAGGATGCTCTTTTAAGACCTGGGAATATAAAAAACATGTAGAAGAGGTATAATGAGGGAATGAAAACAAAAGGGCTGCCTAGACTTAGAACAGTGTCAGAAAGATTTGAGGCCAGACTTACTGAGGCTGGAGGAACTGCTACAGACAAGGAAAGGCTTGCTTGGCAAGCTTTGCTCATAGACAGACTGTGAACAAAAAAGGGATGGAATCACTGCTGGGGGAAATGGTACACTGTTAACAGGTGACCAAATGTTTACCAAATTACCAATTTATTAACTTTCATATGATGAAGATCTAGCACACTACCTATCACCTTTTAAGTATACTATACCAGACCACCTGACCTGCCTCTTGAGAAACCTATATGCAGGTCAGGAAGCAACAGTTAGAACTGGACGTGGAACAATAGACTGGTTCCAAATAGGAAAAGGAGTATGTAAAAGCTGTATATTGTCACCCTGCTTATTTAACTTAAATATAGAGTACATCATGAGAAATGCTGGGCTGGAAAGAGCACAAGCTGGAATCAAGATTGCTGGGAGAAATATCAATAACCTCAGATATGCAGATGACACCAGCCTTATGGCAGAAAGTGAAGAGGAGCTAAAAAGCCTCTTGTGAAGTGAAGTCGCTCGGTCGTGTCCAACTCTTTGCAACCCCATGGGCTGTAGCCTACCAGGCTCCTCTGTCCATGGGATTTTCCAGGCAATAGTTCTGGAGTGGATCGCCATTTCCTTCTCCAGGGGATCTTCCCAACCTAGGGATTGAACCTGGGTCTCCCGCATTGTAGACAGACACTTTACCGTCTGAACCTCTTGATCAAAATGAAAGAGGAGAATGAAAAAGTTGGCTTAAAGCTTAATATTCAGAAAACGAAGATCAGGGCATCTGGTCCCACCACTTCATGGCAAATAGATGGGGAAACAGTGGAAACAGTGTCAGACTTTATTTTTAGGGGCTCCAAAATCACTGCAGATGGTGACTGCAGCCATGAAATGAAAAGACACTTACTCCTTGGAAAGAAAGTTATGACCATCCTAGAGAGTATATTCTTTGCCAACAAAGGTCCGTCTAGTCAAGGCTATGGTTTTTCCAGTGGTCATGTATGGATGTGAGTTGGACTGTGAAGAAGGCTGAGCACCGAAGAATTGATGCTTTTGAACTGTGGTGTTGGAGAAGACTCTCGAGAGTCCCTTGGACTGCAAGGAGATCCAACCAGTCCATCCTAAAGGAGATCAGTCCTGGGTGTTCATTGGAAGGACTGATGCTAAAGCTGAAACTCCAATACTTTGGCCACCTCATGCGAAGAGTTGACTCATTGGAAAAGACCCTGATGCTGGGAGGGATTGGGGGCAGGAGGAGAAGGGGACGACAGAGGATGAGATGGCTGAATGGCATCACCGACTTGATGGACATGAGTCTGAGTGAACTCCAGGAGTTGGTGATGGACAGGGAGGCCTGGTGTGCTGTGATTCACGGGGTTGCAAAGAGTCGGACACGACTGAGCAACTGAAATGAACTGAACTGAACTGATACATGTGTAAGGAATGGGTGGTTGAGTTCATATAGTGAGAGTGATTTCAAAAACAGAAAAATAGTAGAATAAATGATTTTTGTAGAAGTTTCAACACCAAGGTAAAATGTGGAGTTAATAAAGGGAGTTGGTGTTTTTAAAATTACATCTCTCTGCAGACTAAGAGTTGACATCCCAAGAGGCAAGAATCTAAAAATCTCTGATGTGAGACATGTCATTAACAATGTTTGGGATCAAAGTGTAGAAGTTTCAAAGATGCAATCAGAGTAAGAATCCACAATTTCAAAAGAAAAAAAGGTGGATGGGGATATTTCAGAAGAGTACTGTGACTGTGTCTCCCTTAATTCTATACTATCTTATGAAGCAGAGAACTTGGAATGATTTAGAATGATTTAGAATTTTTAAAAGTATGTTTAGATTCTACTAAAAAAGAAAAGTGTATTCACAAGTAGTAGAATTTATTTTTTATGGGATCCCTGATATATTTATGAAGAAAATGCTATCGTCATTGTGATTTCAATAAGGCATCCTACAAAATTTTACTTTTATATGTGGAGAAACAATGAAAGATTAACTTGGTAATGATACAAACAAATGGATTCAGACTACTCAAACATACTGCAATAAAATAAAAATGGAATAGCCGTGCTATTTTAATCTGTGTTTGATCAGTGATTTCAATTAAATACATACAAACAGAACAGGTACATATAAAATTTAAACTTGACACAACGCTAGAGACAAAAATAATAGTTTACTCTTGTCCAAGAAAAATGATATATACTCATGTCTTAGTTTAGGCTGCTGTAACAAAACACCATAGGCTGGAATCTATTTCTCACAGGTCCAGATATTAGAAGTATGAGGTCTTGTGAAGACCCTCTTCCAGGTTGCAGATTGCCATTTTCTCATTGTGTCCACACAAGCTGAAAATGTTAGGGAGCCTTTTTGTGGTGTCCTTTACATGGGGATACTAATCCCATTCATGAGGGCAAAGCCCTTGCAATCTAATCATCTCCCAAAGTCCTTGGCTCCTAATAGTATCATTGGAAATTAGATTTCAATATATGCCTTTGGGATAGAGACAAACATGCAGTCTGAAAGACATCTCTTTGTTCTCTTCTCCACTAAGTGCAACTATGTACCCTCGAAACAACACAAGACACAACTAAAGGAGATATCTGAAGGTGTGTGGTAGGTTGAATGATGTCCCCCCAGAGGTGTCTACGTTCTAATACCCAGGGTATGTAGATATGTTACCTTACGTGGTGAAACAAAAGAGGCTTTGCAGATGTGATTAAATTAAGAATCTGGAGATGAGGAGATTATCCAGGATTATTTTGCAGGGTTCAGTGTGACTACAAGTGTTCTTAAAAGAGTGAAGCAGGTTTGTAGTATAAATCAGGGAGCCTGAATCCTCCAGCTCTGTTCTGTTTCAAGATTGTTGTGGCTATTCAGGGTTTTTGTATTCCCATATAAATTTAAGCGTGTTTTGTGAAAAACACTAGTTTTTCTAGTTCTGTGAAAAATGCTGTTGATAATTAGATAAGGATTATATTGAATCTGTAGATTGCCTTGGGTAGTAAGGTCATTTTAATAATATTGATTCTTCCAAGAATATGGTATATCTTTCCATATATTTGTGTTGTCTTCAGCTTCTTTCATCAGCATCTTAAACTTTTCAAATATAATTCTTTTACCTCTGATAGGTTTATTCCTAGGTAATTTACTGTTTCTGATGCAAGGGTAAATGTGATTGTTTCTTTAATTTATCTTTCTAACAGTTTTTTATTAGTGTACAGAAAGGCAACAGATTTCTGTATACTAATTTTGTGTCCTACAAACTTACAAAATTCATTGATGAGCTCTAACTGTTTTCTAGTAGAGTTTTTAAGGTTTTCATGTATAGAATCATGTCATTTGCAAACAGTGACAGTTTTAATTCTTCATTTCCAATTTGTATCCTTTTTACATCTATTTCTTCTCTGATTACTGTGGCTAGGACTTTCAAAACTATATTGAATATGAGTAATGTGAGTGAGAATCCTTGCCTTTTTGAACTTAGAGGGAAAGTTTTCAGGTTTCATCATGGAGTATGATGCTAACTGTGGATTCATCATATATGGCCTTTATTATGTTAGAGTTGTTCCCTCTCTGCCTGCTTTCTGAAGACTATTTAACATAAATAAATGTTGAATTTTATCAAAGGCTTTTTTTTTCATCTAGATTAATTTCCAAAATACATCAACAGCTTCAGTTCAGTTCAATTGCTCAGTCGTGTCTGACTC
This sequence comes from Neotragus pygmaeus, assembly GCA_006410875.1. Lineage (NCBI taxonomy): Eukaryota > Metazoa > Chordata > Mammalia > Artiodactyla > Bovidae > Neotragus > Neotragus pygmaeus. The sequence goes on along the minus strand of SJYV01006435.1, from coordinate 2,202,194 downwards.
TTTGCGACCCCATGGACTGCACACCAGGCTTCCCTGTCCATCACCATTTCCTGGAGCTTGCTCATACTTATGTCCTTTGAGTTGGTCATGCCATCCAGCTATCTCATCTGGTATCGTCCCCTTCTCTTCCCGCCTTCAATCCTTCCCCAAATCAGGGTCTTTTCTGACTCTTCTCATCAGGTGGCCAAAGTATTGGAACTTCAGATTCAGCATCAGTCCTTCCAATGAATACTCAGGACTGATTTCCTTTAAGATGCACTGATTTTATCTCCTTCCAGTCCAAGGGGCTCTGTCTGAATAGTCTTCTCCAATACCACAGTTCAAAAGCATCAGTTCTTTGGCACTCAGGTTTCTTTATGGTCCAACTCTCACATCCATACATGGCTACTAGAAAAAACTTAGCTTTGATTATATGGACCTTAGTTGGTAAAGTAATATCTCTGCTTTTTAATATGCTGTCTAGGTTGGTCATAGCTTTTCTTCCAATGAGCAAACATCTTTTAATTTCATCGCTACAGTCACCATCTGCTGTGATTTTGGAGATCAAGAAAATAAAGTCTCTCATTATTTTCTTTGTTTCCCCATCTATTTGCCATGAAGTGATGGGACTAGATGACATGATCTTATGAATGTTGAGTTTTAAGCCAGCTTTTTCAGTCTCCTCTTTCATCTTCATCAAGAGGCTCTTTAGTTCTTCTTCAATTTCTGCCATAAGGGTGATGTCATCTACATATCTGAAGTTATTGATATTTCTCCTGGCAGTCTTGATTCCAGCTTGTGCTTCATCCAGCCTGGCATTTTGCATGATGTATTCTGCATATAAGTTAAATAAGCAAGATGATAATATACAGCCTTGACATACTCCTTTCCCAATTTGGAACCAGTCTGGTGTTCCATGTCTGGGTATAACTCTTGCTCCTTGACCTACATGCAGATTTCTCAGGAACAGCTAATACAGCTCAATTTAAAAAAAATTTTTTTTTAATGGGCAGAAGACCTAAACAGACATTTCTCCAAAAATGACATACAGATGGCCAAAAGCACATGTAAAGATGTTCAACATCACTAATTATTAGAGAAATGCAAGTCAAAGCTACAGTGAGGTATCACCTCACACTAGTCAAAATGGCCATCATCAACAAGTCTATAAATAATAAATGCTGGAGAGGATGTGAAGAAAAGGGAACGGTCCTACACTATTGGTGGGAATGTTAAATTGGAACATCAGTGTAATTGGAGAACAGTCTGAAGCTTCCTTAAAACACTAAAAATAGAGCTATCATATGATCCAGCAATCCCACTCCTGGGCATATGTCTGGATAAAAAGTATACTTGGAAAAAATATATACAGCCCAATGTTCACAGCAGCAATATTTACAACGGCCAAGACATGGAGACAACCTAAATGACCATCCACAGATGGTTGGATAAAGATGGTAGGAATATTACCTAGCCATAAGAAAGAATGAAACAATGCCATTTGCTGCAACATGAATGGACCTAGAGATTATTATGTTACATGAAGTAAGTCAGAAAGACAGCTATCATGTAATATCATTTATATGTGGAATCTAAAAAAATAGATACCAATAAACTTATTTATAAAACAGAAATAGACTCATGGACAAAGAAAACAAACTTATGGTTAACAAAGAGGACAGGTGAAGAGAGACATATTAGGGGTTTGGTATTAACAGATACACACTACCATATATAAAATAGATAAACAACAAGGACCTACTGTATAGCACAGTCAACTATATTCAATATCTTTTAATACCCTATAATGGGCCAGAATCTGAAACACATAATCACATGGCTGTCTGTCTGAAATGTAAATCCACTGTACTTCATAATTCAAAAAGATCCACGTATCCCAATGTTCACTGTAGCACTATTTATAATAGCCAGGGCATGGAAGCAATGTAGATGTCCATTGACAGATGAATGGATAAAGAAGTTGTGGTACATGTATACAATGTAATATTACTTAGTCATAAAAAGGAATAAATTTGATTAAGTTGAACTGAAGTGGGTAAAACTAGAGCCTGATATACAGAGTGAAGTCAGAAAGAGAATAATATCATATATTAATGCGTATATATGGAATCTAGAAAAATGGTACTGATGAACCTATTTGCAAGGCAGGAATAGAGACACCAAAATAGAGAACAGAGCTGTGGACACAGTGGGTGGAGGAAGGGGCAGGATGAATTGAGCGAGTAACATTGAAATGTATACACTATCATATGTAAAACAGATAGCTAGTGGGAAGTCGCTGTATAACACGAGGAGCTCAACCCAGCACTGTGACAACGTAGAGAGGTGAGATGGAGGCTCAAGAGGGAGGGTACATATATACTTATGGCTGATTCACATTGTTGTACAGCAGAAACCAACACAACATTTAAAACAAGTATCCTCCGATTAAAAAGAAATTTTAAAAATTTGTGATAGAGTAAAAAAAAAATTTAAAGGGATGGGGATTCGCCAGGAGGATCAGAGGTACAAAGGGAAGGCTATGTCATGACGGAAGCAGAGAGAGTTTGAAGATACGATGCTGCTAGCTTTGAATGTGGAGGAAAGGACCAAAAGTCAAGGAATGCAGCTAGCCACTAGATACTGGTAAAGGGCAGGAAACAGATTTTTCCCCCCAGAGCTTTCAGAAGAAACCAGCTCAACTTACTCTTAGGTTTTATCCAAATAGCACACGTGTGTAGACTTCTGACTTCCAGAACTGTAGGAGAAATTTGTGCTATTTTAAGTCATTAAATCATCAAATTAGATCGTTACGGCATCAGTTGAAAACTAGTATAGATAGTAAGAGGAAGGAGGAGTGATTAGGGACTGATTAGGAACCCTAGAACTGGTAGAAAAAGGTAATGGCAGGATGTTTCAGCATCTCCCCTGCACCATCCAATGGAACAAGATGACTCATATGTATTTCAACCTTTACCTTGTAGCCCAGCTGCCCAGTTAGACTCATTCCTCCCCTTGATTAAACAGGATGCTAGCTAAAATAAAATCTTATGACAACTCTAAATGTTGGTGAAACCGTGTCACTCATACAACATTGCTGGGAATGTAAAATGGTAATCTATTCTGGAAAAGTTTGACACTTTCCTGTAATACGGTACAGGCAACTGACATATGATGCAATGATTGATCTCTTGGGCATTTATCACAGAGAAATAAAATCTAGGCTAAAACAGAAATCTGGATATAAATATCCATTACAGTTTCTTTCAAAATAGCCCCAACTGGAAACAAAGGCATCTTTCAATAGATGACCTGTTAAATTATCAGTGATATGTCTATAGTTGGACTGTTACCTAATAATTAAAAAGTATAGACTTTTCGTGCATGGAACAATTTGAATTATTTTTTAGATAATTATGCTGTTACAAAAGCCAATCTTGAAAAGTGTTAAACAGGTACAATTAAAGAAATGGGGAATAGGGTAATTATTGTCAGGAGTTAGGGATGGTGAGAGGAGGTGGGGTGTGACTATGAGATGGAATTATAAGGAATCCTTTGACGATGGAATTGTCTTATGTTGTGTCTTAGGTTGACTATATCAATGTTTATATCTTGCTTATGTATAGTTTTGCAAGATGTTACCATTAGGAGAAGCTTGTTAAAGGGCACACAGGATAACTATCTGTATTATTTCTTCTAACTGCTTGTTAAAGGGCACACAGGATAACTATCTGTATTATTTCTTCTAACTTCTTCTATCTCAAAATGAAGAGTTTAATTAAAAAAAATAAAAGACCTCATGAAAAACAACCAGAAATACATTTCATAGGTAATAGAATACTCAGCTATTATTTGTCATAAAAAGGTTTTATTTCTTCTTTATTTTTGATAGATATGTTCATTGTGAATAGGATATTGGGATGATTTTTTTGTTTTGTCTCTAAAGATGTCACCTTGTTGTCTCCTAGCTTGTATAGTTTTTGATGAAAAACATTGTACGTATGTAGGTACAGATTTCTTTTTTCTCACTGACTTTCTTTAGGACTTTCTCTTTCTCTTTGATTTTTCAAAGAGAAATGATGCATCTAGGTCTAGTCCTTTTGTTATTTTTTTCTACTTGAGGTTTTCTGCGCTGTTTCAGCAATTTTGAAAAAATGAGCTAAAATTATGTTTTGGGAAGAAGTCTTTCACTTAGTCGTAGGAAAGCACTTCCAAATGGCCGAGTAAGAAACTCTGAAAACTCTTTGATCCATATAAGCACCATTAACAGTGCAAAATGGTCAAAATCAACATTTTTCTGAACTCTTCAAATTAATCCAAGTTAAGGAACAACAGTCAAGGAACATTTATTCAATAAAAATGGTTGAATCTCGGTACTTGTATTATAGTTGTGCTTTTCTTCCCAGCTTAGTGGAATCCTTGAAAATAATTAGCCTCACAGCCATAATAGCTGTGAAAACCAGCTGTGAAAAACAGGGTCTAGCTGCCACTTTACAGACAAAATCTCTCTGAATCTGCCCTAAAGTCCATATCACTGAAGAATTGTCACTCACTGATTTATATGACCGCTCTCTATAAAACCTCATTTTAAAGGATTTGTCTTTATTTGACCTGACTCAAAACTCATTCAGTGGAAAAGGCCTTATCCATATAGTGTTCCTTGAAAAAAAGTTTAGAAAAATTAGTTGAACGGGAAGTGTTGAAGAAGGACAAGAAGAAATGGAAGAAGAAGGAGAAAGATTATCTTGACTGCTGAAATGAAAATACAATTTACCAGTGGAAAGAGAACATAGATACATCAAACAGTAAGAGGATTGAGAAGGGATCATTGTAGTTAGCAATGTGGAATGAAATGAGAAAGGCAAGAGCCTGATTGGAGAGAGGTTAAAGGGGAGTGAGAAAGGAATTGCAAACAAGTACAATCTTAGAATCATCATATTTTGGTCTTTCCGTACTTTAATTAGCCACTTCATTTTGTAGGTATGGAATGGAAACCCCCAGAAATTGACCACAAAACATTTAACTTGTTAGCAAACAAGGAGCTAGCACTCACACCCACACTTTCTCACTCTCATTTTAAATATCCTTCAGTCACACAAGATTTCCTCTTTCTGAAAAAAAGAAAAAGGTCAGTTACTTTATTATTCGTTACAAACTGGTTATGGACTTCAGAAATAAAATATTTTTGCTTTGTCCGATAAGAAGCCAGTCATTATTTTGGTTATGGTTATGACATTCTGAAAAAGGCAAAACTACAGAAATTGTTTCCTTTTTCTCTTCTTTATTTCTGCTCTGCTTTTCAGAGACAGCAGATGCTTTGTTCTTGAGTTTCCGTTATAGGAACTGCCCTTGTGGCTCAGAGGGTAATCTGCCTGCAATGCCAGAGACCTGGGTTTGATCCCTGGGTTTGGAAGATCCTCTGGAGAAAGGAAAGGCTACCCACTCCAGTATTCTGGCCTGGAGAATTCCATGGACTACGTTGCATGGGGTCACAAAGAGTTGAACACAACTGAGTGACTTTCACCTCACTTATTTTATGCAGATGTTATATTCAACTACTCTTTGGACTATAAGTATTAGCAACAAAAAGGCAATTTGGTTTTTGTATTTTTGTCACTTTTTTCTCATGGACTTAAGCCCGCAAAAGTATATTATCTTTGGTTCTTAAATATTTTGCTCAGAATGAGTTTTATATATTTTGTGTTAAAATAATAATTGAATTTCTCTTTTTACTTAAAATCAAAGACTTCTAAAGGCCTTTCTGCCCTCCACACCACCAGCCCCCCCGCCCTTCCAACAAATCTCTTACTCAGTTTTGATGTTTTCTAGAGAATATAGGGAGGTGAATAATATCAAGTTTTATGTATGTATCATCCAGCTTAGCATGGTATCATAGAAGAAAATGGAAAGAATAATCCACAATGGTCAAGGAACTAAAAACTAAACTTGATCCATAATTAAACAATACATTCACATGACCTAGAAAAGAGCTTGCAGCTCTTACTAATCTCTGATGTTCTTTTACAAGGCTTATCTCCATTTGAAAGCTTCCTTTTAAAGCATTTATTTGGCAATAGTCTAAATTATTCACTGCTTCCAGTATTAATTTCGAGTGTATTCTATACAATGGGTTAGAAACATTTTATGCAGATTTTTAATTAAGATTAGTCAAAGCCACCATGCTAATAATAATAACAAATAGACGCATAACACAACATATACACTCTGTAGTTCTGGCTCATTAGATAGACTATGTGGCAAACAGCAATCAAAGCATCATTTCTTTGAACATTTACTTTAATTATGATACTATGTACTACATATAATATTTATTCTAGTGGTGTGTAAAGGATTTTAAGATGAAAAAGTCTAATTATGGTAATTATGATTTGAGGGCTTTTTTCTTGAATACTTCCTTTGGAGGTGCCATGAAAAAAGTATTAAGTAGAAAAAGGCTCTGGGCATGAACAAACACTTCATTTTTTTTTTTTTTTTAATAATCCTCATCATATTCAATGCTGCTGCCATATTAGCATATTGTCATTTCTGCTTTTTCTTTTTTCTTAATCCATTTGCATAATTATGTAGAGTGCAGTCTCTCAGGTTGTTCTTGGGTATGGAGTACTTAGTATTGCATATTAGTGTAGGAGATAAGCTTCTGTAGATACACACGACTTTGGATCTGAAAAGAAAATAAATTTATGTGTTTTCTCTCTTATTTCTGACTTCTTTGTGAAGAGGAAAGCTTTGGCACGTTAGAACAATGAATTTAAAATTGTCTTACTTTCTTTTTAAAATGTCCTATATATCACATAAAAATACTTATGTTTACACAGGTGTTAAGTTTTGTTGTGATGAGAAATAGTTATATGAAATTCTGACCTCTACATTATTTCTCAATTTCTATTCAGATACATAGATGAGGTATGAATACAAAATAAAGAATAGAAAAACATTTTGTTAAATAGTGTACTAGTTTCCAGTGATCTTAAAAAAAATGCATACAAACACATTGATACACATACAAATGTGCACTCACATATGATGAATTGTCTATGCAGAGAACAGTATTTTTTAAATGTATAATAAATATTTAGAGGGAAATTGTTTATTTATACCAATTTTTAGTATAACCATTTTACTGCCTTTATTAAACATTCCTTCTTGTATATTAAAAAAATTAAAACAAAATGAAAATTGCCAGAAAGCAAAACAAAAATTCACTACAATTCTTAGCATTCATCACTCAATAATTAGTTTTAGTGACCATCAACCTTGTCTTTCTTTATCCACATACAAGACTTCTAAAAGATAGGAATAGTTTAGACATTAAAATGGTAGCATGCAGACTATTTTAAACTTAAAATCAAGCTTAATTATATATGACTTTAATTGAAAAAAAAGATATTGAAGACATATAACACAATTACTAAAGTTCATGTGTATGTGTGTTTGCATGCACATGCATGCACACATAGCACATGTGCATGTATGCAGAACATACCTGTTAAAGAGAGTTTAAAAAATGAGATTAACAGAATTTAGTGTCTTCTATCTTTAGTAAAATTTCCAGTTTATTAAAAGGTATTATGCAGCCTACAGAATAGCTGGGAGAGAACTGAGGGACTAGGTTCCTGACTAATACACAATGAAGAAAATGAAAATAGTATCAAAGATCAAATGTAAATAAGAGTACACTAAGCCTTCTTCCACCATTCACGTCTGAGATACTAAAATTGCTATATGGCATGTATTACCAAAATATGAACATAGTTAGCCATCTATTCCAGAAAGCAAGCAAACAGAAATAACAAAACTAAAAAGTGAAAGTGGAGAGTGAAAAAGTTGGCTTAAAGCTCAACATTCAGAAAACTGAGATCATGGCATCTAGTCCCATCACTTCATGGGAAATAGGGGGGAAACAGTGGAAACAGTGTCAGACTTTATTTTGGGGGGCTCCAAAATCACTGCAGCCATGAAATTAAAAGACGCTTACTTCTTGGAATGAAAGTTATGACCAACCTAGACAGCATATTGAAAAGCAGAGACATTACTTTGCCAACAAAGGTCCGTCTAGTCAAGGCTATGGTTTTTCCAGTGGTCATGTGTGGATGTGAGAGTTGGACTGTGAAGAAAGCTGAGTGCCGAAGAATTGGTGCTTTTGAACTCTGGTGTTGGAGAAGACTCTTGAGAGTCCCTTGGACTGCAAGGAGATCCAACCAGTCCATCCTAAAGGAGATCAGTCCTGAGTGTTCATTGGAAGAACTGATGCTGAAGCTGAAACTCAGTACTTTGGCCACCTCATGCGAAGAGCTGACTCATTAGAAAAGACTCTGATGCTGGGAAGGATTGGGGGCAGGAGGAGNACAGACACACACAGACACACAAACACACAGACACACACAGACACAGGCACACACACATAAAGAGACACACACACACAGACACACACACACAGACACACACACACACAATGTAAGACACACACACAGACACACACAGTGTAAGACACACACACAAAGACAGACACACACACACACACAGACACACAAAGACACACACAGACACAGAGACACACACAATGTAAGACACACACACACAGACACACACAGTGTAAGACACACACACACAGACACACAGATACACACAGTGTAAGACACACACACACAGACACACACACACACAGAGACACAGAGACACAAAGACAGACACACACACACAGACACAGAGACACACACAGACACACACAGTGTAAGACACATACACAGACACACACAGACACAGACACATACACACAGACACAGAGACACACAGACACACAGAGACATAAAGACAGACACACAAACACAGACACACACACACACACACACACACACACACACAGTGCAAGACAACCATCTTCCCTTTGGCCGCCTGAAAGGACCGCAGCACACGAACTGAGCCACAAGGTAAGCCACCCACAAGCATAACTCGGAGACCTTGCCAAGTCTGGCTCCAGACCACCACACTAAAGCGAGTGTCACGACGCAGCAAGTCGCGCAGTTGCTAGTTTTCCAGTTCATATTAAAGTTCTGTTGACACGACCCTGTAGCCTGTTAAGGGTGTGATGGCATCATGCCTGTGTGTATGTATGGCTGAGTCCCTTCACTGTTCACCCAGAACCATCACAACACTGTTTGTTAATCGGATACCTCAAAACAAAAAAAAAGTTTCAAAAGAATAAAATAGATAACCAACAAGGACCTACTGTGTAACACAGGAAACTCTGATCGATACTATGTATCAACCTAAATGGGAAAATAATTTGAAAAAAAAAAGATAACATGTACATGTATAAATGAATCATTCTACTATACACTTGAAACTATCACAGCACTGTTAATCAACTATACTCCAGTATAAAAGTTTAAAGTTTAAAAAAAAAAATGAAAAATGCTTTATTGCTTAACAGTGCTAACCATCATCTGAGGCTTCAGTGGGTCCCCTATTTTTTTTGCAAAAGTAGCATCCAAGATCACTGATCACAGGTCACCATAACAAATGATAACGGAAAAGTCTGAAATATTGCGGAAATTACCAACATATGACAGAGGCACACGTGAGGAAGTGCTGTTGGAAAAACGGCACAGACAGGCCTGCTCTCTGCAGCACTGCCACAAACCTTCAATTTGTAAAAGGCCCAGTATCCGTGAAATGCAATAAAGTGAAGGGAAATAAAATGAGGTCCGCCTATAACAGACATTGCTCCAAATACTACACGTCTGTCAGGCCATCAAGGTAGAAAACCAAACATTAACAGACCAAGGGAATGCTCCCCAAAAGAAGATATAATAGGTAAGACCATTCAAGGTGCTTTATTTTTCCCTTCCTTTGGTGCTTGAAAACATTTCATTCTGCCCAATTTGGGGAGTGGGGGTGGTAATTCTGTTTTGTTTTTTTAAAGCAAAGAAACAACAACAAAAAAGAACAGTGGTGTGAAACCAAGTTACAGGAACAACACAGACTCACTTCTTGATGCACTCCAAATGCACGGTTCTGCTAATTAATTAACAAATTCAAGCTGGTTAAATAAAACCTTCTTCCAACACCTCCTATTTAATTGCAGTTTGGCACCAACAAATATATATCAAAATTATAGTATTTCCCCTGACAGGAAGCTCCTTCCTTCCACACACTCTTATGACTCTCTGCAGAGTAAGCCAGAATTGCTGACAGCCTTGAACAGTGCTACAACAATATTACTATACTTGGCAAAGAAGTACCCTTGCGGCGAGAGAAAAGCTGTAATTTTGACTGTCACTTCATATTACACTAGATATTATTTCACTGTGTACACATGCACACACTCACAAACTCTTAATAGACTACAGTTTTTGCACTGCCTGCCTTTCCAATATAAATGGCAATATAATACCAGCCAATCGCCAATGGGATCCCGGCGAGAAACAAATGTTTTGCATTATGGAAACATCGTTGGAGGAGGCCTTTGAAGGGATATTTCATCCCTTTGTGCCCCACTCAGGCCGCTGACACCCCACCATCAACTTCAAAAGATAATTGCTTCAGTTATCAAAAGGATTTCACTGTTTTGTTTTGTTTTTAAACCCCTTTGGAGGACAAGGTTATCAGGAACAAACTCTCTGCTGGAAAACGCCTATGATGCGTGGTGAAGCGGGTACCACATGATTCTTTGTATCCTAGGCACGAGTCAGATGCCTGAAGTGCAGAATTTCAAAACGTATATACGTCGAAAAAAAAATGTATCCTTTTCATGCATTTAATCTGAGGGAGCCTGTTTGACAGCAGTGGCTGCTGGCCATGACACAGTTAAGCCAAACTGGCCAACTCGGAGCAGCCCGCCACCTGAACCTTGCCAAATCTGCATCCTGTCCCTAACAGACACCAGCTCCTGTCTCTGCAGAGAACTGACACAGCATATGCTTTCCTCTTAGGAGCTTCAAGCTGGAGCATATTGGGCCAGCTTCCCCACTGAGCACTCTCCACCGGGTTGAGTTTACAAGATGGTTTGTTAATAATGACTGTTGGTTCAGGGCCAGGAATTCGGTGATGTCAGTAGGAGCTCCAAAATGAGAAGTCCCCCAGAACCTAGGAGTGGGGGTGGGGGNATTTGCCATGAAGTGATGGGGCTGAATGCCATGATCTTTGTTTTTTGAATGTTGAGTTTTAACCCAGCTTTTTCCCTCTCCTCTTTCACCTTTATCAAGAGGCTCTTTAGTTCCTCTTTGCTTTCTGTCATTAGGGTAATAGCATCTGCATATATGAAGTTGTGGATACTTAGCCTGGCAATCTTGATTCCAGCCTGTGAGTCATCCAATCAGGCACTTTGCATGATGTATACAGCCTTGACATACTATTTTCCCAATTTGGAACCAATCCATTGTTCCATGTCCAGTTCTAACTGTTGCTTCCTGACCTGCATATAGGTTTCTCAAGAGGCAGGTCAGGTGGTCTGGTATTCCCATCTCTTTCAGAATTTTCCACAGTTTGTTGTGATCCACACAGTCAAAGGCTTTGGCATAGTCAATGAAGCAGAAGTAGATGTGTTTGTGGAACTCTCTTGCTTTTTCTATGATCCAATGGATGTTTGCAATTTGATCTCTGGTTCCTCTGCCTTTTCTAAATCCAGCTTGTAGATCTGGAAGTTCTTGGTTCACATACTATTGAAGCCTAGCTTAAAGGATTTTGAGCCTTACATGATTAGCATGTGAAATGAGCACAATTGAACAGTAGTTTGAACTCAGGGACAGTGGGACTTACAGAATGGAAATTTATCATATTTTAGTGATTTTGAATGATGGGATGTCACAATGACAGTTATCTGTTGCTATCTCACTTCCTGATATTTTTTCATTTACTTCCCTCTTTTCATGGAGCACATTCAGGAGTTACTGAGAAATTATACATGGGAGGTAATATTTTGAGCTATTTTTAACTATACATTTCAAGCTTGAAAAATATTTTACTCCCTTCTAAGAAATATGAGAAAATATCACTCATACTTCCTCCCACATTTGATCTTTTAGCTTTCATTTTTAATTATACTATCATTTTAACATTTCCAAGAAGTATAGCATTCACATTACATTATGTAACTGGAATTACTTTAGTTCTTTAATCTTCAATGTTGGCATAAATGGATTTAACTCTCATTAGGCATGCTTTTCTACGTTTTCTACTTCTCTAAGCTTTTTATTTTTATCTCTTATTTGGCTAAATATCATTATGTAAAAATGAGAAGTCCTATCTTTTACTTTAAATATAAAATATATTTACCACATATAAATTTGGGGTAACACTTTTTCTTAGAAATGTATAAGCATTTCTACACTTTTTCTATAACTGAGTATTAATTGAGGACCACAAAAGACCACCTGATGTTCCACTTTGAATGTGACTTACTCTTTCATTCATTCATGAAACCCCATATAATTCTTTCTTTATCCTTAAAGACTGAGGAATTTGCCAGAATGCATGTGTGTACTTATATCAATCCTTCTGTATCCATTTTTCCTGAAACACATTTGAGATTCAATAGGTAGATTCAAGCCTTATGTATTTCAGGGCAGGTTAATTGTGTACTTGAATTTTGTGATACTTATTCTGTTTTTATGAAAATAAGTTATATATAGTTCAGAACCCTTTGCTATAGCCATAATTTTCTCCATAGTCATTTTCATGTTTATTTTCTACTATTTTATTTATGAGATATATTAATACTTTAGTCTATCACATGATACTTTTTAAAAAACTGAAGTATATTTTATCTCACATATTAGTTTCAGGTATACAGCTTAGTGATTTTCTATATGTTTTGCAGAATATATTCCATTATAGGTTACTGCAAAATATTGGATACAATTCCCTGTTGTATACAGTTAATTCTTGTTGCTTATTTATTTCATATTAGTAGTTTATGTCTTTTAATACTGTAATCCTAGTTTGTCCCTCCCTCACCTTCCCTTTAGAAACCATGTTTTTTCTGTCTATGAGTTTGTTTCTCTTTTCTATATAGATTCATTTGTATAATTTTTTTAGATTCCACACATAAGTGATATCATATGATATTTGTCTTCGACTTATTTCACTAAGCATTCATGCTGCTACAAAGGCCAATATTTCATTCTTTTTATGGCTGAGTGATATTCCATTGTATATATGCATCATGTCTTTCTAAGCTGATCATCTGTTGATGGGCACTTGGATCATTTCCATGTCTTGACTATTGTAAACAGTGCTGCTGCAAACATTGACAGGGCTTCCTTGGTGGCTCAGCTGGTAAAGAATCCGCCTGCAATGCAGGAGATCCAGGCTTGATCGCTGGATCGGGAAGATCCCCTGGAGAAGGTAATGGCAAACCACTCCAGTATTTGGCCTGGAGAATTCCACGGACAGAGGAGCCTGGTGGGCTATAATCTGTGGGGTTGCAAATAGTTGGATATGAGTGAGAAACTTTCATTCACTCATAAACAGTGAGGTACATGTATCTTTTGAAGTAGAGTTTTCATTGTTTTTCTGGATATAAATCCAAAATTGAGATTGCTGCATCATATAGTATCTCTATTTTTAGTTTTTTAAGGAACCTCCATACAGTTTTCCATAGTGGCTGTACTAATTTACATTCCAACCCAGTATGGTAGGGTTCCATTTTCTCCGCACCCTCACCAGCATTTATTATTTATAGACTTTTTAATGATAACCATTATTACAGGTGTGAGACTATACCTCATTGTAGTTTGGATTTTTTTAAGAAATAGCAATGATGACGTCTTTTCTTGTGTCCATTATCATCTGTATGTCTTCTTTGAAGAAATGTCTGTTTAGATCTTCTGCCCATTTTTATGATTGGGTTGTTTGTTTTGATATTTTCTTGCATTTGAGAAAAAGGAAAGGATGTTCATTATGGCCACTTCTATTCAAAATTGTACTAGAGGGCCTAACAAGTGCCATAAAAGAATAAAAATGGTAAAAAAAAAAAAAAACAATAATTGAAAAGAAGAAATGAAGCTTCATCTACTCACAAATTATATGATTGTAATTGAATAAAATCTTTGGGAACTAATAAAAAAATTCCTACTAGAATTAAAAAAGGAAATTTAAGAAAAATCACAGAACAAATACAAGTGTACAATAAATTAATTATATTTATATAAACAAATAATTATGCTGCTGCTGCTGCTAAGTCACTCCAGTCATGTCCGATTGTGTGCAACCCCATAGATGGCAGCCCACCAGGCTCCCCCGTCCCTGGGATTCTCCAGGCAACAACACTGGAGTGGGTTGCCATTGCCTTCTCCAAATAATTATGATGAAGTTATAAAATTTAAAAAGCAAGATTGTTTCTAATGGCAACAAAAATCTAAAATATTTTGAAATAAGTTTAACAAAAATTTTCAGAGCTTTTATAATGAAAACTAAAAATGTATCCAAGAGAATTTAATAATACTTAAATGTAGATATAGTTTGTTCAAGGACCAGTTAAGTATTAAGTTGTTCATTCTCCAACAATTAATCTGTAGATTCAACCTAGTCTCAATCAAAATGAGAGCACACATTTTTGTAGGGTTTGGCAAACTATAAAATTTACTTGGAAAAGCAAAGGACTCAGAATAGCAAAAGTTTTGTGAAAGATGGGAACAAAGGTAAAGGTATTATGCTACCTACCTTGAAGACTTAAACAAAGGTAATGTATTCTAGACAAGTGGTGTTAGTGGGTAGATAGAGTTACAGTACCAGTGGAATAGGATAGAGTCCAGAAATAAACCCACAACTATATGATCAGTTATTTTTTTAACAAAGGACCAAGTGAGTTAACAAGGATAAATAACAGTGTCAGTGGAATAGGATGGAGTCCAGAAATGAATTCACAAATATATGATCAATTACATTTTTAAAAAGTACCAAGTTAATGAAGAAAACGTATTCTTTTCCATAATTAATGTAGGAAAAACTGGATATCAATGTGAGAAAAATAGAACTTCTATCCTTATCTTACACCATATGCAAATATTAACTTGAGATGGATCATTAACCTAAAAATAAAAAGTAAAAGTTTAAAACTTCTAGAAGAAAACACAGACTATCTCCATGCATTGAAGTTAGCAAAGATTTTTTAGATAAGAAAAACAAAGCATCAAGTATAAAGAAAATGTAAATTGCACTTCTTCAAAATTAAAGTTTTCTGTTTCTTTAAGCATTATCAAAAAAAAAAAAAAAGAAAGAAAGAAAAAGCAGTCCACAAATTGAGAGGATATATTTACTCTCTGTGTGCCTGTGTCAGACACAGGCTTCTGTGCTGTGCTATGCTACGTCACTTCAGTCGTGTTTGACTCTGTGCGACCCTATGGATTGTAGCCCACCAGGCTCCTCTGTCCATGGGATTCTCCAGGCAAGAATACTGAAGTGAATTTCCATGGCCCTCCTCAGGGGAGGGGCTTCTATAGAGGGTATTTTAAGATCTCTCACAGCTCAGCAAATAAAGGCAAATGATCCAATAAAAAGTAGATGAAAGACTTGAAGGGATACCTCACAAAAGAAGATGTACAAATCACTAATAAATAGATTTTTTTAATGACCACTATTATTAATTACGGGGAAATGCAAATTAAAACCACAATGAAATACCAACTTTCTCAGTGCTTGGAATGACTAACATTAAAGGACTGATGATATCAAGTGTAGGACAGGATGTGAGATTCTTGAGACTCATATGTTGTTGGCAGGTGTCTAAAATGGTATAATCATGTGGGAAAAGACACTAGCGTCTTCTTACAAAATTAAATGTACACTTGTCATTTGATACTCTTAGTGAAGGTGACCACACAGTGTCTTGGCTATGAATATTCATGGCAGCTTTATTTTTGGCACACAAAACTGAAAACAGCTTAGACACTCATCACAAGATGAATGATAAACAAAGTGTGATATATATCTATATAATGGAATAATACTCAGTAATAAATATAAACGAATTAATGATACAAATAGAAATATAGACTGACAAAACCATCATGTTTAATAAAGAAACTGGCACAAAGCAGTACATATTGTATGACTGAATCCATATGACGTTCAACACCAAGTGACACTACTGACAGAAATCAGCTTATACTTGCGTGGTGATGAGGACACTGACTTAGGAAGTATCACTACCAACAAAGCTAGTGGAGGTGGTGGCATTCCAGTTTAGCTGTTTCAAATCCTGGACGATGATGCTGTGAAAGTGCTGCACTCAATATGCCAGCAAATTTGGAAACCTCTGCAGTGGCCACAGGACTGGGAAAAGGTCAGTTTTCATTCCAATCCCAAAGAAAGGCAATGCCAAAGAATNAGATATTAAGAAGAGGTGGCAAGAATACACAGAACTGTACAAAAAAGATCTTCATGACCCAGATAACCACTATGGTATGATCACTCACCTAGAACCAGACATCCTGGAATGCAAAGTCAAGTGGGAGTTAGAAAGCATCACTAATAACAAAGCTAGTGGAGGATGGAATTCCAGTTAAGCTATTTCAAATCCTGAAATATGATGCTGTGAAAGTGCTGTATTCAATATGCCAGCAAATTTGGAAAACTCAGCAGTCGCCACAGGACTGGAAAAGGTCAGTTTTCATTCCAAGAAGAAAAGGTCAATTTTCATTCCCAAAGAAAGGCAATGCCAAAGAATGCTCAAACTACCACACAATTGCACTCATCTCACATTTTAGCAAAGTAAGGCTTAAAATTCTCCAAGCTAGGCTTCAGCAATATGTGAACCATGAACTTCCAGATGGTCAAGCTGGTTTTAGAAAAGGCAGAGGAACCAGAGATCAAATTGCCAACATCTGCTGGATCATGGAAAAAGCAAGAGAGTTCCAGAAAAACATCTACTTCTGCTTTATTGACTATGCCAAAGCCTTTGGCTGTGTGGATCACAATAAACTGTGGGAAATACTGAAAGAGATGGGAATACCAGACCACCTGACCTGCCTCTTCAGAAATCTGTATGCAGGTCAGGAAGCAACAGTTAGAACTGGACATGGAACAACAGACTGGTTCCAAATAGGAAAAGGAGTACGTCAAGGCTGTATATTATCACCCTGCTTATTTAACTTATATGCAGAGTACATCANCTTCCCAGCCTCCCACAAGGCCACACCTGCTTGGTGTGTCTGGGGGATACCCACGCCCACACAGCCCAAGGAAAGGTGAAGTGGAGGCAATCTACCCCCAATCTTCTCCGGCTTTATGCGGGGGCGGGAGGGACACCCAGGCTGCGGAGCCCAAGTTCATGGCTGCGGTCAAGGCGATAGTGAGTCGGCGGTAGAACCAACCTGTTTGGCCCCAGATACACCACCAGGGCCTCTGGGTACAGCTGGAATTTTTCTTTCTTTCTTTTTTTTAAAGATGATCGTTAGAGTAGCAACAGAGGCATGAAAGCAGCCGGCTGGGGGAGCCCACAGCAATGACGACCAGGGCCGGCCGCTGCCCACGCCAGAGCCCCGGAGGGAATGGAAGGGCCAGGGCCGGCCGCTGCCCACGCCGGAGCCCCGGAGGGAATGGAAGGGCCAGGGCCGGCCGCTGCCCACGCCGGAGCCCTGGAGGGAATGGAAGGGGCTTTGTTGAGAGGTCTAAACCAGATGCTGGTCCTTTGAAACTGTGAAGAGGAGAAGCTCAAGGCTACGTGCTGTGCTTAAAAGCCTCGAGCATGGCAGCCCGGCGGCTTCCTGGGTGCTTGGCCAATTTAAANCTGGAGGGAATGGAAGGGGCTTTGTTGAGAGGTCTAAACCAGATGCTGGTCCTTTGAAACTGTGAAGAGGAGAAGCTCAAGGCTACGTGCTGTGCTTAAAAGCCTCGAGCATGGCAGCCCGGCGGCTTCCTGGGTGCTTGGCCAATTTAAAGGAGGGTGTTTTTTTTCTTCCCCCTCACCCGTGGCCTGCTGGGGTTTCCCGTTTGTCCACTGAAGTGGCCCCACAGAAACCTTTGAGGAGGTCTCGAATGCCTTTCGGAGGCTGACAGAGGCACAGAGAAGTGCAACGACTGTTCCCAGTGACCCAGATAAGCGCAGACATGGCTGGAGGAGGGCAGCGGGCGTCAGTAGGAGACCACCCCCCCGTCCATGGGGCAGAGGCCGCGGGGCTGCAGGCCTGCACCCGGCTTTAGGGTGGCTCCAGAAAGCCCTCTGGGGTGGGGCGGGGTGTGGGGCTGGGATCGGCCTTGCTTCAAAGCTAACACTTCCTCCCGCTACGACATCCTCAGTCCTCGTGAGCCAGCTGCCCGAGGGAGCGGCTGAGGGTTGACCGAGCTGGACGCTCAGGCCCACAGAGGCCCCCAAAGTCAGTACGGGGGTCTGCTCCTCCCCAGTCCAGGACCAGGAATTTCCTGTATTAATGGCTGAACTTGGGCCTCGCGAGCTGTGCTAATGGCTCCTCCACCCCAAGGCTTCCAGTGGCTCCTCTTGAGATTTCCACTGGACCAGGTGGAGCTAAGGTTCTGCCAGCCTTGGAGGAAGAAAACTGCCCCCTGCCGCCACCCAGCTCACGGACTCTGGACAGCTCCAGGCTGGGCTGCAAGGCGGGGTGACAGCTGTGCGCGTGGGTTGGAGAGAAGCCTTAGGCTGCGGACACACCACACACGCAGGAAGCGGGAGCGGGAAGGAGAAGAGGAGGGAAGAAACTCCAGATGGTTTGGAAGGGGGAGGAGGGAGGAAGCGGAGGTCGGGAGGGAGAGCCAGCTAGAAGGATGGAGGCAGGAAGGACAGACNGGGCAGGAGGAAAAGGGGACGACTGAGGATGAGATGGCTGGATGGCATCACTGACTTGATGGACATGAGTTTGAGTCAACTCCAGGAGTTGGTGACGGACAGGGAGTCCTGGCATGCTGTGATTCTTGCAGTTGCAAAGAGTTGGACACGACTGAGCAACTGAACTGGGAGGGGTAGAAGTGAACTTTCTGGGAGTGATGGAAATTTTCACTCTTTTGATTGATGTGGCAATTTTAAAACATATATAAATTTATCAAACAAGACAATTTTAAATGAGTGCATTTTACTGCATCCAAATTATACCTCATTAAGATTGAAAATGAAAGGAAAAAAGTGACAGTAATCTAGCAGACACATACACGTTGGATAAAGTTTTTCAAAGTGATGTTATCTAGTATGGGTGAGCAGGTGGAGCATTTTGATCTGTTTTATATTTTATATTGCTGGTAATACATTGATCTAAAATCACTCTGGAAAAGAATTTGACGGTATGTATTTTAGACAGCCTTTTGCATCCCTTAAGACCCAGTGATTTCATTCTGGAGTGAACACCTGGAAGAAAGGTATATGTATGTTTATAGCAGCACTGTTTGTAAAAGCCCCAAAGTGTGAACAATTCAAATGATCACTTGTAGATGAATATATTACAACTGAAAGTTACACAGCATTGAAAATAAACCAACCACTATTACACATACCATGGAATTTTAAAAAATTAATGTTGAGTGAAAGAAGACAAACAAACACAAATGAGATTATACTAGATGATGCCTTAATGTATGCCTAATGCACTGAAAGTCAGGATAATTGTTTTCTTGGTGGTGATAGTCCTAGCAGAGGGTAGAGATTTGTGCTGTCATCTGGGGTATTGGTTATCTGATATGTCCATGTTATACAAATTAGCTGAGGTTTACACCTATATGTATGTATTTACCTCTTTATACTTCAATACAAAGTTTATTTAAACAATGAAACAACTGGATAAAGAATATTGTTCAACCAATCACCCAACTCTTTCTTACATAATTCTGCAGATTCTGTGAAGTCCACGGACCCTCAGAAAGTCATAGCTTTCATAGCTTTTCATGATACCTTTTTTGGTACCTAGTGCTAGCTACATCATCTTCTGGGGGAAAAAATTAAAGCAAAAAACCCTGCACAAACTGACTTTATTCCAAAGATATTAACAACTTTTTTGAGAGGCAGACAAAAAATGATGTGTATTAAACAATTATTAATGGTGTACAAAGAGGCAGCAAAAAGCAATGGTATATTTGAATGGGATTAAATGTACTCCCAAAGGAACAAATAATGACAGCAACAAAATTTCAACTTTGTGTCTTAGAAAATGACATCAAAGTACTTGATTACCTGTAATTCATGAAAAGTTGGGAACAAGCTTGGTAAAAACACTGACGTCTCTGGTCCTTCAAGTACATAATTATTCTATCACATACATAAAACACACATGGAGTCCTTTAGGGTCAAAAAATGCAGTATCAGTTTTTAAACAGGAAGAATAATACTGCTTTCCTGTTTCATTAACTGAGTTGTTGAAAGGGTTTTCTGATATAATTTAGCTACAAATATTTGTAATAATTTATTCCATGTGTTCATTATTATCATTAAATTTAGCCTTCACAGTAGCCAAAATCCACCATAACTCAAATGCTAACTTTGATGTAAATATTATGCTTTTCAATAAAGTTTTATGATACTGGTAATTAACCATATGTACAGCTAAGATCTACTTTATGGACTTTATAGTAATGAAAAATCAAATGTTGCTGTTTGTTCATTAAGCTGATACTTGCAGAAACACTCCTCGAGGCACTCAAAAACCGGCTTCAAAGTTTTATAGATTTAATTTATACCACCACACCTCCAAAGGGATCTGACGCAGCTACAAACTTTAGTAAGTTATAAATTAGGAAAATCTTCAGACCAGCATTTTACATAATATGTTCTGCATAATATTAGCTCCATGGAAGGTTAAAAGTGTAGCAAAAGGGAAAAAAACAAGTTGTGTAATTAAATAAATTTAAAACTGATTAGTAGCTTTAGTTGGCAACACTGCCTAGATGGATCTTCATGAAGAAATGTACATTGTGAATCCACAGTGGGAGCATGACATGTGCATCAGAAAAAATCTGCATTTCTCCTTTACTCACATACTTGATGTGTGGGTTTTCCCCCACACTAAGCAGCTCTCTGCAACATCAATTCGTTGTCCTGAAATTCAGTTCAGTTCTGATACTAATTGGAGTTAGTGCAGATCACACAGGTTAAGGTCTTACTCTTACAAGACTACTCCCCACTTTAAATAACAATTGCAAGTAAGAGATCCCCAGGTTATCTACAACCTCTGTCCAATTTGGCCACAAATTGGAGGTTCTAATGACCTTACTCCTTAGATTTAAAGCTCACTCAACACAAGGAGACACTTATGTTTACCAATGTATTATATGATAAAGAATAGAGATGAACAGTTGGATCAAGATACAGAGAGTGCAGTCTAGAAGGGTCCCAAGCTTCTAACCTCATGGAGTTTGGGTAGGCCATCCTCCTGGACCCATCAATATGTTAAACTCACCTAACTCCTTGATTTGGGATTTTATGGCAGTTACATTATATAGGCATGAGCAATTTTTATCTCCATTTCCAGCTCCTCTAGGGAAAATAGGAGATGGGACTGAAAGTTTCAAGCTTCTAATCAGGGGTTGGTCTTTCTGGTGAGCAGTCCATATCCACCAAGAGTCAGCTCATTAGAACATGAGATGTTTCCATCACCTAGGAAAATCCAAGGGATTTAGGGGCTCAGAGTTAGAGGCTCCTATCACTCAGGAAATTACAGAAGTTCTTGAGTTTCCTTGTCAGTAACCAAGGTCAAAGACTAAATGTTATAACAGAAGATTCTCCTAGCATCCTATTTGTGAGGGTTTTAAGAGCTCTGGGTTACAAGTGGTGAACAGAGCCCAATATGGATATAATTCTTATGATTTCGCAACATGTTGTGTTTCTCAAATACATTTGGCAACTCTAAACAACTTC
Source organism: Neotragus pygmaeus (assembly GCA_006410875.1). Taxonomy (NCBI): domain Eukaryota; kingdom Metazoa; phylum Chordata; class Mammalia; order Artiodactyla; family Bovidae; genus Neotragus; species Neotragus pygmaeus. The sequence continues at coordinate 2,180,401 of SJYV01006435.1, read as the reverse complement.
CTTTATGACACTTCCCTTAGGAATATGTTCTGCTCTGTGCTTTTGGAGAATACGTTCTGCTGTATGTTACTTGATGTACTTCCCTATTGGGTCAGTGGTAAAGAATCTGCCTGCCAATGCAGGAGACTTGGGTTCGATCCCTGGGTCAAGGGGACTCACTTGAGAAAGAAATGGCAAGCCACCCCAGTATTCTTGCCTGGGAAATCCCATGGACAAAGGATCCTGGCAGGCTACCATCCATGGGGTCTTTAAAGAACAGATACAACTTAATGATTAAACAGCAACAACAAACATATTACTTAAAACCACAATATGAAAACAATGTCACGGAGGGTATTCCTGAAGTTTTCTGCAGTGAGCTACTTCTGAGCTATTCCTAGATTCCTCCTGATGACTGATAAGGACTACTGGCAAAACTGTTAGCCGAACTAACTGAGCTATTTCAGGAGGCCTACAATTGTTGGTGGTATGACATAGGAGGAAAAAATGTAACATTTTGAATTTTCTGCCTTTGTTGTACAGAACCTTTTTCTTCTACTTCCTCTGCCACCACTGAATAGTTCTGCAGCACGATCCTAGTACCCAGAACACGTAGCTCGGCCTTCTATCACTAGTCTCTGGTAGGCCTGCATTTTAATCCTTAGCCTTGCTGTCTTCTTTTTCCCAAGGCATTGTGACTTGTCTGATATCAGAGAACAAACATATCTACACAGCATGTAAATGATAGCAAAAGTACTAGCAAAGAATATTAAAGCAATAGCCTTGGATATAAAATTACAAATGTTAAGGTACTTTGAGGTCAGTGGAATTCTCCATCATATTTCAAAGACTTTGGGCTTACTATTGCTCTGTGAGAGTACTGCAATAATAAAAGCAAAATATAAGTCTAAGGAACTTTAAATGCCATTAATTATATTCACCATAAAAGAATTTTGAAATTCAAATTGTTCTCTCAATTATTATTTAATTGCATTAAGATGATGAAATTTGGTTTCACAAGGATGGTTCAAGACAGTCAATAGAAAATAATTCTCCAAATACAGAAAATTGTTTTATACTAAGATGTCAGAGAAGTATGGCATATTGTTGGAAGGCATGGCTATACCATAATGATTATGATCACATGAGCTATACATATACAGTCCTATGCACAGGCAAGAACCGTTATTCTGGCATGTGAAGAGATACCCGAAATTTGGTTATTGTTCTTTTTCTAAGAGATATTTCTATATGATTAAATATGTAAAATAAAATGTGTTTAGAAGGATTACCTCATAGTGACATTGATGTTCTATATGTTAATTTATAAATTTAACATCATCTTGTAAAAAGATCAACAAATCTTTTCCCTCTGGTGCTGAACAATTTGTTTTAAATATCCATTTTGAAAAAGTCAATCAAGAGTATCCAGTAAAGTTCTTCCCTGGTGGTCTAGTGGCTAAGACTCCATGCTCCCAGTGTCGGGACCTGGGTTTGATACCTGGTCAGGGAACTAGATTCCATATGCCTCAACTAAGAGTTTGCATGCCACAATGAAGATCAAAGATCCTACGTGCTTCAACTAAATAAATAGTTTTAAAAGAAGAATTTCTAGTCAAACTCTAATAATATAGAGAGCAATACCCATGTTGGAGGAAAGAAAAACTTACCCACTGATAGTAAACATAAAGCCATTATAGTGGAATTGGCTCATTAATAGATAAATACAAAGTCTAGAAATACATTTGTTTATGAAAATTTAGTATATGATTAAAGGTTTATGTAAGCTTCACATATATGAGGAGATCTACTGTAAGGAGTTGAATCACACAATTATGAAAACTGAGAAGTTCTGTGATTGCCCTCCACAAGCTGGAGGAGCAGAAAATCCAGTAATCCAGGAAAGCTAGTGATATGATTCAGTCCTAGCACCATGAAACCAATGGTCGAAGTCCCAGCCCCAGTGTATGGCACAACCAATACAATACTGTAATTAGCCTCCAATTAAAATTAATAAATTAAAAAAAAACCCTAAGAATTGAGGGGATCAATAGTATAAGGGACAATCTGAGTTTGAAGGACCAAGAACCAGGAAATTTGATGTCCAAGGGCAGGAGAAGATTTATGTCCTAGCTTAAACAGTGGACAAATTTGCCTTTCCTCAGCCTTTGTTTTTTTGGGGCCTTTAATGGATTGATAGGTGAGGGAGATCTTCTTTATTCAGTCTACTGATTCAAATGCTAATATCTTCTGAGATGACCCTTACAGAGACACTTAGAAAAAAATGCCCTACCAGTTATCAGGGTATCACTTAGCCCAGTCAAGTTAACATATAGAATGAACAATCACAGTCTATATGAACTTTCACTCTCAATAGCTGCACACAGTATTGGCATCTGAAGACACTGAAAAAGATTTCCATTTCCCACTCTGCTTATTACTTCTCTGATTAGATGTTTTCATTTGAAAGCAGTGTTTCATGGAAAAAGAAACTGTAAGAGATAAAGTTAGGGGACCGAGGATAAAGGAAATCTGTCAAATAATAAATACCGAAAGGCTAATTGACTTAAACTCAAGTTAATAACTCCATAAAATCTTGGCCTTCATTACTGCACTCTTTTTACTGTGAACATGTGATAATAAGCTCTATTTATAACATTATCTAAGAAAAAAAAAAGTAGAGACNACCGAAAGGCTAATTGACTTAAACTCAAGTTAATAACTCCATAAAATCTTGGCCTTCATTACTGCACTCTTTTTACTGTGAACATGTGATAATAAGCTCTATTTATAACATTATCTAAGAAAAAAAAAAGTAGAGACAAGGTCACTTTTAGTAATTGCTATAAATTGGCATGTCCATTTGCTGTTGCATAAAATGTGCCAATAAAACAAATACCTTTGTTTTCTAGATACCTTTATTTACTCAGCTTTAATATGGCCACAGCCATAATAATGTGAAGGCAATTATGTATATATTCACTGCTACTTGACTGTGTATTCCTGCATCATCCTGAAAAATGAAGAAAGTATGATAGATTTTGAGATTTTGGTCTTCTGAGAGTTGGAGTGGTGTGGAGAGGAAAAGGAACTAAAGTGTGTGGAGTGCATGCTATAAATATTGGGGAAAGATTTTAGTAACTGTGGAGGAAGTGTTTATTTTTTAATACCTTCTTCGGTAGCTCAGGAGGGGCTGGCTTAGCCTCTTGGTGAGAGAATGATAATAAGCATTGAACTATAGACATGTGTCCTTCTCAAAAGGGGTAACCGTTGTTAGACAGTTATATAGGTATCCCTTGCTCTGTACTTCTCACCCATCCCTCTATATTACATCATATATCAGGGCAGGATGTCTCTCTTTGGGACTTTAATGTGGTGAGGCCAGTCCTAGCTTATTCAGTCCTCACTGAAATAATACTTTATTTAGGATAAGGGCTTAGGGAGAAAATGAGTGCTTTTCCATTTCTGTGTATACATTTTTCTAACAAATATGATTATACCTTATACCATATGGCACTTGGTAGAATTTGTGTCTATTTACCTAGCAAAAATATTAGTCTCTTTTACTTATATTACCTTATTTTAATATCTGCTTTAAGGTGAATTTTGATATCCTCATTTTCTGAACAAGGAAACATATATGAAATTCAGCACTCATTAAGGGAAATAGGGTTATTACAGTTGAGATGAGGTCATATAGCAGAGTAAGGTGGAACTTTAATGCAATATGCATGCTGTCCTTATTAAAAGAGGAGGGGAAAATCGATGCTGAAGGGACAGCGCCGTGTGATGACAGAGGCAGAGACTGAACGGTTACAGCTGGAGACTAAGCAATGGCAGGAATTACCAGCAAGCCACCAGCTAGTCAGAGGAAAGACAGAATTCTCCCTTAGAGGTTTTAGAGGGACTGTGGCTTTGTCAGCTACTTGATTTTGGACTTCTATCCTCCAAACTGTGAAACAATAGATGTCTGCTATTTTCAGCTACCCAGTGAATGGCCCTTTGCTATGGCAGTCCTCAGAAACTAATATACAACCCAAATGACAACAACGAAATGGCTACAGCCAAAGAAATATACAAACGGCAAATAAATGTGAAAAGATGATAAAACTCATTAGTCATTGGGGAAAAAAATTAAGCCACCTTGAGAAACCATCATAAGCTCACTAGGATAATAAAAATTTAAGTATTAGCAAAGATGTGGCACTAATAGAATTCCACACATAGCTGGTTAGAATGCCAAATTTTATAGCCTCTCCAAGAAACAATATGATATTGTCTTATAGGAGTAAACATACATATAAAATGTAACTCAGCAATGCTACTCTTTTGTATTTACCAACATGATGAATTTATACACATACAAAGTCTTCTCAAATGCAGCTTTATTTTATTTATTTATTTATTTTTACTTTATTCTACTTTACAAAACTGTATTGGTTTTGCCATACATCGACATGAATCCACCACAGGNTCTTATCCATTCGTCTGCTGATGGACATCTAGGTTGTTTCCATGTCCTGGCTATTATAAACAGTGCTGCAATGAACATTGGGGTACATGTGTCTCTTTTAATTCTGGTTTCCTCGGTGTGTATGCCCAGCAGTGGGATTGCTGTGTCATAAGGCAGTTCTATTTGCAATCCCAAACTGAAAAAAGTGCAAAAATTGAAAACATACTGTCCATCAACTGCTGTATGGATGTACAGAGGTGTGATACATCTATGCCATGGAACAACCACAACAATAAAAAGGAATGAATTATTCACACAACAATATGGGTGATAATCACATGCGTTATGCCAAGCGAAACACCCAGAGAGAAAGCCAGCATGCTGCACTTCTTTCTTGTGAATTTCTATTAGAGGCAAAACTGGTGGTAGCAAACAGATCAGTTGTGGCCAGTGGATGGAACTGATAGTGAAAGGGCATGACAGAACTTTTTCTGGGTAAAAAAGTCTAATCAGTATTATGACTATGGTGGTGCTTACACCTGCCTCAGTAATTTACCATAGTACATAAAAATGAACAAAGTAGAAAATTTTATTTTATATAAATCACATCTTGATAAGAATTATAAAAATAGCACAATCTTATTTTTGTATAATTATGTACATCTTCCTATACCTACCTATCTAGCATTTCATGTTTAGATGCATAGAAATGGCTGAATAAAGATTGCTCAGGGTTAATAGTCACTTCTGGTTGGCATAGATTAGGATTTATTTTTTAAATTGTGTGCATTTTGCTGCATTGTTTGAATTCCTGATAATGTTTCATAATAAACAACAGTCATTATCTTTGAATAAATGTAACTTCCCTGGTAGCTCAGCTGGTTAAGAACCCACCTGCAATGCGGGAGATCCCTGTTCAATTCCTGGGTCAGGAAGATCCCCTGGAGAAGGGTTAGGCTACCCACTCCAATATTCTAGTCTGCTGAATCCCCATGGACAGAGGAGTCTGGTGGGTTACAGTCCATGGGGTCACAGAGAGTCGAACATGACTGAGCAACCGTGCATACACACAAGAAAATATGCTAATTATATTTTAATATATTGTAGTAAAATATACCCATAAATTTTTTAAATTGAGCACACATACACCAGGAAACTCATTCCATAGTTCATCAGGCACTCTATCTATCAGATCTAGGCCCTTAAATCTATTTCTCACTTCCACTCTATAATCATAAGGGATTTGATTTAGGTCATACCTGAATGGTCTAGCGGTTTTCCCTACTTTCTTCAGTTTAAGTCTGAATTTGGTAATAAGGAGTTCATGATCTGAGCCACAGTCAACTCCTGGTCTTGTTTTTGTTGACAGTGTAGAGCTTCTTGATCTTTGGCTGCAAAGAATATAATCAATCTGATTTCGGGTATTGACCATCTGGTGATGTCCATGTGTAGAGTCTTCTCTTGTGTTGTTGGAAGAGGGTGTTTGCTATGACTAGTGCATTTTCTTGGCAAAACTCTCTTTGCCCTGCCTCATTCCGTATTCCAAGGCCAAATTTGCCTGTTACTCCAGGTGTTTCTTGACTTCCTACTTTAGCATTTCAGTTGCCTATAATGAAAAGGACATCTTTTCTTGGGTGTTAGTTCTAAAAGGTCTTGTAGGTCTTCATAAAACCGTTCAACTTCAGCTTCTTCAGCATTACTGATTGGGGCCTAGACTTGGATTACTGTGATATTGAATGGTTTGCCTTGGAAATGAACAGAGATCATTCTGTCGTTTTTGAGATTGCATCCAAGTACTGCATTTCGGACTCTTTTGTTGAGCATGATGGCTACTCCATTTCTTCTGAGGGATTCCTGCCCGCAGTAGTAGATATAATGGTCATCTGAGTTAAATTCACCCATTCCAGTCCATTTTAGTTCACTGATTCCTAGAATGTTGATATTCACCCTGGCCATCTCTTGTTTGACCACTTCCAGTTTGCTTTGATTCATGGACCTGACATTCCAGGTTCCTATGCAATATTGCTCTTTACTGCATCAGATCTTACTTCTGTCACCAGTCAGATGCACAATTGGGTATAGTTTTTGCTTTGGTTCCATCCCTTCATTCTTTTTGGAGTTATTTCTCCACTGATCTCTAGTAGCATATTGGGCACCTAATGACCTGGAATGAGGTTCATGACATTGTACAGGAGACAGGGATCAAGATCATCGCCATGGAAAAGAAAAGCAAAAAGGCAAAATGGTTGTCTGGGGAGGCCTTACAAATAGCTGTGAAAAGAAGAGAGGCGAAAAGCAAAGGAGAAAAGGAAAGATATAAGCATCTGAACGCAGAGTTCCAAAGAATAGCAAGAAGAGATAAGAAAACCTTCTTCAGCAATCCATGTAAAGAAATAGAGGAAAAGAGCAGAATGGAAAAGACTAGAGATCTCTTCAAGAAAATGAGTGATACCAAGGGAGCATTTCATGCAAAGATGGGCTCGATAAAGGACAGAAATGGTATGGACCTAACAGAAGCAGAAGATATTAAGAAGAGGTGGCAAGAATACATGGAAGAACTGTACAAAAAAGATCTTCATGACCCAGATAATCATGATGATATGATCACTCATCTAGAGCTAGACATCTTGGAATGTGAAGTCAAGTGGGCCTTAGAAAGCATCACTACGAACAAAGCTAGTGGAAGTGATGGCATTCCAGTGGAGCTGTTTCAAATCCTGAAAGATGATGCTGTGAAAGTGCTGCACTCAATATGCCAGCAAATTTGGAAAACTC
>SJYV01006435.1:2096899-2171397 GCA_006410875.1 Neotragus pygmaeus | reverse complement strand
GGGCTCCAAAGTCACTGCAGATGGTGGCCGCAGCCATGAAATTAGAAGATGCTTACTTCTTGGAAGAAAAGTCATGACCAACCTAGATAGTATATTCAAAAGCAGAGACATTACTTTGCCGACTAATCAAGGCTATGGTTTTTCCTGTGGTCATGTATGGATGTGAGAGTTGGACTGTGAAGAAGGCTGAGCGCCCAAGAATTGATGCTTTTGAACTGTGGTGTTGGAGAAGACTCTTGAGAGTCCCTTGGACTGCAAGGAGATCCAACCAGTCCATTCTGAAGGAGATCAACCCTGGGATTTCTTTGGAAGGAATGATACTGAAGCTGAAACTCCAGTACTTTGGCCACCTCACGAGAAGAGCTGACTCACTGGAAAAGACTCTGATACTGGGAGGGATCGGGGGCAGGAGGAAAAGGGGACGACCGAGGATGAGATGGCTGGATGGCATCATGGACGCGAGTCTGAGTGAAGTCCGGGAGATGGTGATGGACAGGGAGGCCTGGCGTGCTGCGATTCATGGAGTCGCAAAGAGTCGGACACGACTGAGCGATTGAACTGAACTGAACTGAACACCAGGGAACTGGACAAGAGAGCACATGAGATATAGCATAGTCAATCTATGTGTTAATACCTTAGGAAGCCTTTACTTTCTAATCTTGTTGGTAAGATCCAACCTCTGTTATGTGAATTTCTTCATTTTCAGCCTCTGTTGGTAATATTATCTGAAGTTATCAAAACAGAAATGTTTTTAAGCATTACTGGCAGGACTGAATATCTCTCAGACTATCATTTTGCTCTCAATTTTAATTCAAAGGCAGATCATAATCTCATCTTCCTTGATATTCTAGCAACACATGGGTTTTGTTTTTTTTTTCACATTATGTTTTTAAGAAATAAAAAACATTGTGTTTTAAAGAAATCCAGTGGTCAAAGGAATTTAAGTAACTTTCTTAGAAAAGGGAACCCATCTCCTAATGTATACAACATTATTAAGTTTTCAAACCTTTTAGCATTACTCAGTTTTCTAAATGGTAGCCTATAAAATTGGAAATAATTCCATCTGAAATCTACCTTCATAGATCTGGGATATATCAGATATTAGAATTTTTTCAGGTAATTGCATGCTTAGTAAGATATTTTCTGTCTCTATATGTCTACACCTATTATACCACCTTGTCGTAAGAGGTGAAAGTGAAAGTCATGTCTAACTCTTTGTGATCCCATGAACTATAGCCTGCCAGACTCTTCTGTGCATGGAATTCTCCAAGTAAGAACATTGGAGTGGGTAGCCATTCCCTTCTCTAGGGGATATTCCCAACCGAGGGTGCATGAAAGGTACACTAAATGTTAAAGAAATTTAAAATACAATTACATGATAATGAGATGTAGGTTTACCTAAGAACAAAACATGTACTTTAGGACATAGCACACATATCTAATTTACATGTAACTATTCCCATGAGGTTAGATGTGATTGAAATATAAACTGATCTGTGCGGCATATTTATATAAGTAGATTGTATATATTTCCTTGGTCTTTATACACAGGGATACAATATTATTTATTAATCTGATTTTAAGTGTACCTCTTCTGAAAAGGTACATGAAAAGTTTGTTTTCAGCGTTCAGGGGTTCCATGCTTATCTTCATCTTTTTTTTGGCATCTTGCTCCATTTTAGTGTCCTTGACTCTAATATTAAAGTGGTAAATTCCTACCTTGGAAGAACATTATCTGAAAGTAGAAGTGACATCATTTTAAGTTCCATAATTATTTGCATTTTGAAGAGAAAACAGGGTTTAATGCTAAAGCCACAAGCAATACATTGGTAGCACTGCACCTTTGAAACCTGAGCAGAGATTTTGTGTTAGCGTTCAGTGCAGTTCACTCACTCAGTCTTGTCTGGCTCTTTGCAACCCCATGTACTGCAGCACGCCAGGCTTCCCTGTCTATCACCAACTCCCAGAGTTCGAGGTTGCTTGAACTCATCTCCACTGAGTTGGTGATGCCATCCAACCATCTCATTCTCTGTCATCCCCTTCTCCTCTCACCTTCAATCTTTCCCAGCATCAGAGTCTTTTCAAATGAGTTGGTTCTTCACATCAAGTGGCCAAAGTATTGCAGCGTCAGCTACAGCATCAGTCCTTCCAGTGAATATTCAGGACTGATTTCCTTTTGGATGGACTGGTTGGATCTCCTTGCGGTCCAAGGGACTCTCCAACACCACAGCTCAAAAGCATCAATTCTTCAGTGCTCAGCTTTCTTTATAGTCCAACTCTCACGTCCATACCTGACTACTGGAAAAACTACAGCTTTGACTAGACAAACCTTTGTTGGCAAAGTAATATCTCTGGTTTTTAACATGCTGTCTAGGTTTGTCTTAGCTTCTCTTTCAAGGAGCAAGCATCTTTTAATTTCATGGCAGTAGTCACCATCTGCAGTGATTGTGGAGCCCAAGAAAATAAAGTCTGTCACTGTTTCCATTGTTTCCCCATCTATTTGCCATGAAGTGATGGGACCAGATACCATGATCTTAGTTTTCTAGTGTGAGCTTTAAGCCAGTTTTTTTCACTCTCCTGTTTCATTTTCATCAAAAGGCTCTTTTGTTCCTCTTCGCTTTCTTCCATAATGGTGGCATAATCTGCATATTGAGGTTATTGATATTTCTCCTGGCATTCTTGATTCCAGCCTGTGCTTCATCCAGCCTGGTATTTTGCATGATGTACTCTGGATATAAATTAAATAAGCAGGGTGACAATATATAGTCTTGATATACTCCTTTCCCAATTTTAGTCAGTCCATTGTTCCATGTCTGGTTCTAACTGTTGCTTCTTTACCTCATACAGATTTCTCAGGAGGCAGGTCAGGTGGTCTGGTATTCCCATCTCTTTAAGAATTTCCCACAGTTTGTTGTGATCCACACAGTCAAAGTTCTTAGTATAGTCAATGAAACAGAAGTAGAAGTTTTTCTGGAATTCTCTTGCTTTTTCTATGATCCAACAGATGTTTGCAGTTTGATCTCTCATTCCTCTGCCTTTTCTAAATCCAGTTTGTACATCTAGAAGTTCTTGGTTCATGTACAGTTGAAGACTAGCTTGGAAAAATTTGAGCATTACTTTACTAGCATGGGAGATGAGTGCAATTCTGCTGTAGTTTGAATATTCTTTGGCATTGCCTTTCTTTGGGATTGGAATGAAAACTGATCTTTTCCAGTCCTGGGGCCCCTGCTGAGTTTTCCAAATTTGTTGGCATATTGAGTGCAGCACTTTGACAACCTCATCTTTTAGGATTTGAAATAGCTCTGCTATTAGCATTAGTGTTAAGAAGAACTTTTAATCAGCCATCCAACTACATGATCAGTTTCTTGTCTTTGACCTCTTGTTACTGCAAATCTTGACCAAGTTAAATGCTTGCTATTGCAAAATGTGGAAGTATAGCAAGCTTTCACTTTATTGAAAGGATAAAAATAATCTCTAGCTATACTTATGCACGGTAGGATGGATGCCATCTTCTCTGCCAGGATATCATATAAAATATATTCATGAATCCATGCCCATACAAACTATGAAAGATTTTTTTTCCCCAATAGAAGCAAATGACACCAGCATAAAGCATTCTACATACCAAGCATGAAAAAATTTCATTGAATATGCAAAAAGACAAATGATAAAACTGGAAAGTGAGATATGCAAGTTAAGCCAAGATGTCTTTGGAGCTGGCTGCATATGTAAAGCTTTCAACAGAATAATGTTACACTTTACTGACAATGAAATGTCCATTACATAGAAGAATAATCATTATCATTAAGTGAATTTCCTGCTGAGTACATTTTTCACTGTGAGCAAGTTCATCTCTTGGGACATTTGCAAGGTAGTCTCTGTAAAATTGTTTAGATCAGAGAAAGTAAGAGCACTGGTTGTTTGATTTAGTTGTCAAATGAGAAAATAATTTGAGAAATTTTAAAGTAAGTCAGCAACATGGATTCTCTCTTTAGGGAGAAATTATAGATTTCTTTTTTTAATATGTTCATCAAAGTAATTTAAAGGAGAAGAGCAATGATATTGAAATTCTACTTGAAATAAACACATCCCTTTACAAAAGAGTATTCATCAGTTCAATTCAGTCGCTCAGTCGTGTCTGACTCTTTGCAACCCCATGAATCACAGCACACCAGGCTTCACTGTCCATCACCAATTCCCGGAGTTTACCCAAACTCATGTCCATCGAGTAGGTGATGCCATCCAGCCATCTCATCCTCTATGATCCCCTTCTCTTCCTGCCCCCAATCCCTCCCAGCATCAGGGTTTTCATAGACATCTATATAGCAAAGCAACTGCCCTAGGAACCACACTGGTCAAAGGAAAATTAGAAAATTCTGTTGCAAAGTACACGTTTTTGTTTCTATGACTCAAATTACAAATAAAAGCCAATTTAAAAAAATTTAGTCATGGAAATTATGAGTATTTGATGTAGTTTATTTCACATGTTTTTGCTTTTCTCTGTCGTTCATGAGATTTTAACAAATACTTTACATAAAGACTTATCAAAATACTTTCATTTCATGCTCTAATTTGTAATATTCCTTTGGCATTAACAATGATAATAAATTATAGTAACAGAAATTGCTCAGATTTTACTTCTTTCACAACACTAGAGAACCTTCAGGAATATCATGGATTCATGACCTCATCACATTCCAAACAAACATTTTTTAAAGAAAAAAGATAATAATGATAAAAGTTAACATTTTATGCAAAGCAGCACTGTGATTGTTTTAATTGCCTTATTTTATTTAACCCTCACAACTATCACCCTGCAAGGTACTCTTGTTGTCTCTATTCAAAAAAAAAAAAGCAACAACTGGGAATTCCCTGGCAATCCAGTGGTTAGGACTCTGTACTTTCATTAATAAGGGTGCAGGTTCAATACCTGGTTGGGGAACTAAGATCCTGCGAACAGCTCAGTGTGGACAGATTTTTTTTTAATTAATTAAAAAAAAACACAAAAATAGAAGCTCAGAAGAATTAGGTGATTTTCTGATAAACAAAGAAGCCAGGGTTCAAATTCAGTGTACTTCCAGAGCCCATACCTCAGCCTTTTGGACTCTACTGCCTTATTGCATGTAAGCAAGGAGCAGCTCTCCAAGTGACCACAAAGGGAGAAGTGTTTGCTGGGTATGTATTTTTGCACTGATTGGACATGTTAGCAAAATTGTTTGATCTGGACCTATTTTGGTTTTTCATATTTGTATCCCACAAAGGAGTTGGAAGGAAAGTAGATGTAAATAAGCCAGTCAATATTCCTAAAGTAGTTTTCTAGCCTCTAACCAGTTGTTCAGTCGTTAAGTGGTGTCCAACTCTTTGCCACCCCGTGGACTGCAGCACACCAAGCTTCCCTGTCCTTCACTATTCCTGGAGTTTGTTCAGATTCATGTCCATGGAGTCAATGATGCTATCTAACCGCCTCAGCCTCTGCTGCCTGCTTCTCCTTTGACCTTCAGTCTTTCCTAGCATCAGGGTCTTTTCCAATGAGTCAACTTTTACCAGAAAGACCCTGAAAATCAAATTTTCTGGTTTTAAATCAAAAGGTTTATCTAGTTATATAACTTTCTTTTTCTTAAAAGAAAATATCAATAATAATAGCTAATAATGATGGCCCTTAGTTGGTGGCAGCTGATGAGCTAAATGCATCACATTCGCTCACTCACCTTATGTCTGTGTTTGCTGTGCATAACTTCGAAGGCCATCCATATTTTCAGATAGTATGCCATAGTTTCCTTCACAGTGAGCATGTTTTCTAGGAGTCAGAATGGTGTCTATAAGATCAACTATTCCATTATGTGTGTGTGGCGAGGGTGGAGGATTAGAGTGAAAAATACTCTGTAATTAATGAGTATCTCAACCAAATTGGTTAAAAGATGACTAGAATGACCAGTTCAGGAAACACTTATATTATTTCAATCAGCAATTGAATTAGATCTATTCAGCAATTACCTAATCAATTTCTCAGCAGTAAACAACACAAGAGCTAAAATCCCTTGGCCATTTAGTTTGAGTTACAGTGATAGGTGTTATTTTAATAACATATTATTAGCTCTTTTACCAAGAGTTGGACACGACTGAGCAACTTCACTTTCACTTTTCACTTTCATGCATTGGAGAAGGAAATGGCAACCCACTCCAGTGTTCTTGCCTGGAGAATCCCAGGGATGGCGGAGCCTGGTGGGCTGCCATCTATGGGATCGCACAGAGTCAGACACAACTGAAGCAACTTAGCAGCAGCAGCAGCAGCAGCAGCAGCAAACTGTGTGTTTTTTGTATCTAAAATATATGTATGCTAATATCCAAGAAATGAATTTGTAATTTAGTAACTTTCATGTTTTATTTGCAAAAATAAGATCAATGTATTTGTAATTATTTAGTTTAATCAACTCTCAATTTTGGTACTGCCAGCTAAATTTGTTACTAAACTTTACATTTGATTATCTATTATTCTGCCTTCACTCATGGAACTAGCTATGTTTGTTTTCCTACCAAGTTTTATTATCGTTTGTATTTCTTTTATATCTTGGCCTCAGAATTAGAGTTTCATGTGTTTCACTAAATTTTGTATTTGGGCAGTGGAAGCATTCAGTGCATTAAAAAGTCTATTCCTAAAGCTAAAACACAACAGACTATAACATTTCATTGCCACTAAAGTAAAGATCTTGAATCCCAGGAGATGAAGAGTTGCATCCTTTTTTTTTATACATGTAGATTTTTAATAGAGAAATGTTCATAGGGCATTTAATCTCTGCTCTATCAGAAACAGTTCATACAGTCAAAAAGAACCAGATCAAAAAGATAGCTATTCACAGATCACTGAGATGGAAAGATTCTCAAGAGGTTGTCTCATCCATAGCCTTACAGTTTAAACCTGAATAGAAAAATAATAGTATTTTAACTTTTCCTCAGCTTGTTTTTTATAATCATCAGGAACACCATTATTTGGTTGCACATGGTTTAACAGTCTCCTCTATATTCAGAATGCTCCTCACAGTTTTCATGACTCTTTGTGTTTAAATTCACTAATTTAAATTGATCTCAGTAGAGAGTTACATGCCATCATATGCCAAATGTTCACGGTCTAGCCAATACTCTTGAAAGAATTAGCCCTTCTCCACAATCTGACTACCGTCAAACTGCTTTTCAGACATCTCTCACGTCTGTGTGTGTGTGTGCTAAGTCGCTTCAGTCTAGTCTAACTCTGAGACCCTATGGAGTGTAGCCCACCAGGCTCCTCTATTCATGGGATTCTGCAGGCAAGAATACTGGAGTGTGTTGCCATGCCCTCCTCCAGGGGATCTTCCTGACCCAGGAACTGAACCCACATCTCCTGTCGCTCCTGCATTGCAGGTGGATTCTTTCCTGCTGAGCCCCAGGGGAAGTCTTCTCTTGTGTCTACTGTCATTCTAAACAAGACCCAGTCCGCTATATTCGCATATAGTCTCTGGGCCCAGAAGACCTTCCATCTTAGCTTAGTCTGCTAAATTCAGGCTCAGTCTGTCACTTGTTCATAAAGCCTTCTTTCATCATGCCATACAAAAGTGGTAGATTCTTTCTGTTTCTCTCTGGTACTATTCATCTCCAGCTTTTTAATCTAAATGTCATGTATGTGGGATTTGGTGGGCTAGTGAAACTGGTCTATGAAAGGTAATGAGATACACTAGGCTTCCTAAAGATCTCTGAGAGTTATNATTGGAGAAGGAAATGGCAACCCACTCCAGTGTTCTTGCCTGGAGAATCCCAGGGATGGCGGAGCCTGGTGGGCTGCCATCTATGGGATCGCACAGAGTCAGACACAACTGAAGCAACTTAGCAGCAGCAGCAGCAGCAGCAGCAGCAAACTGTGTGTTTTTTGTATCTAAAATATATGTATGCTAATATCCAAGAAATGAATTTGTAATTTAGTAACTTTCATGTTTTATTTGCAAAAATAAGATCAATGTATTTGTAATTATTTAGTTTAATCAACTCTCAATTTTGGTACTGCCAGCTAAATTTGTTACTAAACTTTACATTTGATTATCTATTATTCTGCCTTCACTCATGGAACTAGCTATGTTTGTTTTCCTACCAAGTTTTATTATCGTTTGTATTTCTTTTATATCTTGGCCTCAGAATTAGAGTTTCATGTGTTTCACTAAATTTTGTATTTGGGCAGTGGAAGCATTCAGTGCATTAAAAAGTCTATTCCTAAAGCTAAAACACAACAGACTATAACATTTCATTGCCACTAAAGTAAAGATCTTGAATCCCAGGAGATGAAGAGTTGCATCCTTTTTTTTTATACATGTAGATTTTTAATAGAGAAATGTTCATAGGGCATTTAATCTCTGCTCTATCAGAAACAGTTCATACAGTCAAAAAGAACCAGATCAAAAAGATAGCTATTCACAGATCACTGAGATGGAAAGATTCTCAAGAGGTTGTCTCATCCATAGCCTTACAGTTTAAACCTGAATAGAAAAATAATAGTATTTTAACTTTTCCTCAGCTTGTTTTTTATAATCATCAGGAACACCATTATTTGGTTGCACATGGTTTAACAGTCTCCTCTATATTCAGAATGCTCCTCACAGTTTTCATGACTCTTTGTGTTTAAATTCACTAATTTAAATTGATCTCAGTAGAGAGTTACATGCCATCATATGCCAAATGTTCACGGTCTAGCCAATACTCTTGAAAGAATTAGCCCTTCTCCACAATCTGACTACCGTCAAACTGCTTTTCAGACATCTCTCACGTCTGTGTGTGTGTGTGCTAAGTCGCTTCAGTCTAGTCTAACTCTGAGACCCTATGGAGTGTAGCCCACCAGGCTCCTCTATTCATGGGATTCTGCAGGCAAGAATACTGGAGTGTGTTGCCATGCCCTCCTCCAGGGGATCTTCCTGACCCAGGAACTGAACCCACATCTCCTGTCGCTCCTGCATTGCAGGTGGATTCTTTCCTGCTGAGCCCCAGGGGAAGTCTTCTCTTGTGTCTACTGTCATTCTAAACAAGACCCAGTCCGCTATATTCGCATATAGTCTCTGGGCCCAGAAGACCTTCCATCTTAGCTTAGTCTGCTAAATTCAGGCTCAGTCTGTCACTTGTTCATAAAGCCTTCTTTCATCATGCCATACAAAAGTGGTAGATTCTTTCTGTTTCTCTCTGGTACTATTCATCTCCAGCTTTTTAATCTAAATGTCATGTATGTGGGATTTGGTGGGCTAGTGAAACTGGTCTATGAAAGGTAATGAGATACACTAGGCTTCCTAAAGATCTCTGAGAGTTATACTTCTTATTGACAAGGGAAAAGATAAGAGATATATTATTTAGATATTCCATTTATTCTTTAAATAGTCTTCCTGACATTTCTTAATAATATTACTTCCTTTTCTTTTTTATCCTGTCTTTGAGATATTTGTCTAATTCTGTGTTTTAGCAGTACTGACTATAATAGGGGTGTGTGTGTGTGTGTGTGTGAATGAGAGAGACAGGGAATGAGAAACTACGTAGTACTCACAATCCTAATGATATTAGACTGGAATATTTTAAAGTAGAAAACTAGACTTATATCCTCACTTAGGTACTATGCAAATGAGTCAAAATTGCATAGCTCTTCACCTCTAAAATAAAAAAAAAAGTAGCAAGACCTCATTACATACGTAGAAAGTGAAATGAATGTAGTTCCTAAAAATGTCAGGGTAAAATTTTATAATCTGATGATTTACAGTTCATTCTATAGTTTTAGTCTTTCTATAGTGTGTAAAGGATAAGCACATATAACAGAAATGGATGAATTGGGTCAAGTAAAATTGGAACCCATTAAAATTCCAGCCCAAACCTGTGAGGTATAGAGAAGCTTGGACACCCGAGTGATATATTATATAGCCCATTATTTGCTTCTGGGTTTCCTTTTTCATCTGGCCAAGGAAATGGAGGGATCAAAAAATCTTACTCTCAATCCAAATTCATTTTGGAGACCATGTTGGAATACTTAAGAAGAGATGAAAAATCACTGAGTGATATTTTCCTGTTTAAGGTTTAAACAAATCCTCGTACAAAAATTTTTTTTAACTCAGATTTTTACATTTATCTTGAAGCTCACTTTGTCATATAATGCCTAAACTCTAAATGCGTGTTTCCATTGAAGATCATGATTGTCATTAAAACAAAGGCACCAAAACTAGTCTGCATTTCTCATTCATTGAAAGAGGGAAATCTGCATGCTTCTCACTTGTTTGGAACAACTTGTTTCAAACGATGCTGTGTATTTATAAGCATAAAGCAGTATCCCCCTAATTATAATTTCTTTTTGCCTATTCAAGGAAAAACACAACAGATGTATTTCTACCAACTCTTGGACTGTCACACGGAAAAAGAACAATTGAATAAATGCTTCAAATAAATGTTCAAGCACTTCGACGTGAATCATTTTTTAGCATATCCTTGTTGCCATGTTATAGCATTTAACCCCAATGCTGTCTTTGTTGGGAATGCAGATGATGAGCAAGATGGTTTGCACTTTTTTCAGATCACTTTCCTCTGTGATCACTAAGTATCACAAACAGAATCTACAGTTTACAAAGCAATTGCATTTTAAATGTCACATAGCTGCCTTTATTATTCCAGCTGGCTTGTGGAATGAAAGGTCTCTCTGTTAATGAGACTAACACTGCCAGTCCCATTATAAATGATTTAAGCAAATAAATAACATGTTTGCCATTTATTCTCTTGTTTTTCAGGCGCTATTTTTGCCACTGATCTCATTGCTACAGACATTTGAGTGGAATAACTATAATTGTTGCATAGCTTAGGAACTGAAAATTACCCATGGAGTCTATTTTTTTAGACAGTTCAGCATATTAATCTAAACTGTCCTCAAAGTCTATCTTCCTTATGGTTCTTGCTCATATTTGCCACTAGTGCTAACATGATAAAAAGATACATGGGTTAGGTCTAGTGGGTCACTAATGCATGGTAGTAACTATTGCATACTTGACAAGAGAGGAATAATAACTGTGTAACTTCAAAAGGATCAAAGTCTCCTGCAAGCTAAAAAAGGAACTGTACAAGTTCTGTCTGAATTACTAGCAACACTGATTAAAAATAAAGACCATACTCTCTGGTTTTATGTAATTCACTGATATTAAAAATCCACTGGGAAAAGGCTGTCATCTATATTGAGAAGATATAAGTATCATTTTTCTCTTTTAAAAAAATTTTTATATTATGAAAGTATAATAAAACATTTATAGGAGGCTTGGAAAATACTTAACAAGATTACATATAGTTCCACTATATATTACAGTTTTTTAAGAAGATAAATTAAGCTTTTTACTTGGAGTTTCAATATCCAACTCTCGAATAGAATGAATATACAGACAAGTAGAAGGATATCCAATATTTGCTGGATCATCGAAAAAGTAAGAGAGTTCCAGAAAAACATCTATTTTTGCTTTGTTGACTATGCCAAAGCCTTTAACTGTGTGGATCACACAAACTGTGAAAAATACTTAGAGATGGGAATACCAGAACACCTGACCTGCCTCCTGAGAAATCTGTATGCAGGTCAGGAGGCAACAGTTAGAAATGGACATGGAACAACAGACTGGTTCCAAATCGAGAAAGGAGTACATCAAGGCTGTATATTGTCACCCTGCTTATTTAACTTATACGCAGTGGACATCATGAGAAATGTTGGACTGGATGAAGCACTAGCTGAAATCAAGATTGCCAGGAAAAATATCAGTAACCTCAGATGTGCAGATGACACCATACTTATGTCAGAAAGCAAAGAGGAACTAAAACCCTCTTATGAAAGTGAAAGAGAAGAGTGAAAAGTTGGCTTAAGCTCAACATTCAGAAAACTAAGATCATGGCATCTGGTCCCATCACTTCATGGCAAATAGATAGGGAAACAATAGAAGCAGTGACAGACTTTATTTTGGGGGGCTCCAAAATCACTGCAGATGGTGATTGCAGCCATGAAATTAAAAGATGCTTGCTCCTTGGAAGGAAAGTTATAACCAACCCAGACAGCATATTAAAAAGCAGAAACATTACTTTACCAACAAAGGTCCATCTAGTCAAAGCTATGGTTTTTCCAGTAGTCATGTATGGATGTGCGAGTTGGACTATAAGGAAAGCTGAGCACAGAAGAATTGATGCTTTTGAACTGTGGTGTTAGAGAAGGCTCTTGAGAGTCCCTTGGACTGCCAGGAGATCCAACCAGTCCATCCTAGAAGAAATCAGTCCTGAATATTCATTGGAAGGACTGATGCTGAAGCAGAAACTCCAATATTTTGGTCACTTGATGTGAAGAACTGACTTAGTTGAAGACACCCTGATGCTGGGAAAGATTGAAGGCAGGCAGAGAAGGGGATGACAGAGGAAGAGATGGTTGGATGGCATCACCAACTCAATGGACATGAGTTTGAGTGAACTCTGGGAGTTGGTGATGGACGGGGAGGCCTGGTGTGCTATAGTACATAGGGTTGCAAAGAGTTGGACATGACTGAGTACTGAACTGAACTGAACTGAGAAGGATATCATAGACCTGAAAAATACGATGAACCAATTCAAAATAATTAAGATTTATACAATTTTCAGACAACAGTAGGATACAAATTCTATTCAGGTTCCCATAGACCATAAACTAAGAGATACTGAAACATATCTACAGACATAAAGAAAGATGCAAAAATTTCTGGTCTTGAAATTTCTGGTATTGAAATCATATAGTCTGTTCTCATATCACTGTGGAATGATGTTAAAAATCAATATCAAAAGGTACTAGAAAATAATCCACATGTTTGCAAGTGCAGTGTAACTTTTACTAATATCATTTCTGTCCATTTTTCTAATTGCCAACAGTATGTTAGCACATTGTTCAGATTCTGCTCTATATAAGCCATACTTTCTCATTCCTTTCTGATTTAGCAGTTCTCACATAGACAGTAGAAGTTCTTTAATTTATTGAGCTTTTCATTATCCACCAGCTCTCTCTGGGTCACCTAATGAGTAGTATGTCTTAAATACCACCTTAAACTGAAGGCTCCCAGAGCTATAGTTCCAGTCTTACGTGTCCCTGTAACTCCAAGGGCATATATCCTACTGCTTAGTTGACATTGCTCCCTGAATGCTTAAAAGACATCTCAAAACAGAACTCTTTACAGCCTACTAGAACTTTTCCTGCCTCATCCCTCTCATTCAGTATATCACATCACTATCCACTTGCTTACTCAAGGCAAAAATCTCAGACTAACCTTAGATTTCTCTCTTTTCTTTGTGCCCTTCTAACACCCACATGTAAACATCAGTAAACCACATCCATTGATTCTACCTCCAATATCCCAGCTTGTATCCCTCTGTTCACCTCTTTTTTCCTTAAGATCTCTGTGGTGCTAACTGCAATGTTTTTACCTGGCCTCCTTCAATACCACCATTTTCTACCTACTCTCTCCTCCCTCCCCTCCCCACTCCACCCTTCATTCTCCTTTCCTTTCTTTCCTCAATAAACAGTTACTGTAATTCATTTTACAATAAAGTCAGAGTTTCCAAAAGTGCTTTCAAACCAAAAATAAGAATAGTGAAATGGCATATTGCTATTTCTATCTTACAGAGATTTTCAAGCTCAGAGAATAGTCTTACTGATTGATTTAAATGCAGACTTAGGGAATACACCAATAGGTTTCTTGACATACAGTTCAGTGACTCTGAAAACACTTCCATGTAACATAATCTCTAGCATAAACTCTGTTCATTCTAATTATTTTAAGTCTGTTGGGTTATAATGATTAAATAGCTAATTATAATATTTATATTGCTAAACTATGTATCATTTTATATTGGCTTAGTAAAGATATAAGCCCTAAATAGTTCTAAATATTTAAGTACTCCCTGGTGGCTCTGATAGTAAAGAGTCTGCCTGCAATACAGGAGACCTGGGTTCAATCCCTGGGTTGGAAAGATCCCCTGGAGAAGGGAATGGCTACCCACTCCAGTATTCTTGCGTGGAAAATTCCATGGACAGAGGAACCTGGCAGGCTACAGTCCGTGGGGTTGCAAAGAGTCAGACATGACTGAGTGACTAACGCTTTCATTTCACTTTAGCATTGTACATCTAGTTAAGACTAAGTTAAGACTAAGTATAATTGTCCTCTCAATTATCTTTATTGTTAGGTAATTTATGAATAATGCAACTTAGAATTACTTAAGTTTAAAAAGAAAGCTCATGTTATTTCACCTACCTGGGATCAACAAATGTCAAGTAGATTTACAAAGAAAAAGTAAGTCAGTAGGGAGGTAATTTTGTATTGCAAACATAACAAAGTTCTTTCTAAATGTATCAGCCCTTTTATTGTGTCGTTGTCATTGTTGTTGCTTTAATGTTTTTGTTCTGGCACCTTTAGGGGGAGAGAGGAGGGAGATCCAGAAATAGGGACCTCTGTGTATATGCCAAAGCTGAGAAGTAAAATCAATGCTACTCAAGAAGCAACTTGAGCATGTCTATCTTAGTGTATTTTCTTTTAAGCTTCTGTAATGAACGTCTAAAATTGTTGTAGTATACACAGATAATAATCAGTGAGGTTTTCACATTGCTTCTGGAAAAACTGCTTTGTGTTCCAGTTTTAATTAGTGTATTATTATCCATTGCTAATTTGAGGGGTTTAGTCTAGAATTAGCACACAGCTGCAGAGAATGCAAGCGCATGAATTGCTGGATTAGCTGGAGTCCATACAAAGGGGAAGGAGTAAATGAGGGAAATGCAACAAACCATATCCTCCAAATATTTCCTAAAATTTACCAGCTATTACCTATAATTTTAAAGTGAATTCCTTGAT
The DNA here is from genome assembly GCA_006410875.1 of Neotragus pygmaeus. Taxonomy (NCBI): domain Eukaryota; kingdom Metazoa; phylum Chordata; class Mammalia; order Artiodactyla; family Bovidae; genus Neotragus; species Neotragus pygmaeus. The sequence goes on along the minus strand of SJYV01006435.1, from coordinate 2,156,527 downwards.
GAGAAGGAAACTGTGCTTTTGTATGTGGTTTGTTTTATAATATAATAATAAAATATAGAACTACCTTCTTTTCCTTTGAAAAAATTAATAAATTTGGCAAATTAAAGAGAATAAATTAACAGACTTTTACCTACCACTCAAATTTAACAAATATCATAGTGTTGCCATATTTGCTGTAGACTTTCCTACAGATCATGTAACTTTGCAGAGTCAGTTTTGGTTGCCTTTCTAGCCTTCCTCATACCTTCCCTCATTCTTTGCTCTCCCTCCCAAGATGAAGCCAAAATTCTGAAGTTGGTAAGGACAATGTCTATCTTGATTTTTATACTTTTTGCCAGCTGTTTGTCAATTTACAACATATCCAGTGTTTTTTTCATGTTTGAACCTTTTATAAATGATGATCCCCTGGAGGAGGGCATGGCAACCCACTCCAGTATTTTTACCTGGAGAATCCCCATGGACAGAGAAGCCTGGTAGGCTACAGTCCATGGGGTTGCAAAGAGTCAGACACGACTGAGCGACTAAGCACAGCACAGCATATATTATGCTGCTGCAACTTAGTTTTCTTCACTCACCAGTATATTTGACTGACTTCTCCATTGTGTTATACATATAGTTGAACTGGCCCATGTTGATAGCTGCAATCTTGTGCATGCTTCCTAGTGCACATGTGCTGGGAAAGGAATCCTTCATAGCAGAGGTTCTCAAGAGGGCATGATTCCACTTCTTGCATTTGGAAATGCAAGGGAGCTTCTGTATATCACAATATATTCCTTTTCTGGGGCTTCCGTATCAAAGTAGCACAGACTGTGTGACTTCAACAACAGAAATTTATCTTCTCACAGTTCTGGATATCCAAGATCAAGGTGTTGGCAGTGCTGGTTTCTTCTGAGGCCTCTCTTGTCAGCTTGTAGATGGTCATTTCTCTGTGTCTTCATATGGTCTTCCCTCGGTAAATGCCTGCATCCAAATTTTCACTTCTTAAAAGGACACTAGTCATACTCGATTAGAGTTCAGCCAAATGATTTTATTGTAACTTAATAATCTCTTTAAAGACCCTATCTCCAAATAGAGTTATATTCTGAGGTTGAAGTATATACAAAGGTGTATATGCATACTTTAAGTTACCTACTCTGTTAATTACTTCTCATGATATTTACTCATTTTTAAAATTATCCATTATGTGTTCTGGATACTATTTTTTATCATTTCTATATTTTTATAAATATCTTCTCCCAGGAAGCAATTTTGTTTCTGGAAGCACACTGAAAAACAGTTTAACATAGTCAAATTTATCAGAATTTTCCTTTGTTAGAGTGGTATTTGAGACATATAAGCCTTCCTTACCCAAAGGTCATAAAGATAGTCCCTTGCGTATCTTTACAAAAGATGTGAAGTTTTGCCTTTGAAATTTAGGTCTTTATCTAAAATTTATGTTTGTTATTATACAAGGTAGGAGTTTATTTAGTTTTTCAAGATGAGGAGCCAATTGGCTGTCTACCATTTAGTAAATGTATAATCATTTCTCTACTTCTCTCAAATAACAACTTTCTAGTTAACTATGGTTCTCTTTCTGGGTCCTCTGTTTTGACACATTTGTCTGTGTGGCTATGCTACCACCTAACTACTATAACTTTGTGCAAAGTATTGATATCTCCTAGGAAAATTGTTCCTTATTGTATTTCAAAATACTTTACTTTCCTTGGACTTCATCTTCCATCTGAATTAGCTTGCCATGTTAGTGAAAAAGAGAAATAAGTTCATTTTCTTTGAAAATCAGTCAAACTTATAGATGAATGTGGGAAAAATAACTCATCTTTAAATATTAAGGCTTTCTATCATGAGCATATTATATCCCATTAATTCAGGCTTTCAAAAATTATGTCTTTTAGTAATGTATTATAAATTCTTCACATATTATGTATCTTTAATTAGATTCATCTGTGTCTTAAAATGTTTATTGGGCTTTACTGGTGGCTCAGTGGTAAAGGATCTCCTCAGTGAGAGACTGGATTGGGAAGATTCCCTGGAGAAGGAAATGGCAACCCACTCCAATATTCTTACCTGGAGAATTCCATGGACAGAGGAGCCTGTGAGGACACATTCCATGGGGTCGCAAAAGAGTTGGACATGACTTAGTGACCAAACAACAACAAAATGTCATTTAATGAGAATGATTTTCAAGTTTAACCATTAAGTGCAATCTGTGTTGTAGGTTCTTTATAGATACCCTTTGAAAGTGAACGTGAAAGCCGCTCAATCGTGTTCTACTCTTTGTGAACCTTTGGACTATACAGTCCATTGAATTCTCCAGGCCAGAATACTGGAGTGGGTAGCCTTTTCCTTCTCCAGGGGATCTTCCTAATCCAGTGATCAAACCCAGGTCTCCTGCATTGCAGGCAGATTCTTTACCAGCTGACCCACAAGGAAAACCCAAGAATAGTGGAGTGGGTAACTTATCCCTTCTCCAGAGGATCTTCCCAACCCAGGAATCAAACCAGGGTCTCCTGCATTGCAGGAGGATTCTTTACCAACTGAGCTATCAGGGAAGCCCTCCATACTCTTTCAGTTCAGTAAAGTCGCTCAGTCCTGTCCGACTCTTTGCAACCCCATGAGCTGCAGCACATCAGGCCTCCCTGTCCATCACCAACTCCCAGAGTTTACTCAAACTCATGTCCATTGAGTTGGTGATGCCATCCAACCATCACATCCTTTGTTATCCCCTTCTCTGCCCACCTTCAATGCTTCCAAGCATCAAGGTCTTTTCAAATGAGNCGGTATCTAGTCTGGCTTGCATCCATAATCTCTCCTATGAGGAAAAGTCTGAGTCCAGCCTTTCTTCACTGAAGACCCAGTAAGACCCACATGCATTTCCTGCTAAGGAGGTGGCAAACTGACTATAGCTGGACCCGTGGTCTGGGTGACAATTGTGCTCCCACCTCACAACATAAAATAGATGGAGAAAAGTCACAATGCAAGAGGGACCACTAGAAGCACAAACATACACATTAAAAAGGTAGTCACACTGCCAGCCGCTTCCTGACCCCAGGGTCAGCACACTGTGTCTCAATAGGACTGGAAAGGCCAGTCCTTGGGTTCCACTGCTTATCTGGCAGGAAGCTTTCTTACTCCTAACCAAATATGCCTTGTGAAATCACGTTGACATCCAAGATGAAACCCACAGCAGAAGGAGAAGCAAGCCACTTGGACCACACCTAACAGCTTAGCCTAGGTGTCAGAAGGGCACGCCTTCGTCAGGATGAAGACCTGCTCGATGCAGATCCCTGAAGGACTTCCCAGACCAGGAGCCACATAAGAAAGAATCCACGGTCCTCTTTGTGATGGAGACACCATGGTCTAGAAAATGGCTCTTGCTGCAATCCCAGCACATTTTCAGCAGCCTTTAGAATTCTGAGCTTGGATAAGTTAATGCAGATTGAAGGAGGAACAGCAGTCCTGGAAGAAAGATACCTTTGTTTCTACTCTTCCGAGGTCCTCGCCTTATCAGAGGCAAACGTTCCAGCTGAAAGCTGAAGCTGGAATTAAGACATTTCTTTACTTGTAGCCCTTCCTGAATGAACACAGTTAAAAGAGTTCCATTCTCTCAAGGTAGAGGCTTTGCGAATTCAGGAGCCCATCTGGAAGTATGGGTTTGTATTTTCAATCTGACATTAACCTGTGGCTGTTAGAAAAGTCAGCAAGGGACCTCATAAGAAAAAGGAGAAGTTCTTAAGTTTTCCAGACCCTAGTCCTTTCCTTCCAACCTCTGTCCCATAAACACATACTGAATTTACAGACTTTATTCAAGTTCCATGATCTTTTCCTGACAGGCTTGTCATACAAGACAGTGGCGGTCATACAGAGGGGCCACTGTTCTCCTCAGGCCCCTGCCAGTCCTCATCCATCCTGGGAGAATGGCCAGGACCAGACACGCTCTTTTTCAGACCTGACTCTGCCACCAACCTCTCCAGCACACAAAGGCATCTCCTGGTGCCCAGTTTAGTTCCTTGAGTATCAACAACAACAATAACCAAAACACCTGTGACCTGTGGGCAGGAAAAGAATATACCCAGAAAGTTCAACCTAGAAAACTCAAAAAGCTGGGTATGTGGGAACAGCAAAATTTTATAACTGCTGAAACTGTCCCGGTGCATCACACAGTCACAGGGTCAAGCGGGACTCACTCTCCTAGGCTTTTCTGGAGTTCTTTTGCATAATTCTGTAAGGTAGGAAGAAACATCAAACTGTGAAAGGAGCTTCTTGCTAGCGTTCTGAAAAATACATGGACTTATAAAAGTTTTGTACATGGATTTATAAAAGGTTTGTACACAAACCTTTCTAAGGAAAGTAAGAAACAGGTGGACCAAGACTTCACAGGGCTAGGAAAAAACTGTCAAAATAAATTTAACACGATAACCATCAGTATTCAAGGATGATCTCTCCAGACTGAAGCTGATGGCCAGCACTGCATGCCTCTCACACACCTTTGGTAACAGTCTCTTCTTAAAAACAGAATAGGGTTCGGGGCAGAAAGGAGACAAGGGATTGGACACCATGAGAGACAAGATGGCAAATCCACCCTAGAGCTCTTATACCTTGTAAATAGAGTCTAATGATAGCCGTAAACAGAGGCTTAAGAGTAGGTCAAGAGAAAGTCAATGACTCAAGTGACACCACCATCCCAGTCCTCTCCTTCTGTACTTTCATCAACCATCAAAAGATGGTTGATGAAAGTTGGTTTATCAACCATCTAAAGCCTGTGTTTTCTTGAATGGGGTTCAGGCAAGGAGACACGGGCTCAGCAGGCCAGTGGTAATCCCAGCACATTGCAGGAAACCCCCAGGGGTCGGGGAGCAGTGTACTCTGGTTTACAACACCTGCTTCTCCCAACTGTCCCTCTTCCCATCCAGCTCAACAGACTTAATATGTAGTGCTCCAGGTGTTCATTGCCCTTGGTAAGTAGACAGCAGGGTGGGTAGGGCATTTTTAAACACCTAGATTTTCTTGGTCAGCTTATTCTTTTAAACACACACAGCAGAACATTCCTGATAAGGGCATGAGGAAAAACTGCAGTTTCCTTAAAATGAAAAGCTAATAAAAATAATAGGAAATTGCTTCCAATGAAAGTCAGTAGAACAAAAGAGAAATACTCCGAGGCTTGTAGAGAAAGACTGAGCACATCAGTTACTCTAGTCACAGTGTCAAGTTAAACCACTGTTCCCTTCCCCGCTGGGCACCCCTGCCCATCCCACCCCCCTCTTCAGCTCCGCCTTTTTGTGCAGCGCTGTCCCCATATGTGGGGACATACAAGTCCTCCTCAAAGCTTTCTGTCAGCTCAGTACTTCACTCCTGGTACAAATTCCTTGGCATCCGGATTCAGGTTACTTTTGCTCTGAAATGAGAACCAAGAGATAATAAATCCCAAGGCAAGGTGCACTTTAGCACTTTAAAATTTATTTTCTCCTTGCTTCTGTTATTACCAGTACCAGAAAAAAACAGAATTCCTTGCAACTCAGGCAGTTATTCCTGGACTGTTCTCAGTGGCTCCTGATGGACTCAGCCCCTGCTAACCTTATTTTCTCCTCCCTGCTTTAGACTCCTGTTCCCTTCATGATGCTTTCATTAGAGGCTTGTTAACCTGGACTCAAAAAATAATTTTTCAGTTCACAAGTACCTTAACTCAGCGAAAATCAGAGTACTCCATCAAACTAGATTGGTTACCATAATCCCTATATTATTTTTATCTCTCCTCTCTTTGATTAGCTACTCTTTTGATTGACAAGATCTTGATCTAAAACTTCAGCAAACTGCCAGGCAAAATCATTCAGACATGAATTGTGCAAGAACAATGTCACTTATGGAATTCTGTCATTAAGTAAACATGGAAGGCAGGGAATTCATTTATCTGGTCTTCTAATTATAAGTGGAAAACAGTCTCTTAGAAGTATATTCCTTCCAAAATGAACCAGCAGTTTTTATAACAGAATCATTCAAAACTATAAATACAGATTTGAGGGACAGCAAAAGAAAAGGACAACAGCAAACGATAATTTGAAACCAAACCTCTTCCATGTTCAAATTTTTATCCTTAATCCCAATTCTGTTTTGAAAATGCCACTGGAGAAAATGACAGCTGGTGACGCTGCAGCAATCACATTGCCACCGTGCTTTAAGAGGCGCAGCACATCTTCAATGCACCCCCTTGTTAACGCCCAGGCGGTGAGGGAGTGAAGAAACAGTGACTCAGAGGGCGCCAAAGCTTGCCCAAGGTTGTTGGGCCAAAAAGAGAGACGTGACTCCAAATCCCATATTCTTTTCACTATGTCACATGTGGAACTATGTATGCTCTTACCAAAATATCTTCAGAATCATGACCATCACTGACTGACAGTCCATTTAACTGTTGTTGCAACTGTCCCATGGCCTGAGGCAGGTCTCGTGATGGAATAAACCAGTCTTGGTCTTCCTCGTCCAACATCTCCTGAAAGCAGCGGTCCAAGAATTCTTGCTCCTGCAGCTCCTCCTCCACCTGGCAAGCAAAGGGGAAGAGCTCAGACTTAACTGTCCCAGTGGGACTCACACTTTCTAGTTTTTTTCTACCTCTTTCTTTCAGAGGTTATAACTTTGCAACTAAGAATGATCTTGTATGAGCTCTACTAAGAATTATGATGCTTTTAATGAAAGGCTAGGAAAAAATATAACTTTTAGTATTTTCAATCAAATTCCATAAAAATAAGACAGGAAATAGTCAAAACAGCAGAAATTCCAGGTCTTCACAGATCTAATACGTGACACAGATATTTTTCACTCATATGGCACTTAGCAGAAAATAATTTTAAAGCTTGACATTTTTTTTCAATTTTATTGAGAGGCAGTTCTTAAATTTCCCATTTTGCAAGTATGAAAAGGGTTCAGGAACTATGTATCTAGACTACTACCTGGACAGTGGAGATTAAACCAAAACCAACTCCCAGCTTCTGGCCCACTTTTCTAGTAATAAAACCCCTTTTGGGAGAAAAATACTTTCAGAACCTGAGAAAGATATAAAGAACACTTTCTGGCATACCAGTAAAAAATTCTTTCAAAACAAGAATAAATAATACAAACATTTAAACAACTTGTATATTTCTGAAAAAGAGTGTCTTAAGTCTAGAGCAATATATAGCAAGGATATTTTATACTTGTTTGCAGACTCTTGCGGTAAAGAGTATGCTTCATTCTGGAGATTAGTGTGATTTTCACAGGCCTCCCGCTTCATGTTTGGTCATCCCTGCAGGCTGCCTGGTGACTGATTCACAGCTCGTATGCCGCCACCAGAGGGCTGGTCAAGCAAAAATAATCCCCCAAACTAGCCAATATAGTTGAATCCAAAGGAAAAGTCACCTGTAGCAAGACTTCAACATATGATTTCAACATTACAATTAACGATACTTTTTATTTTTTTTAATCTCAAGTAAACTAGTTACAAAGTACTTAAAATAACAACTGAAAATATTTCCAAACTACAAGATTTAACATGACTGCTCAGGATCTGCTCTAAAACTCTCCCCGAGAGCATAACAACATGCTCTTCTGTATTAAGTCTACCCTTATTCAGTCTACCCTTATTCACAGGCACAAGCCACAAAAGCAGTTACCTGGGCCCAGGGGTGTCATAGGAAGCACGGTCTAGGTACTGTTCACACAGATCATAACACAGTGACCCACAGTGGGTGGAAACTCCTGGCTGTTTCCTAAACTTGCTTCCATCTCCCAAAGTACCAGTTGTGCAGTTAAAATCAAATTTCCTGTCTCCCATGCTGGATATGGCCATGTAACTATAATCACATAACGTCCCCAAGAAGGGATGTGAGCGCTCTGGCATCATTTGGTTAAAAGGAGATCCTTTGTCTTGACATGTGGCTCTCTCCCTTTCCTATGGCTTGACTTCGAGTTATCCTACAGTTGCCAAATGCCCTGGGAGTGGCAGGGCAACATGATGGAGGGCATCAAGTGGTTGCAGAGTCACCTGTCTACCTGGAGTGCTTACCTGGGGCTGTTAAAACCACAGAGATATAAGACAACTGATTACTGCTGGATCTTTGCGGAAGCACTCTAGTCTTCCCCCAGCAAATACACTCTCTACCTCAGACTTGCATTCTGCCAGTCCCTGAGTTCCTACTTGGGGTATGCCAGGCTTGTCTGTCTGCACACAGCTGCTGTTTCCCAGAAGCCTACACAAGAACACCATGACATTGGATTCTCTTTTAATTAGCATGATAGAAAATTTTCAATATCGTCCTCCAAGGTATCTTCAATTTGGTTTCTTAGCGACTGAAGTTGCTTTTTGGTCAGCCCTGACCAGGTGTCTACGTATTTTCAAGGTATTCTAAAGCCAATGAACATAATTCTCTTTTGACAGACTGCTGGTAAAATATAGCTGTTGAACTACATGTATCATTAGCCTTTCACTTCTTTACCTGTCTGTCAAAATCCTCTTCATTCTCCATCCACATGTACTCTGCAAATGGGTTTTCCTTCTCATCATGCCCATTTAATACCTGGTCCTCTTTGGATTTTATATTGGGTGATGTATTTGCCACACTGGATCCATTCATTATGACAGAACCTACACAGGAGCAAAAGAAAGGATAAAATGATACAAGGATCAAGGAAATGAAAAGATTCTTCCAGATGCTTCTGATGTTCTAAATCAAAGTTATTAACTACAGATAAACAGAAAATGGTAGTCTGTAACTAGTTACCTATACAGTTGTACAATTCTTTAAGAGTTAAAAGAAAAAAATCTCAGCTCAGTTAGCCTTTCTAGGCAAGTGGGATGGGTGCTGGGTGGGAGGGGACCTTTTCAAGCCAAATTTCTGTAAGTTCTAGAACCTAACCAAGATCATAGTTTCCCTAACATTTAAATAGGTAGAAAAAATACATTCTTAATAAACATTGTAAACGGTTGCCCCTTATTCTGATTTTTTTGTTTTCTTCTTTTATTTTTATTTTTTTGCTTGTGCTGGGTCTTAGCTGTGGCATGCAGGATCTTTAGTTTCAGCATGTGAACACTGAGTTACAGCATGTGAGATCTATTTCCTCGACCAGGGATTGAACCCTGGCCCCCTCCATTGGAAGAACAGAATCTTAGCCACTAGACTACAAGGGAAGTCTCTATTCTGATTCTTATTAAGCTCTGTTTTTCTTTAAAACCTATTTCAAAAAACAATACATGTTTATCACATTGGAAAGCAAAGAGGAAAAAAGTAAGGTCATCAGCTGTCTAACTATACAGAGTTAAAAATGATTCACAATGTGGTTGATATAAGCTTGTTGACTTCCCCTATGTACATACGGACACATAGACACACACCCTTCCCCAAGCACCCATTCTTATGGGTGCACATGATGCACCATCATTTGCTCTTTCTCATTCCCATATTAATATAGACATTCTGGCAGTTGGTGTGTTTCCAACGTTTCTGTATTATAAAGGTGGCATGAACTTCTTGTGTTCATTTTCTCTAATTATTTTCTTAAGATAATTCCTAAAAATAGAACTGCCATATAGGAAAGAATGTTTGTTTAAGGCTTGTGATTTATGGCCAAGCTGCCATAGAGTTTAAATTCCCACTGCTATTATGTAAGTGCCTGTTCATCTGCACTCATGAGTACTCTTTTGGCTTCCAAGTTCATTTTGGTATGCTTGCTATCATCTGGAATGTATTTCTTTTCAGTTCTTTATTTAAAATTTAACCATTCTTCAAAAACAGTTGTAGGACTTTCCTGGTGGTCCAGTGGTTAAGAATCTGCCAGCCAATGCAGGGGACACAGGCAGGACCCCTGGTTCCAGAAGAAACCACATGCTATGAACCAACTAAGCCCTCGCACCACAGCTACTGAGCCCAAGCACCTAGAGCTCGTGCTCTGCAACGAGATAAGCTGCGGCACTGAGAGGCCCTTGTACCGAAACTAAAGAGTAGCCCCAGTCGCTGCAACTAGTGAAAGCCTGGGCACAGCAATGAAGACCCAGCACAGCCATAAGTAAATAAATAAAAATTTAAAGACAAAACAAAACACTGTAGTCTTTACGCTCTATAGTACCTCCTCTAAGCTCTTGTAGGTAATGAGCATGGTGTTAATACTACTTAACTATTCTGTTTCATATGTATAATTTTTCTCTTCTTAATTAGATTCTCAACTCCTGAAACACAAGATGAAAAGTTTTTATATTTTGCTTTATTGACTATGCCAAAGCCTTTGACTGTGTGGATAACAACAAACTGTGAAAAATTCCAAAAGAGATGGGAATACCAGACCACCTGACCTGCCTCTTGAGAAATCTGTATGCAGGTCAGGAAGCAACAGTTAGAACTGGACATGGAACAACAGACTGGTTCCAAATAGGAAAAGGAGTACGTCAAGGCTGTATATTGTCACCCTGCTTATTTAACTTCTATGCAGAGTACATCATGAGAAATGCTGGACTGGAAGAAACACAAGATGGAATCAAGATTGGCAGGAGAAATATCAATCACCTCAGATATGCAGATGACACCACCCTTATAGCAGAAAGTGAAGAGGAGCTAAAAAGCCTCTTGATGAAAGTGAAAGAGGAGAGTGAAAAAGTTGGCTTAAAGCTCAACATTCAGAAAACGAAGATCATGGCATCCGGTCCCATCACTCCATGGGAAATTGATGAGGAAACAGTGGAAACAGTGTCAGACTTGATTTTTGGGGGGCTCCAAAATCACTGTAGATGGTGACTGCAGCCATGAAATTAGAAGACGCTTACTCCTTGGAAGAAAAGTTATGACCAACCCAGATAGCATATTCAAAAGCAGAGACATTACTTTGCCGACTAAGGTCCGTCTAGTTAAGGCTATGGTTTTCCCTGTGGTCATATATGGATGTGAGAGTTGGACTGTGAAGAAGGCAGAGTGCCAAAGAATTGATGCTTTTGAACTGTGGTGTTGGAGAAGACTCTTGAGAGTCCCTTGGACTGCAAGGAGATCCAACCAGTCCATTCTGAAGGAGATCAGCCCTGGGATTTCTTTGGAAGGAATGATGCTAAAGCTGAAACTCCAATACTTTGGCCACCTNGTCTAGTCAAGGCTATGGTTTTTCCTGTGGTCATGTATGGATGTGAGAGTTGGACTGTGAAGAAGGCTGAGCACTGAAGAATTGATGCTTTTGAACTGTGGTGTTGGAGAAGACTCTTGAGAGTCCCTTGGACTGCAAGGAGATCCAACCAGTCCATTCTGAAGGAGATCAGCCCTGGGATTTCTTTGGAAGGAATGATGCTAAAGCTGAAACTCCAGTACTTTGGCCACCTCATGCAAAGAGTTGACTCATTGGAAAAGACTCTGAAGCTGGGAGGGGTTGGGGGCAGGAGGAGAAGGGGACAACAGAGGATGAGATGGCTGGATGGCATCACTGACTCGATTGACATGAGTCTGAGTGAACTCCGGGAGTTGGTGATGAACAGGGAGGCCTGGCATGCTGCTAGGGGTCGCAAAGAGTCGGACACGACTGAGCAACTGAACTGAACTGAACTGAACTGAACTCATTGTTTGCAAATATTTTAAAAATATTAACCTGTCGTGATATTTACCAAAATTTGAAATTATCACTTGGTTCATCTTATTTAGTGACAATGTGAATTTCATTCATTCTTTAATTCCTGGGACAAATCTTGGTTAAGCTGTATTATTTATTGTTCTTATTGTTTTTTAATATTTTATTTACCTGCTTTTTTGTCAGCATAATGTCTGTCATTTTCTTTTCAGTACTCTCCTGTCCAGTTTTGATCTTGTATCAAAGTTCCATTAGTTTCAGGAAATCATTTGATTAGTACAGCAGGGACATCTACTTACCTCCTTAATTATCTTTCTCAATCTCTATTTTCCATTCTTTTCTGATAAATATCTGGTGATATTCTTGTTCACTTTATATAGATCATGACCATGTAATAAATTCTGATATGAATGTCATGTTTCTATGTGAAATGTTTTTCTTGGAATTATGCACATACAGTACTGAAGTCTTAAATGACGGCTCTGCATCTACACGGAGAAATATAAACAGAATTGTTACATGAAATTTTTCAGAAAGGTTTCTTAAAAGGGAAGACACATGCTCTTATTCTTCTGCTTTCCTTCTTCTGTCTGGCACATTTGACATGATTGTCAGAGCTCTTTCAGTCATACTGTATCATAATATGACTTTGAAAATCAAAACCCACATATTGAAAATAATGGTTGAGAAAGATTAGAGCCTGGATTCCTGAAGATGCTATGAAGTTGTCCTGGCACCTCAGCTATGAAAACTGTGTGTGTGTGTGTGTGTGTGTGTGTGTGTGAGATTAAGTTCTCTCTTGTTTAAGTGCCTATTATGTTAACATTTTCAGCAATACCTATTTCTTATTTGTACTGCTAGTATTCTTATTAGTTTTATTTCAGTCACTGAAATAAATTGTTTATAATAAGAATTATCTGCCTCTTACAGTTTTGTTAATAATATTGTGTTAATCCTCTGGGCTTAAGTTTGTAGATTGTCTCACTAACTCTCCCTTGAGAATTTTCTTCTCAGGAAAGGAGGCTCCTGGTAACCATGGAGTTGACATAGTCTAGGAAGTAGGTCTACATGGTCCAGGGGTGGACTGTAACACACAAGGAAGTATACTGCTCATACATTCCTTCAAAAGAGTCTTTCAGGGAAAACGTAGTTGACTGACAGCCTTAAGAACTCCCAGAGTTCACTCTAACTCACGTCCATCAAGTAGGTGATGCCATCCAGCCATCTCATCCTCTGTCGTCCCATTCTCCTCCTGCCCCCAGTCCTTCCCAGCATCAGGGTCTTTTCCACTGAGTCAACTCTTCGCATGAGGTGGCCAAAGTACTGGAGTTTCAGCTTTAGCATCAGTCCTTCCAAAGAATGCCCAGGGCTGATCTCCTTTAGGATGGACTGGTTGGATCTCCTTGCAGTCCAAGGGACTCTAAAGAGTCTTCTCCAACACCACACTTCAAAAGCATCAATTCTTCAGCGCTCAGCTTTCTTTACAGTCCAACTCTCACACCCATACATGACTACTGGAAAAACCATAGCCTTGACTAGATGGAGCTGTGTTGGCAAAGTAATGTCTCTGCTTTCGAATATGCTATCTAGGTTGGCTATAACTTTCCTTCCAAGGAGCAAGCATCTCTTAATTTCATGGCTGCAATAATCATCTGCAGTGATTTTGGAGCCCCCCAAAATAAAGTCTGACACTGTTCCCATTGTTTCCCCGTCTATTTCCCATGAAGTGATGGGACCAGATACCACAATCTTAGTTTTCTGAATGTGGAGCTTTAAGCCAACTTTTTCACTCTCCTCTTTCACTTTCTTCAAGAGGCTTTTTAGTCATGTCTAGGAAGCATTTATATCAAATTAATACTAGCCAGTGATGGAACATGATGAGAGTGCTAGAGATAAGTCACTTCTGCCCACTAGGGGACTAAGCTGTCAACCATTTCTCAAGAATTCCTATTTGGTATGGTTAAGACTTTCTCATAACTTTACTGCTGTCTAAATCTCTTTCTACCTAATTCTTCTTCCTTCATTCTCCCCTTTGAGGGGAGACAGACCAACATCACATGCTGAAGCCATTCCCTACTTATTCATTTTCCCCTCCTTTATTCCTTCACAAGAATTCCCTCAATAACTTTCTTCCATGTTTAATTTCTTTAGGTATATGCTTCTTAGGCAACATGTGTTAACACGGAGTCAAGGCATTAAAAATGCAAAAGGGAAGCACTGTCATCTAGGCAAAGAAATAACCCACTTAGAAGATTACTGAGATAATCAGTAATAAAGCTGCATGGTCTCAAAGTATGAAGTAACAGTAGAATTGTAAAGACACCTAAGAAATTCAGGGCCACAGTAGCAGGACTGTGGCCGCTGTGTCCGCAGTTGGCCTCCAGTCCACGAGCCACTTCGGAATCATCCTATCTGATTAACATGATGCCACTGATGAGATAACAATGTGATGCTCTTCAGAGTATCCTTTAGAGAAGTCCCACACTGGGCAGAAATAGTCCTCCTCTAATACCTCTCCCAGGCTAAGGCATTGACTGGGAACAGTTCAGGGGATACATGGCATTGGCATGAATCCAGGAGGCATCTGACAATGTGAGGCAGCTGCAGGCTGTTAGTCAGTTATCTCTCCCCGTGCCCTGGCAACCAGTCCTCTCAAAGAGAAATCTGGGAGGGTATAGCTCTTTGACTGCCAGAGACCCCAGATTCCATTTTGTCTAACATTAGTGATGGAAGATCTATATCCACATAGAATATTACACATGCTCTATCTGATATTACACTTGATATAACTGCTATTTCAATGATTACTAGTTGTCTGGTTGTTAGGTTGATTATCTAGCTTATTTAGTGAATTTTTATTTGGTTATATGTATGCTATTTCTCTTATTATTTCTTTCTGTCTTATATTCTTTTTGTTGTTGTTGTTATACTACTGCGCCTTGTACAATATCAGTTTCTTAGAGTTTTATAAGTGTAGCATCTTTTCCTCACAAGTAAATACTAGACTTTTTCTCATTATCAAAGATGTAAAATAAATTAAAAAATAAACAAACATTTAAATAGCAGAGTTCTTATAATCATGTGTATTCAATCTGAATTTCAAAAAATAGAAAAGTAATTTTCAGCAAGTAATTTGCAATTATGAAAGATATTGATGCAGGGAGGAGGAATCATAGTGAAAATAAACTACCCATTATCTCTCACTGTGTTTGAGAGAGAGCACACAACAAATATTCTTGTCCATATATGTAGAAAGTATGTGTATTAATGAGATATGAATTAATAACAGTCTTTGTTTATTTCCACTAAAACTAGTTCTGGTTGGAAATAAAGTAGAAACTAAATGATACATCAAATCTGAAAATCTTGAGACTTTCCCTTAAGAGTCTGAAGTCTATTTGTGAACTGATTATATATATATATAAATAATCATATATTTATATACAAATTTTGGGAGTAGGAAATGGCAACCCACTTCAGTATTCTTGCCTGGAGAACCCCATGGACAGAGGAGCTGGGTGGGCTTCAGTCCATGCAGATTGCAAAGAGTCAGATACAGCTGAGCAACTAACACACACAATCATATATTTATATATATAAATAATCATATTTATGTGTAATATGTATGTAAATAATATATATGTAAATAATTATATATGTGTAAATAATATATATATTACATAAATGTGTAATATATATGTAAATAATCATATATATGGGTTAATTATATGTATGGGGACAGGGTAAGTTAGAGAGAGCAGCCTGGACAGAAGTACCAGAAGTAGAAGGAGATATGTATGTTAGAGATTAAATATTTCAAGTCCCACTCTTGCCTCTTACCCACATTACCTTGGAAAAGTCTGGCTGTCTTACCCCAGTATAAATCAGGCTAGCTTTGCTTGCATTGCTGCTGCTGCTAAGTTGCTTCAGTTGTGTCCGACTCTGTGCTACCCTATAGACGGCAACCTGCCAGGCTCCCCCGTCCCTGGGATTCTCCAGTCAAGAATACTGGAGTGGGTTGCCATTTCCTTGCTTGCATTAGAGAAACATTAATAGGATAGCACAAAAGTCCTACTGGGTAAAGAGCTTATAGAAAGGATTAACTCAGATCCACCACCTTGAGATCTCTCTAAAGTTCTGAATCCTTTCATTTACATTAAATGCATAATGTATAGATTTAAAAAAATTATGCCTCTGCTAATGCTATAATCAAATCCTTTTGATGTTTTCCCCATTGTTTCTCATTTTCTTAGTTTTCATTCAAGTTGAATTATTCCTTTATGGGTCTACTTACTTTTTACTGAATATCATAAATTTTGAAAGAAATTTCCTCAACCAGATAAAGGACACTGATTTAAAAGAAAACTAAAAAAGCCACTTGCAACTAACATCATACTTAATGGTGAGAAAATGAATGTTTTTCTCTTAAGATGGGTAGCATGGCCAGAATGACTGCTCTTACCATTTCAGTTCACTGGAGGTCCCAGCTAGTACAAGTAAGAAAAAGAAATAAAAGACATCTAAATTAGAAAGGAAGTAGTAAAACAGTCTCTATTGGCAAATAAAATGATGATCAGCATTAAAAATGAAAAAGAATCAGTTAAAAAGCCATTAGAACTAATGGGTAAATTTAGCAAGACCATTGGGGACAGTATCAATACATGAAAATCAATTGCTTCCAATATACTAGCAATGAAAAATTAGAAACCAAGTTTAAATAACACAATGCATTTTCCAATAACACCAAAATATGAAATAGTTTTTGATACATCTAACAAAATATGTGCAAGATTTATATTTGAGAACTATAAAATAAAGATCATAGATTGGAAGAGCTAATATTAATAAGTTAATTTTCAAAAATGTTCTCTAGATTTAAGGTAATCCAAATTAAAATACCAACAAAATGTTATATATGAAAAATTAAAAAAAAATGATACAAATGAACTTATTCACTAAGCAGAAACAGACTCACAGACATAGACAACAAACTTATGGTTACCAAAGGGGATAGTGGTGGTGGCTGTGGATATATTAGGAGTTTGAAATTAACATATACAAAATGCCATATATAANAGTTTTCATTCAAGTTGAATTATTCCTTTATGGGTCTACTTACTTTTTACTGAATATCATAAATTTTGAAAGAAATTTCCTCAACCAGATAAAGGACACTGATTTAAAAGAAAACTAAAAAAGCCACTTGCAACTAACATCATACTTAATGGTGAGAAAATGAATGTTTTTCTCTTAAGATGGGTAGCATGGCCAGAATGACTGCTCTTACCATTTCAGTTCACTGGAGGTCCCAGCTAGTACAAGTAAGAAAAAGAAATAAAAGACATCTAAATTAGAAAGGAAGTAGTAAAACAGTCTCTATTGGCAAATAAAATGATGATCAGCATTAAAAATGAAAAAGAATCAGTTAAAAAGCCATTAGAACTAATGGGTAAATTTAGCAAGACCATTGGGGACAGTATCAATACATGAAAATCAATTGCTTCCAATATACTAGCAATGAAAAATTAGAAACCAAGTTTAAATAACACAATGCATTTTCCAATAACACCAAAATATGAAATAGTTTTTGATACATCTAACAAAATATGTGCAAGATTTATATTTGAGAACTATAAAATAAAGATCATAGATTGGAAGAGCTAATATTAATAAGTTAATTTTCAAAAATGTTCTCTAGATTTAAGGTAATCCAAATTAAAATACCAACAAAATGTTATATATGAAAAATTAAAAAAAAATGATACAAATGAACTTATTCACTAAGCAGAAACAGACTCACAGACATAGACAACAAACTTATGGTTACCAAAGGGGATAGTGGTGGTGGCTGTGGATATATTAGGAGTTTGAAATTAACATATACAAAATGCCATATATAATATAGATAAGCAATAAGAACCTACTGTATAACACAGATACTCAATATCTTGTAATAACCTATATTGGAAAAGATTGTGAAAAACAGTCCTAAAATTTCCAAGGCAATTTAATGGAAAAATTAGTATTTTCAATAATTATTGTTGGAAGGATGGAGCCATATGCAAATAAATAAATGTCAACCCGTGTTTATGCCTTAAGCAAAGTTAACTTAAACTGTAGAATCATAAACCTTAATATAAAACTTAAAATTATAACAGTTTTTAAAAAAGCATAGGAGGAATCTTAGTGACCTTAAGTTAGGTGAAAACTTCTTATGGCAAAACACAAATTGTAAAAGAAGAAAGTGACAAATAGAACTTCAATATTACCTTATCAAAATTAAAAATGTCTACTCTTCGGAAAACACTGAAAAGACAAATGAGAGGATAAGATTAAAGTAATTGCAAAAACAGTTATAGATAAAGGACTCATAAGCAGAAAACATAAAGAATTCTCACAACTGAATAGAAAAACAAAAATACCCATTAAAATATGGAAAAGAAGATTTGAGCACCAAAGAAGATAAACTGATAGGAAATAAGCATATGAAAAGAAATTCAACATCATTGAGTTCAGTTCGGTTCAGTCGCTCAGTCGTGTCTGACTCTTTGTGACCCCATGAACCGCAGCACGCCGGGCCTCCCCTGTCCATCATCAACTCCCTCCCGGAATCTACCCAAACCATCCAACCATCTCATCCTCTGTTGTCTCCTTCTCCTCCTGCCCTCATTCTTTCCCAGCATCACGGTCTTTTCAAATGAGTCAGCTCTTCGCATCATTAGTCATGAGGAAATTGAAAATTAAAACTATTAAAAATACAAATATGCATATATAATGGTAAACTTTTTTTTTAACTAAAGAAAAAATAACAACGTGACCACATCAAATGCTGTCAAGTATGTGAAGCAACTGGAGCTCTCTGAAACTCTCATGAATTGTATGAGGGAATGAAAAATGGTACAATCATTTCGGAAGTTTAATGAACAGTTTCTTTAAAAGTTAGCCATATTCTTACCAAATGAATCCCCCTTCCCAGGACTTTATCCAGGAGAAATAAATAATTGTGTATGTGTGTTTGTGTGTGTGTGTGTGTGTATAAATACACATTCAAGAGGCAAAGTACTTCATTCCAGAATGTTTAAAACTAGAAACTACTCCAATGCCCATGAACTTATGACTGATAATTATGGTACACTCAAACAATGGAATACTACTTACTAATAAAGTGGGGAAAAATGATGGGTTTATTTAAACACAAAGATGAATTTCAGATACATTATGCTAAGTGAAAATATCCAGATTCAGAGGCAACATTCTGCATCATTCCATTCATAGGATACTGTGAAAAAGACTAAACCACAATGGCAAAAATCAAATCAGTGATTGCCAAGGCAAAAGGCAGGGAAATGAATCAATCACAAAGGCATATGAGGGAACTTTTGGGAATGACAGAAACCAGTTTTTTATATCTTTATCATGGAGGCAGTTACATGAGTGTTCGTCAAAATTCATGAAATTGTATACTAAAAAGAGAGAATGTAACTGAATGTAAATTTACCTCAGTAAACTTAACTTGGAAAAAATCAATTAAGGATGAATATGATATAATTTTTACATTTGTTTTTATTAGATAACTGACAAACTGGGATCATTTCAATGTCTAAAATTGAACTAAAGTATTAGTCTTTGCAACAACTGTTCTATAACCAAATCAACCTTACTCATGGAGTAAGTAAGCAGCCTTGAGGATCCCAGCATTAGTACATAGGTCTACTAATCCTTAGCGGTCCCTATAGCTTTGCAATGTGGTCACAGATTCTGATTTCTTAGCCTCTCACTTGCCTTTTCCAGAACGGGCAGCTATCCTTAGGAGAAACTGTCCTCAAATGCTGGGGTTCATTTCTCTAAATGTTTTATCCTTTTATTGATCTTATTCCCATAATTATTTTCTCTTTGATAGTTATCTTGTATCTTTAGGCAGTTTTAATAATAATAAAGTAAATTATAGTAAATTATAAATATAATAAATAAGAAAGTAAGTAATAAATAAATTATCCAGATTGTCGAGTCATTCTTGTGTGTGTGTTGGTTTAATCTACCTATTCCATCACAGTGCAGGGGAGTTCTGCCATTTTCAGCATTCATCTTCCAAGGCTGTCTTATTCCTCTTTCTAATAAATAGGGAAAATGTGGATGTTTAGAGTAAGGGCTTTTTGTTTTATTTGTTTTTGATCTATTGACATCCATGTGTACCTTCCACTGTAGAAACTTTAGTCTTGACCAACATCTCTAAGGAGTTTGAAATCCAGCTGTAAATGACAGCCCAGGAAGAATGAAAGACCAACCACCTCTGACATGTGAGGTCACCAAATAATATTCTAAGTTAATTCTTTGTAGCTGATCGACTCAGAGATCTGCTCTTCATTTTAATCTGTAGGATGGTAAATGCTTTTTCTTTTCATGCAGTATTTTTTTCATATGCTTCATGAGGAATCTTTAAAATATATCCTGTAATAAAGAGATATTTATCTGGTCTCAACCTTTGAATACTCTCATGGCTTCTGATCTATTCTTCCTCTTAGGGAGAAGATCGTGCTCAGCTCCTAGGCTAATTCTCAGAGTTAGGAGGATTTTGACTGCTACAGTTCCACTGACCCAAGGTGAATTTCTCACCTGCGTTTGTGTTTTAATTCCTGAACATACACCACCACCTCCCAAAGCAACCCACTGACTCTCTGCCTAGATTTCTGCAAGTTTCAGTGGACCATCTCTTAGTGTTCAAACTCAGAAAGTACAGCTACTCTGGAAGAAAGGTGGAGACAGCATTGTGCCACTCCAGAATGTAGTGTCCTGGATCCCTGGAACAGCTGTCAGGCTTTGTTTTCAATACAGATAATTTTCTGAGTCAGGGGTAAAGCAGTAGGAAAGAAATGTAGGGACTTTACTCACTTTTAGTGGACTGATTTCTATTGTTTCTAATTGTACAGAACCTAAAAGTGATTTTATTCCTTATTCTTTTAAATCTTAGATAATTGGAAACTTGTAGATTCTTGTATTATTAACTTCAGATTCAGGTTTGGTGACAACTGGTATGTATTCATCTGCTCTGAATTTTAAAGAAGACATTTTAGTAGGAAAATTGGGAGAAGCTAGGTCAGATGACTGCTTTCCAAAAAACATTTTAAATCAAGATATTGTGTTTGGATTATTTTACAATTTTTTTTCACCACTTAGTGGCCACAGGACTGGGAAGGTCAGTTTTCATTCCAATTCCAAAGAAAGACAATGCAAAAGAATGCTCAAACTACAGCACAATTGCATGCATCTCACATGCTAGTAAAGTAATGCTCAAAATTCTCCAAGCCAGGTTTCAGCAATACGTGAACCGTGANGATCCACACAGTCAAAAGCTTTGGCTTAGTCAATAAAGCAGAAATAGATGTTTTTCTGGAACTCTCTTGCATTTTCAGTGATCCAGTGGGTGTTGGCAATTTGATCTCTTGTTCTTCTGCTTTTTCTAAAATCAGCTTGAACATCTTGATGTTCACAGTTCATGTATTGCAAAGCCTGGCTTGAAGAATTTTAAGGTTGTCTATTAACCAAAGTACTGAACCACCACTCAAAATTAATTGAATCTTGTATGCTATTATGTTCTATATCTAGCTAATAAATTTCATCAAATTTAGAAAGAAGATTTGTAGTCGCTCAGTTGTTTCCGACTCGTTGTGACCCCATGAACTGTAGTCCACCAGACTTCTCTGTCCATGGAATTCTCTAGCCAGGAATACTGGAATGGGTTGCCATTCCCTTCTCTAGGACCCAAAGAAGGGCCCAATTTAAAACACACACATTGCTAATTGGTGATCACCTAAAAATGCAAGATATGTTGTAGGATAATGTTTTAATATATTTATTAATGTGCATTTTTTCCTCAGAGACTTCCCTGGTGGTTCAGACTGTAAAGTGTCTGCTTACAATGTGGGAGACCTGGGTTCAATACCTGGGTTGGGAAGACCTCCTGGAGAAGGAGATGGCAACACACTCCAATATTCTTCCCTGGAAAATCCCATGGATGGAGGAGCCTGGTGGGCTGCAGTTCAAGGGGTCGATTTTTCCTCATCTGTATTTCTTTAAACCTATGACCTTTCCTTGTTCCCTTAAGTAAATCATAAGTCCTCTGTCTTCTTAAGGAGATTTTCTTATGGCTAAATACAGTTAAAATAAGTTAGTTGTTTTTGACGTTCAAAATTGAAGGTCTGGGTATATAGTATTAAGATGGTTTTACACACTTCCCTACTAAGTAATCTCAGTAAGTTTTAAAGTTCTATCTAACATCAGAGGTGAAAGTGAAGGAGGAGAGTGAAAAAGTTGGCTTAAAGCTCAACATTCAGAAAACAAAGATCATGGCNTTGATCCTGATCAGGGAACTAAGAGCCCACAAGCTGCCTGCTTGGTGTGGTCAAAAACAAAAACAAAAAACAAAACCCTGCACACACAGAAAAACCCAGACCCAGATGATTTAATTGGTAATTTGCACCAAACATTTTAAAAAGATTATCAATTCTTCACAAACACACAGTTTCAACCAGAATTCCATAGGGCTTCTTTGCAGAAATTAACAAGCTGATTTTAAAATTCACATGTGATTGCAAGGGATTCAAAGTACCCAAAACCATCCTGAAAAAGAACAAAGTTGGAGGATTCACTCTTCCTGGTTTCAGAACTTACTCCAAGGCAATAGTGAGCAAGAAAGTGTGGTACTCATAAGGATAAACACACAGAGAAATGAAATAGAATTAAGAGTTCTGAAAAACCTTGACTATGGTGGTGGTTACACAGGTAATTTGTCAGAGCTCATCAACCTACATCCTTAAAAGACATGAATTTTATTGTATGTAAACATAGAGTTGAGTTAAAAAAAAAAAAGCCTTCTGGTTCAAAGAAGAAACCAAAATACAATATAATGTTCAGCGTTTCACCCAGCCAGAGGGGTTTTACATTTACCCACAATAGACTGGGGTGTTTGACAAAGTGCCAGTGTAGCTGCTTTTGGCTTATCTAATGCTGTTTGTAGATAAAATTGTTTCCCAACCACTTCCTTTGGGAGACTTGGAAGGAGTCCTTGGTTTGAGGTGGAGAAGATGGAACCAGGAAGTGAGAACAGGTGATCACGGAAGGCCCCTCAGTCAGGTGATAGAGCTTGACTCTGAAAGAAAACGAGGTGGGTGGCAGGATCAGACTTGCACTTTCGAAGCATCTATCAGGCCACAGCCTGGGAAAGGACTGGAAGGGGTAAAATTATCATGTAGAGAACTCTCAAGAAGGTTGTAGATGTGCAGTGCAGGGAGCTGGTGGCTGGACCAGGGCAGAGGCAGTGGGCAGTGGGAGGCATGAGTGATGCTGAAGCTAGGCAGGAGGAAGAAGGGAATCTGGGGTAGGGAGCAGAAGAGGGGAGAGTCACACAGGAGGAGAGAGGCCCCAGGACCACATGGGGCAGAGAGGTGGGGTCCTTTGTGAAAGGGGTGATGGTATTGTAGCCACCTGTCCCGGGAAACAAACTCACTCAGAAGGACAATGCAGATAATGGAGGGCAGTTTATTGCACCAGTGGGCCCAAGGCAGAGTCTCCTCTTAGCCAAAGACCCCGACCAGTTTTTGTGAAAACCTTATATACCCTAAGTGTATGTGCCCAAACCCACTTCCCCAAATTCCATGAAACTAGTCTGAACAAAGGAAAAGAAAGATACAATCAAAGTTAACCCATGATTCATATGCCTTAAGCCTAGGTAGTTAACAGTGGACAATTATCAATAGGCCTGTGGTCATAGCCCAGTAAGCATAATAGAATTTATGATTCCGTTGGGTTACACAGATAAGTAGGGTATTCTTTCAGGAGACAGAGAGTCTAGGTATGAGCCCTGGGGCTCTTCCATCTGGGGGGTCTGGTTTTCCAGTTGGTGTGTCGTTTCCATAAATACTGGGCATAGAGCTCGAAGTCCACCGTCCGGCCCAAGGTGGAGTCCTGCTTTCAAGATGAAGCCTGTTCTGCTTCCTCCTTCAGTGGCAGACAGCTCTGAGGACTGACTGCGCCAGAAATTGGGGCAATGTAGGATGGCAAGAGCTTCATCCTTGGAAGATTCGCATCTGGAGATTCCTCAAATTGCCCAGAGGAACCAGAAGCAACTTGTGAGGACTCAGGGTCCAAGCAGGCAGAATGTGGGGCAGAGGCAGTTTCTGAAAAGCAACAACTGAATCCAGACAACATCTTCAGGTGCTGGGAAGTGAGGGCTACTGAGAGTGCCATACCAGCTCAACTAGCTGTGAAAGCAGGCAGTGAAATAAAGATACTTCAAACAAAGGCTCTGAGTATTTACCGCTCAGAGACCCATGCTGAGAGAACTTCCAGAAGCACCTTCGGAAGAAGGACCTTGGGACTTGGTGGTCCAGTGGCTAAGACTCCATGCTCCCAAGGCAGGGGTCCTGGGTTCAATCCCTGGTCAGGGAACTAGGTCCCACAGGCCACAATTCAGTTTGCATGTCACAACTAGTGCAGACCTCGTGCAGCCAAATAAATATTAGAAAAAAAGAAGAAGGACCTTGAGCCCAGAAGGAAGAAACGGGATCCAAGAAAGCAATGGAGAGCTGAGCAGCTGGGACAGAAGTGGGCCAGTGTGAATAATCAGTGTCCTGGGTACAAAAGTATAAAGTGAAATGAAAGTCGCTCTGCTGCGTACAACTCTGCGACCCCATGGACTATACAGTCCATGGAATTCTCCAGGCCAGAATACTGGAGTGGGTAGCTGTTTCCATTCTCCAGGGAATCTTCCCAACACAGAGATTAAACCCAGGTCTCTCGTACTGCAGGCAGATTCTTTTTTTTTTTTGTCTTTTTAAAATTATTTTTGTTGTTGTTGCAGGCGAATTGTTTACCAGCTGAGCCACAAGGGAAGCCCAAGAATACTGGAGTGGGTAGCCTAGTCCAGTAGATTGCCGCGGCCAGCACAGTCAAGGAGCAACCTCTGTAAGGAGGACGCGAAGGAGAACGCCCGCTTAGAAAAAATAAGAAGACAGAAAGATGGGGTTGAGAGGATCAGACCTTATTGTCTGATACCAACTTTATTAGGTGTTCAGTATATATAGGATAACATATGTGACTTATGACATCTACTAGGTTACTTTGATCTAGATAATCATTCACCAGACCTTCACCATTGTGTTCAGAACACAATGCCTAGTTACTTGAAGTGCGATAAGCACCAGTGAGCAGAACATAGCTATCAGACATCTTGGAGACACAAAGTCACACATTCTTCAGGGAGGCGGGACAGAGAGCTTAGGGCAATGCCTAGGGGCTCAGGATATCGCTGAGCAGCTCCCAAAACTTTAACCCTTCACGGGCAGTCCCCCGCAGTAAATCCCTTCTCCAGCAGATCTTCCCCACCTAGGAATTGAACCAGTCTCTCCTGCATTGCAGGCAGATTCTTAACCAGCTGAGCTACCAGGGAAGCCCTTGTATGAGTGACAACAAAAGATCAGAAATGAGTGCAAGTCTCGGAAAGTGAAAAGTGAAAGTGTTAGCTGCTCAGTCGTGCCCATGTCTTTCTGACCCCATGGATTGTAGCCCACCTAGCCCCTCTGTCCATGGAATTCTCTAGGCAAGAATTCTGGAGTGGGTTGCCATTCTCTTCTCCAGGGGATCTTCCTGACCCAGGGATCAAACCCCAGTCTCCTGGATCGCAGGCAGCTTCTTTACCATCTGAACCACCAGGGAAGCCCTGAAGCTTTGGAAGGAGAGGAAAAAATAAATCAAGAGAAAGTGAATGTTGAGGAGGCCCAAGAAAAGATCTGGAGTGGGGATTGGGGTGGGGCGGTTCCCACAGCTCAGGGGTGACATAGAGTAGGTTGGGAACCACGATCATCTGGAATTGAGGCTATAACTCCACAGAGAGACAGAGTTTCAGCCTCCTGCCTTGGCTCTCCCTTGGGCAGACCCTCCCCCTGTCCTTGCATGAGTTAGTCCCAACATTTTGTCAAGATTGAATTCAGATGCTTGCTTCTTCAGGAAGCCTACCCTCCTCCCAGCCCCGAGGCTGCTGGCCTGACCCTAAGGGCCTGTACACCCAGCGTTAGTGAGCATGTCAGGGCTGATGGTGTTAGGGCCCATGCCTACTCTGTCACCAGGCCCAGGCCCAGCTGGCTGGCGAATGTGTGCTGAGAATGTGAGTTGGGTACGTGCCAGGCTGCCTGGGTTCAAACCTCAGTGCAGTGACTACTGATGGTGTGTGGATGACTTATGAGTGAGTGAGTGCAGGCAGGATGGGACAGTCTAGTGAGGCAAAGGGATGAAGGGATTACACTGTCTCCAGGTGGCCTGGCTCCACGTGGGCAGAAATGGGTGCAGCTCGAGCCACCTGTTTGACTGTCAGTTGCTTGAGCCAGGGAATGCTTGGTTCCCAGTACACTGGCCTAGGAACCGGTCAGCTTCTGCCACCACCCAACACTCCCCCAGCATCACTTCTCAGGGAAAGTGGCCCAGGTCAGATGAGGGTAAGACACCCCTATCCCCCTCTGCTCTACATGCTCGCATCTTCCTTCCCTGGTTTGTTGGCCGCCTGCCACCCTGCATGCCCACTGCCATTGTTCCAGATTCCAGGTAGAGCCCTTTCGACTCCACTGTCCCCGGTGGCTCAGACGGTAAAGAATCTGCCTGCAACACAGGAGACCGGGGTTCAATCCCTGGGCTGGGAAGATCCCCTGGAAAATGAAAAGGCAACCCACTCCAGTATTCTCGCCTGGAAAATCCCATGGACAGAGGAGCCTGGCAGGCTACAGTCCACAGGGTCGCAAAGAGTTGGACATGACTGAGCAACTAAGATGCCCTTTCGGGGCACTTGGGCTGCCAGGAGGGCTGATGTGCTTCCCTGGTGGGAAGAGGAGGGGATGACCACACTGTTTGCTGGGTATTGGCATTGTCCATATGACAGGTCTATATGCTGAATCCCGGTGGTGCCTTCAGAGTTCCCATCCCTGGTCACAGGCGCCGAGGTGGGCTAGGGAGGAGGGTGGCTTCCAGGGAAGAATTTTAGGCTGAGGAACTAAGGCCAGGGCAAGTCATCCCAGGTCATCTCATGGAGTTTGGGGTTTTAAATGCCATCTGCATCCCTCACCACAGTGGGGTCCCCTTTGCCCAGCCCAGATGTCTAACAGACTCCTTAAACAGCTTTCTGTGTCCCCAGCTAGCTCAGCAACTCCACCCTTCCAGGCCAGAAGCCAAGGTAACTTACCCCAACACTTCCGCTCCCATCCCCAAAGGCCACCAGCATGGGGACTGGCGCTCCAGTCACCGTTCTCCAGCCCCCACAGAGATCTTTAGAGAAGGTAAAGCAGGTCACCTGACTCCACTGCTCAAGACCCTCCAACAGCTCCCACTCTGCTTATCAAGAAGGCAGACTCCTGCCTTAGGCCTGCAAGTCCAGGACCACCTGTTCTGTTTCCACTCTGCCCACTCTCAGGCTTGGCAGGACTGCTGTCCAAAGCTGAGTGCTCTCATCTAAACCAAATCTGATCCATGATTCCATTTGTTCAAGATTGTTCCAAACTGTTGTGTTGAGTTCAGTAATGAGTCTCTTTCCCTGGATGTTGAATTAGTTGTTAACGTTGTAATGTTGTAAGAGTGTCGATTTGATGTGTTTCTCGGTTAAAAAAAAAAGTCACTATATCATGCTGTACTATTTTTGCAATTTTTCTGTAAGTCTAAAAGCATCAGAAAACAAAAAGATTATGAAGATAAAAAAGAAAGGGGATTTGCTGGCGGCCCCATGGTTAGGACCCCACACTGTCAATGCCAGGAGCCTGGGTTCAAGCCCTGATGGGGGAAATGAGATCCTACAAGCTGCGTGGTGCAGCCAAAAAAAGTCACTGTCAAAAACTTCCTCAATTTTGTAAGAGCTGCTCTGGCAAGCTCTGCTGCCCCTGCAACAACACCAGGGGCTGTGACCAGGGCTCTCACGTACACGCGTGTACATGCACATCTGTTCAGGATGGTGTGGTCCTCCTGTTTCAGTGGAGTGAGCCAGAGCATGGTCCTGGGTCGGTGCCCAGGCAGGGCTCGGATGGGAACCAGGACACAGGCTCCAGGAGGCTGGGGATCACGTGGGATGGGGGCTCCAGGCAAGACGGCCCAGATGAGGGCTCAGGGAGGGGGCTGAGCCCCTAAGGAGTGGGATTCACCCTGGAGATTGGTGGGGACAGAGAGTATTCTAGAAAGGGGGAAAGCCATGGGGGAAGGCCAGAGATGGGACAGGAGAAGATGTATGTGGATGTGAGTGGTTCCTGTAGGGGAAGGAAAGCTGCCGGTCAAGTGGGGTGTGGGTACAGAGGTTGGGTGGAGGCCAGTGAGGTGCGCACAGCTGGAATCGGCAAGGGAGCCCTGAAAGCAGAGGGGCAAGGAGCAGAGGTGGGCCTGGAGCACATCCTGTCAGCCCAGCCCTGGGGAAGTGACGAGGAGGGCTCTACTTCAAGGCTTGAGCTGCTCAAGACAGCCCACTGTTTCTGTGTGTATCCCCAGCATCTGGTCAGTGTTTAGCACACAATAAGTGAGCAAGAAATGCTAGCTCACGTGTGTGCACTTTATTTTACAGTTTATCAATGTACAATAAACTGCAAGTAACTGAAGTACGTAATTTGATAACTTCTGACATAAATGAACATCCTTGAAACACACAAGCTAGGCCATGAACATCTTCATTACTCCCAAGGTTTCCTGTGCTCCTTTGTAACTCCTAGTCAGCTATGCTATTTTTTTAATCATTTCTCCTATTTTCTTGGTTGCACTGGGTCTTTGCTGAAATGTGTGGGCTTTTTCTAGCTGGATAAGTGGAGGCTTCTCTTCACTGTGGTGCACAGGCTTCTCACTGTGGGGCGTCTTTGGTTACGGAGCACAGGCTCTGGGTTCATGGGCTTTAGCAGCTGCAGCACCTGGATTCAGTAGCTGTAGCACGTGGGCTTAGCTGCTCAGCGGCATGTGGGATCTTCCTGAGCCAGAGATCGAAACTGTGTCCCCTGTGTTGGCAGGCATATTCTTACCCACTGTACCACCAGGGAATTCCTTGGCTGTTATTTTAGATTAGTTTTTATTTTTGAAAAATTTTGTCTACATGGAACCGGACTGTATGTACTTTTTTTTTTTTGACAGTGTCACTCACTCTGCAGGATCTTAGTTTCTCAACCAGGGATTGAAACTGCACCCTTGGCAGTGAAAGGTCCTAACCAGTGGACTGCCAGGGAATTTCCTGTATGTATTTTTTAAAAACTGACTTCTTCCTTACAATGTAATTATTTTGAAATTTCTCCATGTTACTGTACACATTAGTGATTTGTTGAAGATTTAAAACTTTTATTCTGAAAACACAGGCTTTCCTCGTAGCTCAGCTGGTAAAGAATCTGCCTGCAATGCAGGAGACCTGGGTTCGATTCCTGGGTCAGGAAGATCNGCTTGGATTGTACAGAGCTCTATATGTATATTGTTTTTTTTCTATACATACATACCTATGATTAAGTTTAATTTATAGATTAGGCAGAGTTAGAGATTAACAACAATAAGTAATAGTAAGACAGATATAGAATTGTATTGTAATAAAAGTTATGTGAATGTGGTCTCTCTCTCAGATAGCTTATTGTACAAATTTAATGCCTTTTCTATCCTAACTAAGCACTTATCATGCACTGTTGCCATAACTTTTGTAGTTTGAGGTGTGACAGCAAAATTAGCACAGATTTCTTTTTCCTTCTTCACCATTTCATAGGTAAGAAGATTTATTCTTACAAAGATCTTAACAGCCTCAGCATACAGCTTTTCTCTTCCTTATTAAGAAAGTATCTTTCACCTTTTCATTTAAAGAAGGCACTGCCTGGCTTCTCTTTAGCAGATTGGAATTGCCAGAATCACTACTATTGGGCTTTGGGCCCTTTGGTAAGTAAAATAAGGATTATTTGAACAGAAGCTCTATGATAATACTTGTTGATCTGATAACACAAGCCTGCTACAGAAGGTACACTGGACAAGGGGATGATCCATGCCCTGAGCATGACAGAGGGGAACCATGTGAGGTTTCAGCATGCTACTCAGAACCTCCTAAGATTTAAAATGTCTTTATTGTTTAGTCATTAAGTCATATCCAACTCCTTGCAACTCCAATGGCCACAGCACATCAGGCTCCTCTGTCTTCCACTATCTCCCAGAGTTTGCTTAAATTCATTTTCATTGTGTCAGTGATGCTATCTAACCATCTAATCTGCTACTGCCTCCTTCTCCTTTTACCTTCAGTCTTTCCCAGTATCAGTGTCTTTTCCAATAAGTTGTTTCTTTGCATCAGGTAGCCAAAGTGTTGGAGCTTCAGCTTCATCATCAGTCCTTCCACTGAATATTCAGGGTTGATTTCCTTTAGGATTGACTAGTTTGATCTCTTTGCAGCCCAAGTCCTGATCCAAAATTTAAGAATTGTTTATTTCTGGAATTTTCATTTAACATTTTTCTGGATCGTGGTGGGTAGCTGAAATCAAAACTGCACGAAGTCAAACTGTGGATACAGGGGACTCCTATAAGCATATCAAATGCAGAAATAGTTATAGGCCTCAACACCTGGGCTTTTCAAAAATCTGCTACCCTTGATACTAAAAGCTCCAAAGAGCAGGGATGCTGGCTGTCTTCTCACTGGTTTAGTCTCAGAGCCTGGAACAGTCCTCTGACACACAAGCCCTGAAGTCTTTGTTCAAGTAGTTTTCTAATTAATGAGAAGTGTTTGAACAGTAAACTAACTCTTATTTTTTTTTTCTCCATATTTCTAACTTTACCATCAAGTCTTTTATACTATTGAAACCACCTCTTCAAGGATCAGTTTCTGTGAATAAAAACCAAAGCAGAACTGATAGTATAGAGTTTTATAGTAAACAGGGTGAAATTTGCATAAGAATTGGTCTCATCCCAAGGATACTGAGTTTTAAACTAAAACCAATAACTGTGTTTTTTGTGACACTTTCTGAGTGGCTCAAAAATCCTAAGGCAAGTTCTTGGTATAGTAACAAGCTATAGTTCAGTGTGTAACATCACCAAGAGCATCTGTCTGGGGCCAGGAGTCATGAGGGTTCATATGCTTCCCGTGGAGATGGTTAATCAATAAAAGTTCTATGTTTGGGATTTTGTACATTTTGTTAATTAGGCCAAAGCAATAGGCCTTTGTGGCAGTTATTTAGACAGTGATGTAAAAAGGATAGCCTGACAAACAAACCTCCGTAATCCACTTACGTCTCACAGAAGCCAAAGGGTTGGAAAAGCCTATTAAAGAGCTCCCTGTCTGTCTGTTTGGAGATGTAGTTAAATCGAGAGTCTCAGCACCTGAGGCGGTCTGTTAATAAAGATCGTTTGTAGCAGATTTCTGTTCTATTAAGAATGGACATAAAAGAGCATAATTTAAAACACGTCAATAACTCAAGGCAAAAATGCCAAACATAGTCAGTTCTGTCTTCATAAAATGGAGCCAAGTATACACAAGAAAAGTGCCAGAAAGGCTTCTGCTGACTGAGTTTAGAGACTGTTCATGATGAATAATGTGATCCTTCAAGTGAAAACAACCTCATGGGTGGGTATCTCTATGTCTTTTCTGCACTAAACCCAAGGGATCTTTTCTTTTTAAGGGCCAGTGAGATTCCTAACGGCCAGTCCTACAAAATGCCTGGAAGCTGTGGCAAAGGCTAAACCTGTGCCCTTTGCCAGCCTTGTGAATTCATCATCACTTGTGAGTGCCTTTTTTTTTTTTTCTTCATTCTTTTTATCATTCTACCATGTGGCATTTATAGGTTGTTTGGTAACAGATCTTTATAGACTCTCAGCTAGGGTTGAGAAGTCTTAGTAGATTCACTAAAGAACCTAAAACCATAGAGCACCCGTGACACCTCTTGTTTTACACGTTTGATTAAATATGCTAGTCAATATGGTTGTGCTGTATTTTCAACAGAAAAGCAAGGGCCGGCGAGGCAACATTTCTCCTGCATTTATCTGACACTTACTCTTTTAACAGTGTTGAGGGCTGATTGAAGGCATTCTCAATGAGTGCTTTGGGAGGATGAGAAGAGGACATAGGACAGATGACGGTGCCTTGCTGTAGGTGTGGACTAAACCCCGCCACTCTTAACAGGCCCCTTGATGAAAATTTAACATGCTGTGTCTCCCACAGCAGGCTTGGGTGAATGGTTGAGACTGAATGATAGTATCTGCTCTATAAGAAGACCTCTCATGAACTGAGTGGTGGTTTTAATTAAATCCAGTAGATTGAGAAGAGTGGTTTGGCAGTTTCAATTGATTTATTGTGTTTGTGACTTCTGGGCCTGATTTATCGTATTGACTTGCAGAATTGTTTTTGGACACTCATCCTATTTTTTTATTTTTTTTTTCATTCTGGTTTAGGAACTCACAGCCTATAAATATGTAGCATTTTAAGTCTACTGATTTTTATGTCTCTGTGTATTTTTCTTATTTTGGTAGGATGGTGAACTGTTGAATCCATCTTGTTAAAAACGTAACTATTTGAAAGCAGGAGGTTTGTGCATTTGTGTGTATGATCAGGGCTGCTTGAAAATAGTGTATGGTGGGAATTCATTATTATTATCCCACCTACATTTGGAAAAAGAGAGACTGAGGGATTTACAAGCATTTCCCCTTTAATTTAGTCTACAAATTGATCAATTATTTGTTCTGTGCTAATATGACTTTCTAAATTTTAATTTTTTTGCATGCTGCTATATTTAAAATGGATAACCAATTAGGACCTACTATATAGCACAGGAAACTCTGCTCAGTGTTATAAAATGACCTAAATGGGAAAAGAATTTGAAAAAGAATAGACAGTATGTATAACAGAATCACTTTGCTATACACTTGAAACCAACACAATGTTGTTAATCAACTATAGTCTCATATAAAATAAAAAGTTAAAAATAAATACGTACATACAATTTGGATTTTAGATATAAATGTGAACACTAAGTCACAGAAAGTTTGCTTTTAATGCTGAAAATTGTGAGCGTGTTTAGCTGAATATTATAGACAAGTGTTCCCTAGCCTACATCATATTATAAGCAACTCAATTTTA
The DNA here is from genome assembly GCA_006410875.1 of Neotragus pygmaeus. Classification (NCBI taxonomy): domain Eukaryota; kingdom Metazoa; phylum Chordata; class Mammalia; order Artiodactyla; family Bovidae; genus Neotragus; species Neotragus pygmaeus. The sequence goes on along the minus strand of SJYV01006435.1, from coordinate 2,123,883 downwards.
AAATGTCTCCGCTTCAGACTCCACAAAGCATGTATCAGAATGGATGGGGAAAGGGGGAAGGGGAGGGAAGAGTCAAGCTGCAATGTCTGCCACAGGAGCAGGGCGGGGAAGCAGACAGGGCCCAGTCAGCTTGAATGCTTTGCTAGTATACGAATGGGTGGTTGCACATCCTGTATGACAAACATTGTAAGGATGCCCTGGGTTCCCAGCATTATAGCTCTCTATTTCCTATAGGTAAGGCCTTATCTGGACCCCTAGTCGAGGTTCTGGAACAAATCAGAGAATTTAGGGAAGTTGGGAGTTGGTGATGGACAGGGAGGCCTGGCGTGCTGCGATTCGTGGGGTCGTAAAGAGTTGGACATGACTGAGCAACTGAACTGAACTGAACTGAGGTAAATTTCTCAAGCAATTCAACTTCAGTCCAGCTTGTGGCTAAGCTGTCTTTATCTTCTGCCTCAGTATTAGAAGTTGAATGCTGCCATTGTTCTTTGTAGCCAGCCTGTAAGTGAAGGTTAATCTGCTTAGAATGGCTTCATTCTTGAACCCACATCTCTGTCTCTCTAGATGATCTTATTTGTCTTCTGATTGTCTCCAAAATATCCAACATACTGCTTTGAGCCCAAATTTGGAACATATCTGATACTAACTGTCTGCTGCCTGCTGTGGACTCCACTGATGATCACATACTGTCCAGATGTGCTCCAGCTGGATCTACCAACTCAGTGTAGTCTGTCCCATTAAACTGGGTTCACCGTTATATAGATGCTTATGCTTCTTAATTATAGCATGATATTTAGTTGTTCTTTTAAATCCATGATTTGTTTTTTTCATTTCCTTTTGTGGTGTTATCAGTTTAAATATAAAATGATTGCTCATAACTTTTTAGAGATGATTTGAAAACTTTTACGCCATTCTCCATGGTATCTGAGTTGCTTCATATTAACTCATGAACTTATACTTGTTCTCTGGGAGCTGTTTAGTATAATTCTTCAAATTGGATGAGATAGCATATACAAAAGGAAACTCAGTCCTTAGAAGCACTTACTGATCATCCACCTGTATTTCAAACATAAACAGGCATCATAATGTCTACTGGGAAAGATCTCATCCATGTCAACCCTAAGTAGGAATCGGAAATAATTCCAAGTTTCTTTTAAAAAAAAAAAAAAAGAGAGAGAGATATACTTTACATACCATGAAATTTACCATTTAAGTGGTGAATTCAAGGATTCAATGTAATTAAATGGTACAATTCAATGATTTTTAATAAAATTCTACAAAATGGTGCAGACCTCACCAAAATCCAAGTTCAGAACATTAAATCACCTCAAAATAACCTTATCTCAAAGAGATAATTAGTTAAGATTTTATGTGGGATGTGTTTTAAGTTAATCATAGAGTGATAATCTGTAAATTAGGACAAAAGTATAAAGACTATTATAAACAGCATATTGGAGTGCTCTCATGGTTGACTAATTCAGATGACCTGGTTGCCTACATTGAGGAATATTAGGCTCTGCAATGCTGCCTGTCCTTTACAGAAAAAAATCAAATGTGAAAGAATTTTGAAAATAATTCATTCTAAAGTCAAAAAAATCTATACTGGGCAAAATTATCACACATTTATTAAATCATCAATTTGAGTTACTTGTGCACTGGTCTCCCTGATCCCATACCTGTAAGCTCTCATACCTGCAAGGTAAGCACCAAGATTTCTGGAGCCACATTTCCTAGTAGACTGCAAAGAGTTGGTCTTGAAAGTACAGCATGAAGAGATGCTGGAAACAGCATTCTCAGCAGTGGTAAGTGTACATTTCTTCACTGTCAAAGATAATGATCTAATGATGTTTATCAATTGTGATGGTCATATTCAATAGGCAAGAAAGCATACTAGTAAAATACCAGATGTTTAAAATTTTGGTCCATGAGGTTGGTGTGAACTTAATGAAGAATCCTAATGAGAAACTCAAAAATTAATTTGAGTTATTCAGAATAAAAGGCTATTTGTTTTACTTTCACTTAAAAATAATATAACACCAAAGAAATAGCAGTGATTGAAATGAACAGATTGGTTTGGCAGATTCTCCAAATTAGTTTAAAAGTGTATTTCAAGCAATTTTCTTTTTATGAACAAGACTCTATTAACCTATAGAAGGAAATCCATAAGTAAATGTCCAAACTTAAAGAGTATACAGTCTTAAAGCTGAATAAATGGACAAATTATCAGAGTCAATTCTTATTGCAAGAAATACCTTCCTTTAAATAACTGTGATAGTGATGATATAAAGGAAATTTGCTAAGATGGATCCTTGGTGATGTCTGGTAAATATGGTCATAATAAAATCTACCTAGATCCACTATCCCTTTCCTTTCTACTTCTTCATTTAAAGAGACAGAAAGTTTCCCATTACTGAATTGATCAGAGAAGTAGATTTTTACGGGATTAACAATGGACTTTTAGAGTAGAAGAAAACAAAAAAAAAGTTGAGCAGGGTGATAACTGAATTCCTCAAGCTGTCCATTATTCCTTCAGAACATTCTTCATTTCATGTTTGTATCTTCTCTGTAGCAATCTGCCAAATAGGTTTCTCTGGCACACAGAGCAAAGACTGGAACCCAGTACTTCCAAGTCACTCTTTATAGTTATGGACAGATCACATTGCTAGAAAGAGCTTCCTTGGAGTACAGTGAAATATGTGTCCTGTAGCTTCTACCAATATATCCTATTTCTGCATTCAGGGCATCATGAGAAATATAAGCCTTTAAACTCAGCCCTCAGCCCATTCCTGGGAAGAACTGTGCTGGAACCAGACTGCCTTTCTATCCCCAAGTCCCTTTCTTCACCACTTAATGTCCTCCCCATTTCAGAATTCCTTCTAAAACTAATCCTCCTCCATGGCCCTCTCATCTGTACCTCAATTAGTAAAGGAACTTGATCCAGTGATTAGTTGTTTTCTCACTTGAATCCCTAAATACCTTCCCTCTACTTTATTACTCCTTTTATGAATTTGCTCAGGTTTACCTTGCACCACATAAAATTAAATAAAGCCCCTCTTAGTCCTGCTACTTCCCAAACAACCACACAATCTTGGGCCTTTCTTTTTCTGTCAAGCTGTTTTATTAGATTTGTATAAACAGTCTATGTTTTACATTAATTTTTATAGGCTGCAAAGTTGCTATTCAGTATCCTGCTTTATGGATTTGAAATAAACAGAGTTTAGTTGACAGAGTTCCAAAAGTAGGCAGTGGTTAAGTTTTGATAGGAACTCGTTTATCAGATTGAAACAAAAAAGTTGATGGTGTCTAATGGATGAATTCATACCTCTGGTCTGATCTCTTTATATTTATAAATAATCTTCTAAGAAGATTTTNTAGTTGACAGAGTTCCAAAAGTAGGCAGTGGTTAAGTTTTGATAGGAACTCGTTTATCAGATTGAAACAAAAAAGTTGATGGTGTCTAATGGATGAATTCATACCTCTGGTCTGATCTCTTTATATTTATAAATAATCTTCTAAGAAGATTTTTGTATTTCATATTTAAATATCACATAACTCTTCTTCTAAAATTCAATCCTCCAAAATGAGAGTGAAGTCATATACTATTGAAGATGTTGTAATTTGTTAGTTTTTTGTGATGAGTAGAACATATTAATAATCTACTGAAATTTAAAAGGAAAATCCCAGTTACTACAGACAGTGTGAATGTCACTCAGTATGTGTGTGGCAGAATGGATTATCTGATGCTGTTTGCACACTTATTTTCCTTCCCTTTCTCACCCTTGAGAGATGGGAATCTTTGATAAGACAAAGTAAAAAGACAGAGACTGTTACCATGAAAGCATCAACATTTTCTATGAAAATATTTAATAATCAGTATTTTTAAAATAAAAGTTTGTTTGTTTTGTGAATCTGTTACTCTGAATAACCTAAAATATATACACTCAATCCAAAGAATGTTGTAAAAAGCTCCTGGCCCTCCCTGACAAAACAGAAAATGAAAAAGAGAGCAGAAGAGTTAGAAAAGACCTGGGAAAATATGAGAATAAACCCCACTCTCCAAAAACAAATGCCAAAGAGAGCAAATTTGTGAAACAAGTGCAGTAAAGAGAATTACTCATAATATAAAAATAATTCTTCATTATGCAGAATGTCTAATAGAGTTCTCTTGAATAAAGAAATCCACAGGCACTTCCAAAATGATTCATTTCCTGATGATTCAATTCTCTCAACATATACAAATAAAGTTAATTTGTATTGATGTACGTTAAAATTCTCTGAAATAATCCAAACGTTCATATATTTTAATTGAGTTCTATAACAGGCAGTACTATTCTAAAGTTCCCTAAATTCTGAGCATGATTTATAAAATCAAATCTGCTTAAATCAGTTTTTTGTGATAGAAGAGACCATTACTTAAACCTTTGTGATTTGTGACCTATGATTGCTCTCTCTTAAATGTGATTCGAAGGTCAGGTCTAACTTAATGCCGTGGAACACAGCACAGATTCATTAGCTGTAGTGACACAGCTAAGATCCCATGAACATCTGTACCTCTGACCTAGAACTGTGAAGGAAATCCATCTCTCTGATGTTGCCAAGTCATTCTGGCCTGCATCAGTGAAGTCACAGAGGCCCTTAACGAGATAAGAGTTTACAATATTCACCAAAAAAATCCTGAAGTCCTGAAGTACGAATGCAGATCACAAGAAAAGGGGAATACCACATATTTATTACTAGCAAATGAAGCCACTAATAAATGTCTTAACTCCATGAACTATGTAGTTTAAAAAGCAAGTGAAAAGTAGCCAACAATCAGGTTTCATTATGTAAGATCATGAAGTTTCTCAACTGGAAAAGATTTTGGAGTTAATTCAGCATAGTCCCTTGTTTCAGAATTAGGGTAGCAAAAGACCAGAACATTTAAGTTATGCAAGATTGCACAGCTTGTTAGAGGCAGAGCGAGGCTAAGAACTGTCTCCTGACTTCAGTCTAGCCCGCTTTACCAACAATTGGTTGTTAGACAACTTTTTATTCATAAGATGTCTTTAGGGCTTCCCTCGTGGCTCAGCTGGTAAAGAATCTGCCTGCAATGTGGAAGAACTGGATTCGATCCCTGGGTTGGGAAGATCCCCTGAGAAGGGAACAGCTAAAAGACGCTTATTCCTTGGAAGGAAAGTTATGACCAACCTAGATAGCATATTCAAAGGCAGAGACATTACTTTGCCAACAAAGGTCCATCTAGTCAAGGCTATGGTTTTTCCAGTGGTCATGTATGGATGTGAGAGTTGGACTGCGAAGAAAGCTGAACGCCAAAGAATTGATGCTTTCAAACTGTGGTGTTGGAGAAGACTCTTGAGAGTCCCTTGGACTGCAAGGAGATCCAACCAGTCCATTCTAAAGGAGATCAGCCCTTTGGATGGGTGTTCTTTGGAAGGACTGATGCTAAAGCTGAAACTCCAGTACTTTGGCCACCTCATGAGAAGAGTTGACTCATTGAAAAAGACCCTGATGCTGGGAGGGATTGGGGGCAGGAGGAAAGGGTTACAACAGAGGGTGAGATGGCTGGATGGCATCACTGACGTGATGGACGTGAGTTTGAGTGACTCCGGGAGATGGTGATGGACACGGAGACCTGGCGTGCTGCAATTCATGGGGTCTCAAAGATTTGGACACGACTGAGCGACTGAACTGACTGACTGACCCATTCCAGTATTCTGGCCTGGAGAATTCCATAGATTATACAGAGTCAGACACGACTGAGCAACTTTCACTTCACTTCATGGAAAGTCAACTACAAAAAGCCTATATTCCACTAGACCATGCATTCTCAAACAAGGGCTATATCACCCCCATAGGGGGTGAACGTTGGTTTCTGGAGATAAAAAAATTCTTAGCCATTAGATATTACAATGGTCTGAGGCCTTCCTAAGGGCCACTATATATAATCAGATATACAAATACAGATGTCTGTGTCTTCATCATTGGATAATAGAGGGCAACCAAGAAGAATTTACACTCTGTGCTCAGTTCTATGAAAAAGGTACATGTAAGGTGCTTTGGAATCTAGGAAAAAAAGACTTTGAGTAAAGGAAAATACTCTGAAAGTTCTCGGGATCTGAGTCCCACTTCTGTCACCTATTAACATTTATGGTATTTTGAAAAATTTTCTAGTGAGATTCTCAAAGTCTCAGTTTTCTTACCTATAAATTACCTGCTGTACATGATTTGGGGAGAAATAAAAGAAATAACATACAGAAAGCAATAAACTGAAAATACGGCACAAGCCAAAGAAGTTTCGATCTGTGTCATTATTACAACTATCTGTTAATATTTCAGAAGCCATGAAGCTTAGTCTAACCAGACTAAATTTATCAATTTACTCATTCAGCAATGTGTTCTTAGAAACGTTCTCAAGTTCTTTTTCAAAAAACTCTCCCCCTTTGTCTTTGCCCCCTGCCTCATTTCATTCTCTTCACCCCTTCATGATGCCCTGCCTCTGCCTTTAGCTCCCTGGTGATCTATTTGTATCCTGCTCTGCCTACACAGGGATGCCTGAGCCAGTGGAATTATTGGGATTCAGCACAAGTTTCACCATTAACTTATATTTTTGCCCTCCCATCCCCAAGATGGTAGACTAAGCTATCTCACTGACTTACATCTCCCCATAAGACCTTTAACTCTTTGAGGACATGGGTTCATTTATTCAAAAATTATTGGTCATTTACTCTATGGCAGGCCCTGCTCTAAGTGAACCATTCCAGGTATTATTCTTCAGTTATGAATAAAACAAACAAAACGCCTGCCCTCTTGGACTCTGTATTCCCACAGGATAGAAAGACAATACTGTAAACAAGTGACCCATAGAATTTGTTAATGGTAAATGTCTAAGAGGAAAAGCAAGTAATAAAGGAGGATAATAAGTATAGCTAGGAATATAAATTTAGGAAAGTGGTCACATAAAGTCACACACATGCACACATTTAAGAAAAAGATCTGGAAGAAATGAGGAAATGGGCCATATTTAGGGGAAGATGGGCTTCCCTGGTAGCTCAGCTGGTAAAGAATCTGCCTGCAATGCAGGTGACCCCGGTTCAATTCCTGAGTCGGGAAGATCCCCTGGAGAAAGGATAGGGTACGTACTCCACTATTCTTGGGCTTCCCTGGTAGCTTAGCTGGTAAAGAATCCACTTGCCATGCAGGAGACCTGGGTTCAATCCCTGGGTTGGGAAGATCCCCTGCATGGCAACCCACCCAGTATTCTTGCCTGGAGAATCCCCTGGACAGAGGAGCCTGGTGGCCTACAGTCCATGGGGATATGACTGAGCAACTAAGCACACAGCAGAGTTATATCCTTAGAGCTGAGAGGTACATTTTTATGACTACCGCTAGGGCAGATATGTAGGCTACATAGATCATTTTTAGGATATTGGCTTTTATGCTGAAGGAAACGGAATCATGTCTTATGATTCTTAATACCACAGGTACTGGGCCCCATGTCTAAAATATATTAGACATTGAATAAATGACTGATGGACAAACCAGTTCAGTCAACAAGACATGCACACAAGCAATTAAATGACATACAAAAACTGGCTTTTTGATGTCCTGTTTAGACAGATACACATAGACTATGTATTCTGTTCTATTCAGATAAACATAGAACCCATTGCAGATAATATCATTTAAAGAAATCAGAGCAGAATATATGGCTTTAAACCTGTCAATTGTGTGTTAATAGACAATAATTACAACTCATTAAGGAAACTGGGGAGAGGTGTAGGCAGAATGAAGTGTTAGGGGAAGCTTCAGACAGTTGGACAGCAACCAGAATTGTTAGATGTAGCCGATAAATAAAAATATAAATCAACTAAAACTCTGGATGCCAAGTTAGGCTTGTATTTCAGATAAATAAGTAATTTTTAGTATAAATATGTCCCATCAACATGTAACTGGGTGTTCCATATTTTATGTAATTTATTGGAGGCAAGCCTACCTCCAATGAATGTGAACATGAAAATCACTCAGTCGTGTCTAACTCTTTGCAAACCCATGGACTATACAGTCCATGGAATTCTCCAGGCCAGAATGCTGGAGTGGGTACCCTTTCCCTTCTCCAGGTGATCTTCCCAACCCAGGGATAAAACCCAGGTCTTCCATATTGCAGGCAGATTCTTTACCAGCTGAGCTACAAGGGAAGACCCCTACCTCCAATATACAAGAGTTAAATGGAACCTCAGTGTCAAAATTGAATTTGCAACATGTCCTGACTGCTCTGAGTTCTCACCTAAGCAGTCTGATTGAGATGATTCATGGAACGAGTCAAAATAATCAAGCTTCTACCTACAGTTATTTTTATCCCATAATTTTATTATCTTGTTCTATATAATATATATTAATATAATAGCACAAAAATGTGTATATTTGCATAAAATTTATATGTATAGATATAAAAATTTTTGTACCTGAGTATCAAAACCTTTATTCCTGATAAGGAAGAATCAAAAAAGTTGGAGACTACTGTTGTACTCAATAGAGACGTAGCACTGAGAATTTGTAAAACTGACCAGATATGCTGAAATAACTTTCTTATCACAGAATAGCTGTTAATACACTAGGATAAATCCCTGTGAGGTAATGACCTTCAAACAATTTATTTGATGCATTCTTCATCTTACTTAGGAAAACAGTCAGTTTGTTTGGATTTGATCCATGCCCTTCACATGGTCAGTCATATTTGGTTGTTTGTTCCAAAAATCACCTGTCCATAATTCAAAATTGAAAAGATAAAGATGTGGAAATAAAACAAGAAGCCACAAACCACTTCCACTGTGCAGAGTGACAGTATTGTAATACTACAGAATCTAGAGACAGATGGTTGCTTATAGCAGACATCAATCTTCAATGAGAGTAAATTTAGGATAATGCCCCTCTTTGGTAATGGACATGTCTTTACAAAGTTATTGCTGACAGCATCTTCTAACATGCTGGTTTGCTAAGTTAAGATTTTTATTGCATCTAATCTTGTCATAAGGTATGAAAAAAATAGTTGGGTACATGTTTTTCATGTATAGTTTTTACAAGAATTACTTGCATTAGAGAGTGGCTAAATTGTTTTCCATATTTTATGGCACATTTTTAATGTTCCACCACACACAACATTGATCACTCAGTCCATTATCTTATTATGATATCCTGAAAGGAGACACTTCCTTTGGGAAAAGCTATTATTTGAAATGAGATGAAGGCTCTGACTACATAGGACCAAAGGGGATGGGATTTATTGATCAGCTGCTTAACTTCCTCAAGGAAAATAGCCAGAAAAAAAATCTAAATGTATATATATATTTTTTTCAAAATGTCTTACCTATCCTAATATGCTTTGTTGTCTGAGTATCTTCTAAGTATCTTCTGAATTAGAGCCTTCTCAGTAGCTCAAAGGGTCCCCAGTAAGGACACAAACAACTTTCATTATATGTATATGTATATATATATATATATATTTATATATTTTTTTTTTTTACTGTTGTATACATTAGGAAATATGCTTGTCATTATCAGAGTTCTAATAGAAAAATAGAGGGACTTCGACATGGGAACAGTTTGTAGAGGAGCTTCAGAGATACACAAGAGATGTGGAACTTCCCAGAGATTAACACCAGTAGAAAGTGGTATTTCCCGACTGGGGCCATCTAGCTGGAACTAGACCCATCCTAGGGCTATCTGTGGGAGCTGAGACTATGAAAAGGAGGGGTTTTCCAATAGACCTGAAATCACTGTGAAGATACAGCACTTGGAGGAGACACCACTGAAGGGAAGTGAGAAAATACTTAATTCTCCTCCCTTCCTGTCCTTCAGTTTACAGCAGTTCCTCTCCTTGGAAGAATGCTTTGTAAATGCAGTTCCCAGTAATACAGATCCTAGGGAAAGGCAGGGAATGAAGCTGGGAGCCAGAAGGTAATCAGATAATGTAAACACATCAAAGTAGTTTCTTTTCTTCTGCACTTCTTTTAATATGCTTCTGAGCATTGCAAACTCTTTTCTACACTTACAGATACAATATTTTCTCAAGCAGTAAACTTTGAAATCTTTATCAGCAGGGGTAAAGGTAAAAGTGGAGGTTAGAAGGTGGGTAGAAGAGACAGTTTGCTCAGAATGTATTTTGAAAAACTATGTGAGATGGCTTTGCAGACTCCTAATGCACTTTTGCTATAAAAAAATGTAACCAGATAGGGAAATGGTGGAGCCTCCACTGTATTCTGCACCTTTTACAATCTCAGATGCAATGCAAGGTACTTTTCCACTTGTCACATCAACTTCAGAAGGGCCTAAATGGGGAATTTATGTCTCTGTAAAAATATAACTTATATGCACAATATATCATGAGAAATGCTGGGCTGGATGAAGCAGAAGCTGGAATAAGAATTGCTGGGAGAAATATCAATAACCTCAGATACACAAATGACACCACCTTTATGGCAGAAAGTGAAAAAAAACTAAAGAGCCTCTTGATGAAAGTGAAAGAGGACAGTGAAAAAGTTGGCTTAAAGCTCAACCTTCAGAAAACTAAGATCATGGCATCTGGTCCCATCACTTCATGGGAAATATATGGGGAAACAGTGGAAACAGTGACAGATTTTATTTTGGGGGGCTCCAAAATCACTGCAGATGGTGACTGCAGCCATGAAAAGTAATGACCAACCTAGACAGCATATTAAAATCAGAGATATTACTTTGCCAACAAAGGTCCATCTGGTCAAAGCTATGGTTTTTCCAGTAGTCATGTATGGATGTCAGAGTTGGACTATAAAGAAAGCTGAGTGCCAACGAACTGATGCTTTTGAACTGTGGTGTTGGAGAAGATTCTTGAGAGTCCCTTGAACTGCAAGGAGATCAAACCAGTCCATCCTGAGGGAAAGCAGTCCTGAATATTCATTGGAAGGACTGATGTTGAAGCTGAAACTCCAATACTTTGGCCACTTGATGCGAAGAACTGACTCATTTGAAAAGACCCTGATGCTAGGCAAGTTTGACGGTGGGAGGAGAAGGGGACGACAGAAGATAAGATGGTTGGATGGCATCACCAACTCAATGGACATGAGTTTGAGTGAACTCTGGGATTGGTGATGGACAGTAGGCCTGGCATGCTGCAGTCCATGGGTTCTCAAAGAATAGGACACAACTGAGTGACTGACTGAGGATTATAAGCTATGAAATCTTTTTCTCACTCTGAAATTCCCAGTTCTCTGTAGGGGGTCCTTTGTATTAATATCTGCTGTTGAGATAGGTTGACAGTAACAAGTTTTTGTTTGACAAGGAGCCCAAACAACTCCAGTTATGTAAAGGCTCCCATCTAGAAACTTAATAACACATGAGGCATACTGTATCATATCAGGTCTTGGGTCCAGTCAATTATTTTTTCTCTGAGAATAACTCAGATGATTCAAAGACTGTCATATTTGTTCTCAAATAAAATTCTTAACTACTTTTAAGGTCGGGCTCCAACTAATAACAACTAGCATCTATTGAGTGCTTGAGAGATGACATATGGCAGAAAGTGAAGAGGAACTAAAAAGCCTCTTGATGAAAGTGAAAGAGGAGAGTGAAAAAGTTGGCTTAAAGCTCCACATTCAGAAAACGAAGCTCATGGCATCTGGTCCCATCACTTTATGGGAAATAGATGGGGAAACAGTGGAAACACTGTCAGACTTTATTTTTGGGGGCTCCAAAAATTACTGCAGATGGTGCCTGCAGCCATGAAATTAAGACACTTACTCCCTGGAAGAAAAGTTATGACCAACCTAGATAGCACATTCAAAAGCAGAGACATTACTTTGCCAACAAAGGCTATGGTTTTTCCAGTGGTCACGTATGGATGTGAGAGTTGGACTGTGAAGAAAGCTGAGCACCGAAGAATTGATGCTTTTGAACTGTGGTGTTGGAGAAGACTCTTGAGAGTCCCTTGGATTGCAAGGAGACCCAACCAGTCCATTCTGAAGGAGATCAGCCCTGGGATTCTTTGGAAGGAATGATGATAAAGCTGAAACTCCAATACTTCGGCCACCGAAGAGTTGACTCATTGGAAAAGACTGATGCTGGGAGGGATTGGGGGCAGGAGGGTAAGGAAATGACCGAGGGTGAGATGGCTGGAAGGCATCACTGACTTGATGGATGTGAGTTTGAGTGAAGTCCAGGAGCCGGTGATGGACAGGGAGGTCTGGCGTGCTGCGATTCATGGGGTCACAAAGATCTGGACATGACTGAGCGACTGAACTGAATGAGATGACAGGCACTGCTGTAAGTGTTCTACTTGAATTAATTCAATCCTTGCTATAAACCTGTGAATCAGTTTTATTATTATCTCCATTTGACAAATGAAGAAATGGAGGCAAAGAATATTAACATAACTTGTCTAAATGCATTGATCTGCTATTGCTGCTAAGTTGCTTCAGTCGTGTCCAACTCTGTGTGACCCCATAGATGGCAGCCCACCAGGCTCCCCCATCCCTGGGATTCTCCAGGCAAGAACACTGGAGTACGTTGCCATTTCCTTCTCCAATGCATGAAAGTGAAAAGTGAAAGTGAAGTCGGTCAGTCGTGTCTGACTCTTAGCCACCCCATGGACTGCAGCCCACCAGGCCCCTCTCTACATCAAGAGTCCTAATGTAAGACTTTCCAGTATACCATGATGACTTTGTGGATTCATGGCTCAAAATTGTATCTAGTTCTTTGTACTAGAAATTTCCTAATGAATAGTTGTGATTATTTCTCTTGAGGAAAGGCAAAATTATAGTCATGCTAAATATAAAATATTGAATGGATTTGAGTATCCCTATGTTCTTTTGAATAAAGAATTTGATATTTTTCTTTTTTACTGGATCACAGCATCTGATCATATATATTTTTGGCACCCCAGTATTAAAGTACAATTTTCTTAAGCAAGATAAAAGTGTGGAAATAATGAGATTGGAATGTTTGTTTCTTGGAATATAAAACCCCAGGGGAAGGGAGTGGTGCAAATCTCTTCTGGGTGCTGTAATAACCCTGGGCTTAGTCAAGTTATAGAAACACAAAGTACCCATCTTGTTTTCTCAGACTTGCATTTGAGGCCTAATTCAGTGTCTTTGTCTGCAAGCAATTAGCAATATGGCCCTGCTGCTGCTAAGTCACTTCAGTCGTGTCCAACTCTATGTGACCCCATAGACGGCAGCCCACCAGGCTCCCCCGTCCCTGGGATTCTCCAGGCAAGAACACTGGAGTGGGTTGCCATTTCCTTCTCCAGTGCATGAGAGTGAAAAGTGAAAGGGAAGTCGCTCAGTCGTGTCCGAGCACTAGACAAATTCGAGAATAACAACTGCCATCCACTAGATGCCAGCCATCTCCATCATGAAGAATGTTAAGACAATGAGTTTATTCTGTCTTTGGGCAATGGGTGGAGAATAAGAAAGTTTGTTGTTGTTGTTTTTTCATCATTTTTATTCATCTACTTCCCTGTCCACTACAACCAATATGTGGTTACTTCTCTTTTTGTAAATAAAACTTCATGAACAGGTCAGGATGATCCTAAGCTCTTATCCTAATTCCTTTGGCTAATTTAAAAATTCATTGTAATGCTCTCTTTTTAAATTTACTTATCTGTGCAAATTTTGCTACCTCCAGGAAATCCACATTTTTCTACTATTCACTGCAGAGGGAGGCCTTGATATTTGCCTGAACCTGTCATGAGCAAGTGTAACTTCTTCTCATAGTCTTTGTCTCTACTCTTTTTATCATCTTTTGTGATTTGGGGGGGGGATAGGTGACTATCTTATCTCCTAGCATAAATTTACAGATTTATCTAATATATTTACCCTTTAATCCAGATGAGTACAAGTTTTGTTTTTTGACAAGCAGCCCCATTTTTGCCAGTGTCACTGAAACAGTGACACGGAATGGGTCACGGGGGCTTATTTGCCATGTTCATCTGCAGTCCATCTCTTCTTGATCCTCCTTAGGATTCTCCAGACCAGCAGCTATGGTAACAGACATTAAGCTTCTTTTGTGCAGTTGGCAAACTGATATTTTCCTGGCCAAGCCTCAAGGCTCTGACTGTTTGCCATGCCCCTGTCCCTTCTGAAGGCATGACTGCTTCCATGAGCAGCTGTCATCACGCTTTGTCCTTGGGCAACTGTCCCCCTCTCACATTCAAGCTGGATTGACTTCTGAGCAGCGACCTGGCTGTAAAACTTGGTTAATGATAAATACTTTCCTGGAGAGGGAAGAACTGGCCCCATCCGATCTTTTCGTGAAATGTTTGAATGTGAAACACAGAAAAAGAAAGGCCGGTAATAGAGCAGCATAGTAAATGAGGCCAGAGAGAAAGTAGTAAGCACAGATAGAAGCAACTAGAGGTTAAACACATGGAGTGGAGAGCAAAAGTTGTAGCCACACTTAGGAGCAGGTGAAAAAATCCAAGAGGCAGAGGCCAGGGAAGCTGGCTCATGGGAATGTCTGTTGTTGGAACTCTGGAGCTGGAGTACCTGGGCTCGTGTTCTGGGACTCCCCCAAAATCTGTGTGCACCAGACAAATCCATCTTCTGTGCCTCCATGCTTCAGAGTGTTTCCTTACAATAAACCCATTTCAGCATGGTAACAAAGGCCCTGTCATTGGTGCTGCTTTTGATCTGAAAGAGGCCACATGGGCATCATAATCTTATACAGGATACTCATACATACTCCTCACCTTTTCAACAATTTAATGCAAACTTCTCTTGCTTTTGAGCCTAGACTTCTGGTGGGTAAAAAATATGCATTTGTATACCAAAAGCCAAATCCTTTGTTGCTGAATGGTCTAAGTATAAAATAATGAGCACCCTCATCATAGAGAAATGTATCCCTAAGGTGCTAAAGACATAGGTTTTCTTTTATTATAATATAGAACAACAATATAATCTCTTGTTCTTCTCTGACCTTTTGCATTTCTGTTGTAAACCTTTGTTAGGACAAGAGAATGGATATTAATAACTACTTTAGACTCTGTAGGGGAGGACAAAGTCTTCCTCAGTCCTCACAGGGACCTGGCTGGGTCTAAAAAGTAAATTGAGAAAGACAGATTAACCGGAGAGAAGTATACGAGTTTATTTAATGCAAGTTTTGTATGACATGGGAGCTTTCAGAAGGAAATGAAGACCCAAAGAAACAGCCCTGTGTTTTTTCAGGCTAGCTTTGAAGGATGGGTAGTCAGTGGAGAAATAGAACAGGTTAAGGAATATGAGGTAATTGTAGTGAGCTAGGGGACACTTAGCAAGGCTTGCCTTTTAGGATTCTTCTTGGTGTCCCTTTGTCTTTGATTATAAAATGTTCCTTCCCTCTGGGTATGCAGAGGGTACCTCTCACATGAAGACTTTATAACCTGCATGGAGGAGCCTGGTAGGCTGCAGTCCATGGCATCGCTCAGAGTCGGACACGACTGAGCAACTTCACTTTCATTTTTCACTTTCATGCATTGGAGAAGGAAATGGCAACCCACTCCAGTGTTCTTGCCTAGAGAATCCCAGGGATGGGGAGCCTAGTGGGCTGCTGTCTATGGGATCGCACAGAGTCGGACACGGCTGAAGCGACTTAGCAGCAGCAGCAGCAGGGAAGAGGGGTGAGTGGGAAGAGGGTCAGAATGACTTCCCTGCTTCTGCAGAAAACACTTTCAGCTTACAATATTTTCCTAAAGTATTCCAGATAATATTTATGAGCAATGTAAACAGTTGCTATGAAGAATAGGTGATCAACTCGTTATGAAAAAGCTGTGAGATGAGAGATTTAGAAAAATGATATTCCCAACTTTTTTGTTCCTATATTTTTCATGAAGGGTATCTGTGGAACCTACCTAGAGAAATGAAATACTATTTTATGGCATTCTTGGTAGAGTCTAGGATTTTATTGTTTGTATAAAATTTTTGAAGAGAAAGTGTTAGTCACTCAGTTGTACCTGACTCTTTTTGACACTATGGACCACTGCCCATCAGGCTCCTCTGTCCATGGAATAGTCTAAGGAAAGAATACTAGAGTGGGTAGCCATTCCCTTCTCCGGGGATCTTCCCAAATCAGAGACTGAACCTGGATTGGATCTGCATTGCAGGCAGATTCTTTACCATTTGAGCCAACTTTTTAATGAACTATAATAAACGCAAAGAAAGTTGCAGAATTATGAATTTACAGCTCAAGAGATTTTTGTAAAGTGGACATTCTTGTGTAACCACCACTCAGATCAAGAAAAAAAAAGCACCAATATTATACCAGAAACTCTGTATTACCCACCTCTTTGAGCACTATGCCCATACAGCTAACAACCATCCTGATTTCTAGCACAGAGATTAGTTTCAACTGTTTTTTAGCTTTGTATAAATGGAGTTATTTAGTGCTCTGTGTGTTTAGCTTTTATACTCTGTGGAATTTTTCTGTACTATTAAATGTAGCAGAAGCAACTTCCTTTTTATGTTTGCATAGTATTCCACTGTATGACTATAACATAATTTGTGTATCCATTCTATTGATGGGTATTCGGGTTGTTTTCAGTTGGGAGATAAAATAAATAATGCTACTCTGAAGCTTATTGTACATTTTCCCAATGTATATCTATAGTGTTTGTTGTTGGATAAATACCTTGGAGTAGAGTCATGGGTTTGGAGAAGGGCATGGCAACCCACTCCAGTGTTCTTGCCTGGAGAATCCCTTAGACAGAGGAGCCTGATGGGCTGCAGTCCATGGGGTTGCAAAGAGTCAGACATGGCTGTATAGTCTTAGCATATGCGCAGAGACACGGGTTATGCGTAAGTTCAGATAAGATTCTAAAAAACATTTATTACAGTGCAAATTGCACTACGTTCTTGTCAGTCCTTGGCAATGTCAGTCTTTTAAACTGTATCCATCCTAATGGATGTATTCCCCAGATAGCTAATGTTTATTGACCATGGGGAGATCTGTTTGTGTATGTGTGAACTGTCTGTTTGGGTCTCCTGTCCACTTTTTAATTTCATTTTCTGCCATTTTTATATTGATTAGTCAGAGTTATGTGTTCTGAATATGAGTCTTTTATCAGTTACATGTACTGAAAATATATTTTTCTGTTTCTTGTATTGGCTTTTCACTTTGTTAATGGTATCTCTTCTTTAAGAGAAGCTCTTAATGAAGTAAAATTTATGAATTAGCCCAACATCCTTTGACCTGATTACTGCTCATGTCATATTGCTCTGATGTCTTTATGAAACAGTCATTAATAAATAGTTCATTTGCTGGTTTAGTTGAGAATTTGTAGCCTATTATCACATTTATGAAATTTAGGATGTTTCCCTATAGATGCCTTTCCTCTTCCTTACTGACTTCAAAGCTATAATACCATTTATTTAGACCCCTCTCATAAAGTTACAATATTTTCTCATAATTTGTTTTGTATGATAAAACAACAAACTACCCAGATGGTTCTGTCAAAAATGTGAGTTTCTCTGGACATCCCTTCTTTCATGGCAGTTACAAATATCCTATGTGTAACGTACCCTGGCACCATTCCTGTGGGACCACAATGTTCCCCTTTTTCATTCAAAATGCTTCAATCTTTTGCTTATTCAACAAACACTAATGGAGTGACTACTTTAGGTTAGGCACTGTACAAGACACTTGTATGTAGTAGTATGCAATATTGAACACAACACTTACCTTCATGTAGTTTACAGTCTAGAGGGAGAGACAGACATAGCATCAATTATTATATTCATTTATGTAAAGTAATTTTGACTGGGTCTGTAAAGGAAAAGTATCATTGTCAAGGGATGGTCATTTTTCCAGGGAGATGTATCAAGGGCTTTTTTTTTTTTTTTTGTGGACCAGGCACAGGGATGTTAAGAAAATAAGGATCCATGATTCCCTGGAGTTTGGACATAAGGAATTACTCCAACTCAGTGAGTATACCAGTTGACAACATGGTAGGTAGTTTGTGGTCTGCTTAAGTGAGGAACATGGGGACTGTAGCCAGACCAAGAAAATCAGGGGGTGGTAACTTTGCAATATTATGTTGCAAGTTGCCAATCCTCATTCTGTAGGGTAAAGATTTTGTTTTGAAAGAATTCCTTCACTAAAACTTTTATTATAATTTCTTCCAACTGATGGTTGATGGGGTAAAAATTGTTTCATGAATATTTCAAGGTGTATTTTTCCTGTTCAGGAAATACTGAAAGAAAGTTGGTTTGTTTGTTTGTTTGTTTCATTTTGTTTCATTCTACCTACCTTTCCTAAGAATATGTGGGTTTTTAAATAAAATTTTTTAACTTGTGAAAACGTTTCCAACAATAGAGATTTTGTAATTTTCTAACCTATTTTCATGTCTTCTTAGAAGCCAACAGTCTTTAGTCTACTTAATATGAGAGAAGCCACATAATTATTTGCATCCAGGAATGTCTATAGGGAAAAAATCTGCTTATATCTTAGCAAATGAATTATTTTTCCTTTTCCTTTTGTTATTTTTATCTGCATTTTCATCAAGCACACAATCCAGTATTGTCAAATGGTTTGCAGAGCAGGCTTCATTTTCAACATATTTTCAGAATATCCTTTTATCTGATATTTTAACTGCCTGATGTCATATAGATACGTTATTAGCTTATTTCAAATGACTGATTTTGGCATCCTATTTCTTATAACATGGTAGCTTATTAGCTATATTAGCTTATTAGCTACAGTACCAACAACACCTCTTAAAATAATAGTTTATTTTTCTCCTTGTTATCAAGAATTCCTTATTGGGAAGACTTAAATATGAAAAATTTTAAATTATCTTATTTTTAGAAATGTGATATATATTCTATTGCTGTTTATTTTATTATAACATATATTGATTTATAAGTGTCATACTCTGATGTAACGGAAACAAAAATTAACCAAATATTTTAAATGTGTACTGAAAATATAGAAAAATTGGATTTGTATTAAAAGATCATCAAATTTATAGTATAGGTTAAAAAAGTTGAAAGTGCAGTTTTTGTGTCAATGTACAGATCAAGCAACATATATTTTGTCTGAATTATCACGTGGTTTGCTGTACTTTCTAATATGTGCATCCTTAAATNATAGAAAAATTGGATTTGTATTAAAAGATCATCAAATTTATAGTATAGGTTAAAAAAGTTGAAAGTGCAGTTTTTGTGTCAATGTACAGATCAAGCAACATATATTTTGTCTGAATTATCACGTGGTTTGCTGTACTTTCTAATATGTGCATCCTTAAATGAAAACCAACCGTTCGGTATCGTTTCTTCATCTATTCATTCAGCAATTATTTGTTGAGAATCTAGTATCTGCCAATATTTTTCACAACCTAAGGGGCCGGTAATAAAACAAATAATAGTCTTTCATTTCACGAGCTCACAAACTAGTTAAAAGGGCAGAATCCGAATACACTATTACACATCTAAGGGTAGTGAGCTACTTTTACCCTTCCCACTTTTTCACTCTTTAGATCTGGCACAGATAGAACCAAGGACACATAGAGAGGCTAAAGGGAATAAATCTTGTTAAGATCTGAGGTTCTTATTGTCCTGAAATCACACTGCAATGAGGCTAAATCACAGGGTGGTTATTCTTTCTTCTTTTCTACACAGTGGAATCCAAAGCTCAACCTCCCTTTCCTATCCCCCTATCAGCTGAGTCCAAGAATTCCAGGGGCCATAGTAAAGGGGAGGACAGAAGCCTCAAAGCAAGGAGGTTTCCCTATTGCTTAGAGAGACATGATGGATCGAGGTATCTACATGGTTGGATGTTAAATTGGAAACATACACTAACCATGCATGTTTAAAAGTGTTTAGTACAAGTTGTCCTACTTGTCTCCCATTTACTTCCCATTACATACAAGGGTATGTTGAGGGACATAGAATCAACTCTTTCAGAAATCTTGAGGACTTCTGGTGCATTATGACCAAAGAATAAGCTAATGCAATTGTGCATCTGACTATATGAATGTATTCCCCAAATATTACTGTGTGTTCAAATGTCTCTGTGTGTTTTTAATTTATAGTCCTCTTGCTTCTTCCCTGCTGTATCTGAGAAGACCGTAGAATAGTGTATCTTCGCTGCACCCACTCTAGAATCAGCTGGGCNTGCATCTGACTATATGAATGTATTCCCCAAATATTACTGTGTGTTCAAATGTCTCTGTGTGTTTTTAATTTATAGTCCTCTTGCTTCTTCCCTGCTGTATCTGAGAAGACCGTAGAATAGTGTATCTTCGCTGCACCCACTCTAGAATCAGCTGGGCATTGGGAGCTTGTGTACACCTGTGGTGGATTCATATCAATGTATGGCAAAGCCAATAGAGTATTGTAAAGTAAATTTAAAAAAAAACATTTTTGCCTCCTGCATTTCACTCCAGAGAACCTGGTTTGGTGTGCAATGTGTTCTATGCACATTCCAGACCAGTGTGTTATAACTGTAAGCAATGTACTTGGAACTTAAACGCTACAAATTAATTACTGGTGTGCCTTGTTTTTCTATCTTCTCCCAATACTAATGTCTGAGATAGAGCTTCTACAATGCTTTCTGGTTCTACCCCTCCATTCACCAATTTTTGCTTCTCATATGCATCCCTGATTTTCATGGCCTATGAAGGGAAATTCAAATGCCTCTGAGAAACTGCTTATAGCTCTATAACACAAGAGGAATGGAAGTAAGCATCATTAGGATAACAATTTTATTACAAAAAGTACTGTTGTCTGCTGTATTTATATTCTCGAAACTATGCCTCTTCTTATAGTGAATATGTATAAATCTTATCTCAGAACATAGACAAAATTGCATAAAGTTTCTAGTTGAAATTAGAAACTCCAATAGAGTGGAAGTGACAAATAGATTCAAGGGATTAGATCTGATAGAGCACATGAAGAACTATGGACGGAAGTTCATGACATTGTTCAGGAGGCAGTGATCAAGACCATCCATAAGAAAAAGAAATGCAAAAAGGCAAAATAGTTGTCTGAGGAGGCCTTACAAATAGCTGTGAAAAGAAAATAAGTGGAAAGCAAAGGAGAAAAGGAAAAATATAAGCATCTGAATGCATAGTTCCAAAGAATAGCAAGCAGAGATAAGAAAGCCTTCCTCAGTGATCAGTGCAAAGAAATAGAGGAAAACAATAGAATGGGAAAGACTAGAGATNTTACTTTACTAGCATGTGAGATGAGTGCAATTGTGCGGTAGTTTGAGCATTCTTTGGCATTGCCTTTCTTTGGGATTGGAATGAAAACTGACCTTTTCCAGTCCTGTGGCCACTGCTGAGTTTTCCAAATTTTCTGTCATATTGAGTGCAACACTTTCACAGCCTCATCTTTCAGGATTTGAAACAGCTCAACTGGAATTCCATCACCTCCACTAGTTTTGTTCGTCATGATGCTTCCTAAGAGTCACTTGACTTCACATTCCAGGATGTGTGGCTCTAGGTGAGTGATCACATCATCATGATTATCTGGATCATAAAGATCTTTTTTGTACAGTTCTTCTGTGTATTCTTGCCACCTCTTCTTAATATCTTCTGCTTCTGTTAGGTCCATACCATTTCTGTCCTTTATTGAGCCCATTTTTGCATGAAATGTTCCCTTGGTATCTCTAATTTTCTTAAAGAGATCTCTAGTCTTTCCCATTCTATTGTTTTCCTCTATTTCTTTGCACTGATCACTGAGGAAGGCTTTCTTACCTCTGCTTGCTATTCTTTGGAACTCTGCATTCAAATGGGTAAAATATTCCCTTTCTTCTTTGCCTTTAGCTTCTTTTCTTTTCACAGCTATTTATAAGGCCTCCTCAGACAACCATTTTGCCTTTTTGCATTTCTTTTTCTTGTGGATGGTCTTGATCACTGCCTCCTGTACAGTGTCACGAACCTCCATCCCTAGTTCTTCAGGCACTCTGTCTATCAGATCTAATCCCTTGAATCTGTTTGTCAGTTCCATTGTATAATTGTAAGGGATTTGATTTAGGTCATACCTGAATGGTCTAGTTTTTACTAAGTGTTATTTTTCCATGATTACAGGGCCTGCCTTTGAAATAAAGAGGGTCATTTTATTGACTAAGTTTCATTTTATAGCATATTTCATTTATAGCATAGCACTTTATAGCATATGGTCACAAGTAATTTTAATTTTTTTTTTTTTTTGAGATTCGCAATTGTGTGAATCATAGGAAGGCTTGATTTAAGTGGACCCAGTGTGACTACTCAATTCCAGTGAAGTATTTCTTGGGAGAGAAAATTCTTTTTAATAGCTATGATTTAAAACAGCTTATCTAAAAACAGTACCCGCAGAGACATAGGTGTTTTTCTTACAAAGACATTCTGGAAAGGTAATGAGGGTGTGTTTTGGAGAAATGAAAATATGAAGGATTAATAGAGTACTCTGAACTGTATTTCTTTTCTTTGCACAGGTGTGGGAACAGTAAGGACCCACTCTAGCTTCAGGTTTGCTCTCTCTTTTATCTTGATATTGCTATCACCAGAGAGCTTTATCTTTCCCATCATGTACAACAAAAATCAAATTAAAAGACCCGAGGCAGAAGAGAGGTGAAGGATAGGTACATGAAATGTAGTTGAGTATGGTTAAGGATCGCTAATAGCTATAATTTCATGAAGGAAGAACACTCTTTCCTTTCAGACTCATGTTTATTTTTGACTTGATATTCCAACACCTAAATTATTTTTGATGATTCACAAGGCATGGTCTGAGAGAAATGTTGTACTGGAGAGACCAGGAATATAGATTAAATGTCATGAAGAATGGCCTTCAAAAATTGCACCACATAATTAGAAAGGCCTTTCTTATTGGCTAAAATCTTGAAGCAAGTATAGACTGGAAGTTAAGCTGATTCTCACAAATTTTGGTCCTCAAAGATGACCATCAATGTCAGCTTCACTTCTACTTTACGGTAGATAGGATCATTATAGGAGGAGTAGACCATTCCTTGGATACAAACCAATATTTCTTTATTGATGAGTTTTTTTCTCTTATTATTTTACATATGTCACAGGTGCACAGCATTGTAATTCAACATCTGTATACACTACAGAGTGATCACCAGCAGTTATCCATGGTTGCAGTTAGCCCCTTTCACTCACTTCATCCACCCTGAAGCTGCCCCCTGCTCTGTTAACCACTAATCGGTTTTCGGTATCTTCATGCTTGTTTTTGTTCTATTTTGTTTGTTGTTGTTGTTTCCAGATTCCATATGAATGAAACCATGTGGTTTTTGTCTTTCTCCAGCTGACATTTCACTTAACACAATAAATCCATTTGTGTTGTCAAAAAATGGCAGGATTTCATTGTTTTTCTAAGTTTGATTATTATTTTATTGAGTATATATATATATAGTACATATATATATATACTATATATGTATAGTATTTCATTGTATGTATGAATCTTCTTCCATTTATCCACAAATTTCTATATATTGATTTTGTATTCTGTGACTTTACTGAATTTATTTATTATTTCTAAGAGCTTTTTTTGTGAAATCTTTTAAGAGTTTCTATATGTTTCTATACTGACAGTTTTACTTCTCACTTTCCAACATGGATGCCTTTTATATCTTTTTCTTACCTAATTTCTATGGCTAGGATTTCCATTACTATTAATATGTTTAATAATCGTGGCAAGAACAGACATCCTTGTAGTATTTCAAATATTAGAAGAAACATTTTCAGCTGTTCACCTTGATATGATGTTAGCAATGGCTTTGTCATATACAGCTCTCATTATGTTGAGGTATGTTTCCCTCCATATCCACTTTGTTGAGAGTTTTTATCACAGATGGCTGTTGAATTTTGTCAAGTGATTTTTTTTGCATCTGTTGAGATTGTCAACTAATTTTTATCCTTCATTTTGTTAATGTGATATAAGACTGAATGGTTTGCAGAGGTTGAATCATTCTTGTATCCCCAGAATAAATCCCACTTGATATTGGTGTGTAACCTTTTAAGTAGTTTGAATTTGAATTGCTAATATTTTGTTGAGGATTTTTGTCTATGTCCATCAAGGTGTTGACCTGTAACTTTCTTATTTTTTGGTGTCTTTTGTCTCATTTTGCTGTCAGGGTAAAGCTGGCTTTATAAAATATCTTTGGAAGTTATCCTTCTCTTTAATTTTTTGGAAGAGTTTGAGAAGGATAGACATTACATTTTCTTTAAATGTTTTTAAATGTCAGGGGCTTTTGTTTGTTGGAAGTTTATTGTATACTATTTCAATCACCTTATTAGTAATTGATCTATTTAGATTTTCTATTTCTTCATGATTCAGTCTTAAAAGATTTATGCTTCTAGGGATTTATTCATTTTTTCTGGATTGTCCAATTTGCCGGTGTATAATTGTTCATAGTAGTCTCTTTTGGTCCTTTGTATTTCTGTGCAATTAGTTGTAACATATCCTCTTTCATTTCTGATTTTACATATTTGAGCCCTATTTTGTTTTCTTGGTTAGTCTAGCTAACGGCCCTTAGTTTTACTGATCTCTATTGTTTTATTTTTGTCTCTTACTTCATTTATTTTCTTTCCTTCTATCAATTTTGAGCTTTTGATTTCTTTAATAGTAAAATTGAAATTCTGGGCTTCTGTTCTCTTTCCCAGATTTGAGAGGCTTTCAGCCACTATTTCTTCAAACACTTTCCTTTTCTTTCTTTTCCTTCTGGGACCCCTACAATGCTAATGTTATTCTGCTTGATAGTGTCCTAAAGGTCTCTTAAGTTTTCTTCACTTTTTAAAATTCATTTTTCATTTTGCAGCTCTGTTTATGTTTGGTTCTGTTGCTTTGTCTTTTAGCTCACTGTTTCACTCTTTACCTCATTCAATCTACTGTTGAGCCTCCCTAGTATATTTTTCAGTCAGTTATATCTGCTTGATATTCTCTTATATTTTTATCTCTTTGTTGAAGTTCGTACTGTGTTCATCTATTTTTCCAGAGTTCAGTGAGCATCTTTATAAGCTTTACTTTGAACTCATTATTAAGTAGATTGCTTATTTCTGTTTGGTTTAATTCTTTTTCTGTTTTTTTTTTCTTTTGCTTGAAACAGGTTTCCCTGCTCCTCATTTTGCCTCCTTCTCTGTACTTGTTTCTACATATTAGGTAAATCAGCTATGTATCTCTCTTTTCACAAAGTGACTGTGTGTAGGAGATGCCCTATGGGGCCCAGAAGCACAGTCTTGCCTTATGTGAGCTGCATGTGTCTACTGTGGCCAGGCCATGATGCTGCCAGACACCGGTGGGCAGAGTTATGATTCGGCTGGCTATGAGGCTTGGCTGAGCTGCAATAGTGGGTAGTGCTCTTGGTGAGGCATAACTACTGGTACTAACAGATTAGACTGTGATTTCTAAAATGGCAACCACCAGTGCTGGTATTAGCAAAGCAGTATGAAACCACGAACAGGATGCCTGCCAGAATCTCAGTCCTCAGGGATCATCTCAACGGCTTCCTGCCTCTCCAGCAGACACTTCAAGATCAGTAAGTGGATCCCCTTCACCAAGATCCCTGTGCTTTTCAATCTAGTGTTTTATTGCTGGCTTTTGGGTCAAGTGAGTCTGTGCAAGAGCCCTTTAGGAGGGGATTCCCTATAATTCTATAGTTTTCCTGAACACAAAACTTACGGTTTTCTAAAGCCAGGTGTTTGGGGGACTTATTTCT
Organism: Neotragus pygmaeus; assembly: GCA_006410875.1. Classification (NCBI taxonomy): domain Eukaryota; kingdom Metazoa; phylum Chordata; class Mammalia; order Artiodactyla; family Bovidae; genus Neotragus; species Neotragus pygmaeus. Next base: position 2,098,215 of record SJYV01006435.1, on the reverse strand, counting down.
CCTGTGCAGGATCTAAATGTTGGAGTACTTTATATGAAACTCATATCCCTTACTCCTCAGGGAAAATAATCATACCTTTGTAATCCTTCCTGGCCGTGGATTACTGTGACTGAGGTGTGATTTTCTTCTTGGTATGACTATATCCTTGTTTCTGCTACATATCTTGATTCTGTCCTTTTGCCATTTGTTGTGGAGTGTCTGTTCATCCAACTTTCAGAGCAAATTATTCTATATATAGTTGTAGAATAGATTTGTTATGTCCATGAGAGGAGATGACTTCAGGATCTTTCTTTGCCACCACTGAAGCCACTCCTCTCAATTCTCCCACTGATAAATTTTCAATTACCTATATAAGCTTCACATTAAAACAGAATGATTTGATGCAAAAGATGTCACAAATTTGAAAATGCTTAAGTTGTATGGATTGGGCTGTAGCTCTGAGTAGTTCAACATTTTTTAAAAGAAATGATCTTATCCACTTGAGAAATATGCCTTCTTCCTGATTTCCATTCATTTATTTAAATATTTAAACCTAAATATTTATGCTTCATATCCTGACACAATCAAAATTGCCTGTGCCGATGAAACTAAGTAATGGGTCTGAGAAGAAATAAGGGAATAATACTTCACACATTATCTTATTTTGAAATCATGTATCTCATATAAAACTTGGGGGAAGAGAACTCTATATGTCGTTTATCTCTTAGATCATGCATATCTCAAACCCCAACTATCCACCACATAAAAGTAAAAAAAAACTTCTAAATTCATGATGAAGAGCTGAAAGCATAAAGAATTCGTGGGCAATAGCCAATATTTTGAGTGTCTTTCCATCTGTCTCAATTTAACTCCAGTATATTCTATTTCTAACACATCATCTTTCAGCCCACTTCTAATTGTCTCAAGGAAAATAATTTCAAAGCTTCCGTTAAGCATATAAGTCAATCAATTTTTTATGCATCTTCATAACAGTAACACATTGCCAAGTTTTACATTTATTTTTTTTTTAATTTATTTATTTTTAAATTTAACTTTACAATACTCTATTGGGTTTGCCATACATCGACACGAATCCACCACAGGTGCACACAAGCTCCCAATCCCGAGTCCCCCTCCCACCTCCCACCCCACAACGTCTCTCTAGATCATCCCCGTACACCAGCCCCAAGCGTCCTGCATTCTGTATCAAACATAGACTGGTGATTCGTTTCTTACATAATAGTATATATTCTTCAACGCCATTCTCGCAGATCATCCCGCCCTCTCCTACTCCCTCTGAGGCCAAAAGTCCATTGTCTATGTCTGTGTCCTTTTGT
>SJYV01006435.1:2072231-2095379 GCA_006410875.1 Neotragus pygmaeus | reverse complement strand
CTGTATTGGTGTTTTTCTTTCTGGCTTACTTCACTCTGTATAATAGGCTCCAGTTTCATCCATCTCATTAGAACTGATTCAAATTTATTCTTTTTAATGGCAGAGTAATACTCCATTGTGTATATATGCCACAGCTTGCTTATCCATTCATCTGTTGATGGACATCTAGGTTGTTTCCATGTCCTGGCTATTATAAACAGTGCTGCGATGAACATTGGGGTACATGTGTCTCTTTCAATTCTGGTTTCCTCGGTGTGTATGCCCAGCAGTGGGATTGCTGGGTCATAAGGCAGTTCTATTTGCAATTTTTTAAGGAATCAACTTCCATCATTTGAAAAAGTAATTGTAGTGAAAAGTTCTGCCCTTTGCTCTCTGAGATGTCTTTAGGAATGCTTTTATTTTCCCTTTGCAAAGATGTCCTCCATTTTTCCTTACTCCTCCATTTTCACTTACTAATCACGGTCCCTCGCATTCAGGAAATCCCATCTGTTTATGTTACCAATGAACAGGCTAGGCAGAAAATGGAGAAAAAAAAAAAATCGGAGTCTTGAAAACGTGTGAGAAATGCTCAGAAAAAACAGACATACATACACATATTTTAGCAGTTTCCTGGAAACAATGGAAATCCCTCCTCTTCTTACAAAACCTCCCTTCCTCCCTCTGCTCTCCAATTCCCATCCCAAAACCAGTATTTTAACAGCAGTAATGTTCCCAGAATGAAACAAAGTGTGTTTCAGAGGCAGCATGGGAGACTGAGAGCTGTGAACATATGTGCAATATGATGTAGTACTAAAATACAGGCCTTTTTAATTAGACCCTAAAACTGCTTTTTTAACACTATTATTTGAAGTTAAAGAATTGTATGGCTTTTTGTCATATAGATTCATGCTACCACCAAGCTTTCTTTTTAATTAATACACAAATATAGGATACATAATAGGTTGCCAAGAGATGGCACATTTATCCTCACTAATGAGAATACCGTGTGAGGATGCTCACTTCTTGCCTAAGGCTCTGCTGTTTTCAGTTCTTCATCCTGTAATTTCTGAATTAAATAGTTTACGTTGGCTTTGTGATTAGGAAAAGGAGAAACACATTTTAGGAGGCTAAAAATCCACTTGGATATGGCATAGTTACAATTTTCTGTTAACACTAAGTCTTTAAAAATTTCTGGATGCATGACTTCTATCTTGCCAGCATCCACCCTCAACCCCAATTCCCAGAATAAAACTCTTTAATTGAAAAGAATTAAATGGTAAAAGTTCAAGCCACTCTAACTGGCCAATGAGAAATACTGAACCAGAGGCCTGAAAAGACCCTGGGAGAAAGAGAGCAATGATGGCAAACAAATGTCTGGACAGGGCAAACACTCGCTCATCAGACCTGGAGCGATAGCTTAGAGATGGGGCTTTTATTGAAGCTTCTCAGTTCAGTGTTTTGCTAGATATAACAATGAACAAAAATAAACCATGCCATCAGACGCTGGACCATCAAGTGAATAAGATGAGACTGATGTAAATAACTGAAATACAAAGTGGGTCAATGTTAGCCATGAGAGTGTCAAACTCTTAATGATAGGCAAAGCTTCTTAGAAGCGGTGGGAAATCCAACTAGTAAAAAGGCTTAGCAAGACATGTGTTTCAAAACTGGGCTCCTAACATTAAAGAGAGAGTTTTAATTTATGATTTGGGTTGTTGTTTAGTATCTTTTCCCCTGCCCCTTGTCCTTATGTGTCTGGTACAATATAGACCAGAGGATGAAGAAAGAGATCAATGAGATGCAGGGAAAGGCGAAACTCAGGGATCCAGTAAAGTCAATGGAAACTGACAGTTGAAAATAGAAGCTTAGGGTAGAAATCTAGTAGTCTCCAAAAAAAAGAAGAAAATGAACATCTCACTTTCTAATATTCCTCACTTTATGACCCTCCGTGTAGGGATATCCTAAAGTCCTTTCATTCTGCACACACAGAGAAATTTCAATTGGGAACAAATATAACAAATAAAATATCTGTTTGTTATTGATGTATAAAAATATTAAGTTACCCTATTTCTAGGTGGAAATGTATATGACATAAATTACTTATTGGCATGAGTTTATAAATTCTAATGATAAGGGGGTTCATATGAATAATTTGCATGAATTTGTATTAATATATACCTTGTTTTGTTTTATAAACAGTAATAGCATATGTGGGTTATATAGAGGAAAGTCCACTCTTATAAAAAGATTGTATCTAAATTGATTATACAATATCTAGTTAATATCTATCAATACCCTGTACAGATAAGAACACTTTATTAGAAGTTAAAAAAAAAAATCTATGTTCTAGTCCTGGTTCTGCTCATTAGAAGCACCATGTTTTTAGAGAAAGTTCTAAAACTTTTGTCTGAAAAGTTAAGCATAATGTCCATAACTCCTTTTTGCAGCAACTTTTGAAGACTGATAGAGATATTTTATGTCGAGGTACCTTAAACATTTACACATTAATATTCAGTTAAATAGAATCTTATAAATAGATGCTTTGAAATGTTAAATTAATAACAATCTTAAATAAACCTTTTACAACTCAGCAGTCTAATCCTTTTATAAAGTGAAAGACCTGATGTTTAAGAATTTCAAGGTAACAGAGTTTTTTCATACCTTTGTTTCTTGTTGGAGTTAGTTCGTTGGCATATCTAGTGCAGACAAAACAACTGGGGTTTTCAACATAGTCATTCATCTATATTGAAGCCATACAAGTTACACATGATCCTTTTGAACGTTTCTTTGGAATTGAATTATTTCAAACTGATATATGGGCCAAATATCATTGGATGTAGTTGGTCATTTGATTTATAAACAATTCGAATATCACTGCTGATTGTCTTGCATCATAAACATAAATCTAGACACTTTCATCTCTACCTCATCTGTCTGTTTTCTAATCAGCATTATTGTTTTATTTTGGAGTTGAATTTCCTGAGGTCTTTTCTAGATGCTGGACAATAGAACATTTGCTTGTTTTGAAGTAATTTAGCATTCTTTAAATGAGAAAATCTCAGATAATGAAGTAAATTTTAGTTAAATTTTCTTTAACTAAAAAAGCAGTTAAATTGCTCTTAAAAGTACCGACAAAAATTCCATTTTGATGCTATATTTTATTAAAGTTTTTATATATTGTGTTATTCAAGGATTATATGTCTTGTAGCATCTTGTTTGTAAACAGGTATAATTAAAAACATATTGTTCTGTTGCAGTAGTATGTGGGTTCAGGTTATTCTCAGGAAAGCTTTTTTTTCACTTTTTAAAACATTTATTTAGGTAGCTTTCCAGATAAAGCAGTGGGGTGGATGGAAGGGAAATAATTGGAAAGATATCTCACAATAGCAAATCTAGGGAAGGAAGGTAGGTTTCAGAGAAGCCAAAGCAAAAAGAGGAGAGCCTGCAGAAGCCAAGGATTCCCTCTAGATCTCATTTTGGACTTGCACGGGTGTTTAGTTTTACCTCTCTCTTCACTTCTTCTCCTGCTCTAAATAAATTGCTTTATTCATATATAAAGATCATAAGTGTACCGCAGAATAAATTTTCACAAAATGAACTTATCAATGAAATCATCAGCCAGAATGATAACTAGAACAGTATCCATAGCCAGAAGACCTCTTTGCCTCTCCTACTCATTACCTCTCTGCTGCCAAAAGATGAATTCTGACTATCATAAATTAGTTTTACCTGTTCTTTAACTTCATATAACTGGAACTATACAATCTGTGGGCTTTCCAGATGGTTCACACAGTCAAGAATCTGCCTACAATGTGGGAGACCCAGTTTCAACTCCTGGGTCTGGAAGATACCCTGCAGCAGGGAATGGCAACTCACTCTACTATGCTTGCCTGGAGAGTTCTATGGACAGAGAAGCCTGGCAGGCTATAGTCCATGGAGTTGCAAAGAGTCAGATACTACTAAGTGACTAACACTTTCACCTTCATTTTCATATAGTATGTAGTCTTTTATGCCTGGCCTCCGTCACCCACTGTTAACTTTTTCTAGGAGTCATCCATAATGATTCATTTGTAGTTTCATTTGTTTTCATTGCTATGTAGAATTCTTTTGTGAAGTATGTCACGATTTATTCCTTCTATTTTAATGAATAAGTGGTTAGAAATGTGATTTGTTTTTCATTTTTGGCTATTTTTTTAAAGTGCTTCTAGGCAACAAAATAAAAAGTAAATAAATGTGACTGCATCAAAATGAAAAAAAAAAAAAAACTTCTGCACAGCAAAGGATAACATCAACAAAACAAAAAGGCAACTTACAGAATAGAAGATTATGTGTAAATGATATGTCTGATAAGGAATTACTAATCAAAATATACAAAGTCATACAACTCAATATTAAAATAACAAATGGCCTGCTTAAAAAATAGGCTGAGACATTATAGGCACATGACAAGTGCTTAATAAATATTTGTCCCATGACTGAAAAGATTCCAACAGTTTAATGACACTAAATCCAATAGTTAATCATCCCTACCTATCTAAATTATTATTCAGTTTAGTTCAGTCACTCAGTCACATCTGACTCTTTGTGACCCCATGAATCACAGCCCGCCAGGCTTCCCTGTCCATCACCAATTCCCGGAGTTCACTCAGACTCACATCCATCGAGTCAGTGATGCCATCCAGCCATCTCCTCCTGTGTCGTTCCCTTCTCCTCCTGCCCCCAATCCCTCCCAGCATCAGAGTCTTTTACAATGAGTCAACTCTTCACATGAAGTGGCCAAAGTATTGGAATTTCAGCTTTAGCATTATTATTAGGAAATTAGATATTTCAATATTGGACAGTCTATGTCTAACTCAGTGGCAAATTGGTCAAATTATTTATTTTATTGAAGATCATGAGTAGATCTTTCTTTATTGATAGATCCATTTTTAAAACTGTAATTCTCCTGGACCTTTCTGACATCATTAAAACTGATTACCACACTCATCTTAAATTCCAATCTCTGTTGTCTTCTCTTGGAATACCCTATTGAGAGGGGACATAGTAAAGGTTGTTTGTGTCAATGACACTCCCTCAAAATGTCATACTCTCAGTAGCAATGATAAAATGTGTATGTGTTAATCGCTCAGTTGTGTCCAGTTCTTTGCAATTTCATGGACTGTAGCCAGCCAGGCTCCTCTAGTCATAGGAGTCTTCGGCCAGAATACAGGAGTGGGTTGTGATTTCCTTCTCCAGGAGATCTTCCTGATCCAGGGATTGAACCCAGGTCTTCTATGGTTCTTTCACTGGTGGGCAGATTCTTTATGATCTGAGCTACCAGGGAAGTCCAGTAATAAAATAATGACAATTAAAATATTGACAAAATATTGCAGCTGTGAAGAATTCAATATCTTCTGGGAATTGACTCTACTTAAAGTTTTGAAACTGTTTTTTCAATATCTGGCAAATGGTGTCTACCACATAAGCTGACCTAATCATTGATATTTTCTTAACTCTGTACAGTGACAGATGGTTACTAGACTTATCATGGTGATCAATTCATAAGGTATATAAATGTCAAATCATTATGTTGTACACCTGAAACTGATATATGTCAACTATGTTTTAATTTAAAAAGAAAGTACTTCTATGCACATACTTTACTCATCTCTGGTATACATATTTGTGCTTTTCTGTTGGATGTATACCTGGGAGTAGAAATTCTTGATCTTAGATTATCAGCATGTTCAAGTTCAGTAGATACAAATTTCCAAAGTGGACATACCAACAATGAATGGAAGCTCCAATTTCTCCCACTCCTCCAATAAAGGAAATGTAAACTAAAACCACTGTAGGGATGTTAAGATAATATAAAATTAAATTATAGTAGCACATATCCAGGATGAAATTGAATATATTAATTAAATTTTTTCAAATCTAGAATTTTCACTTAATTTCTTTATCTAGATACGTTTTCTCAGTGGAAAGTCTCCCTCTTGTCTATTTTTCGAGCATTTTAGCCACAGTTGTATTAAAATCTATGTTGGATAACTCCATTGTCTATATCATCGTGACTCTTTCTGTTGTCTGCATTTCCTCAGAGTCCCATCACTTGGTATGCCTTATATATTTTAACTGAAGGGTGATTTTTTTTTATTTTAAGAAACATTGAGAAGCTTTGAAAAAGTGACCTTCTTCCAAGACTGAATTTTATTTAGGTTCTTGCAGGATGTTAGAGCAAGGTGAGGCCAACCTTATCCAATCTCACTCTGAATTTATTTGGGACTGAATTTTAGCCTTTTCAAGGCTTGATCTATCTTGTTCATTTGTCTCAACAGAAGGTTGGGCTGTTTACTATGGTCTTTTGACTTTGGTAGGCTCCTAGCTGCAAATTTTATCTTCCAGCACAGTAACTATACTTAGGTTTTCAGCCTTGTAGCAACTGTTTCCTGCTTGGTTCCCCACACTCTCAGTCTGTTTGGTTTATGAATGACAAATGCTTCCGGGGAAGGGAGCACATACTGCCAGGATTCCTTCTCTGTGCTTCCCTTCTCTTCAAAACATTATTCCCTCAAACCTGAGCTGCTTTACTATCCCTAAATATCAAAATTTTTCTCTCCAGGTCCACGAGACTCCTGAAGGCTTATCCAGCTTTCATACCCCTTATTCAACTCTTTCTGCCTGATTTATTAGTGTGTCAGGCAACGCTGCTTATGAATCAGCAAATGGTTTGAGGCAAAAAACAGTATGAAATGTCATGTTTAGCTCAATGAGCTTCTCTTCTCCCCAGAGATGTTGATCCATTAGACACTGGCAGTTTTAATAGCTCAATAGCATTTCAAAGAGATTGCTCTCATATTCTGCTCAGTTTTTGCAATTGTTTTTATTATGAAGATTGGTGTGCTTCCAGTTAATTCACCATAACTAGAAGAAGCAGAATTCTTCTCTTTAATTATCTTTTCTAGTGTATGCTGACTTTTTTTTTTTTTTTTTTGCTTTTTCTATGTTTAGGCTGAAAATGGCCTCTCTGGAGCCTCATGACTTGCAAGTTCAATACTCAACAGACATTGACAGAACTTTTATGTGTCAGTTTCAAATTTTCAAGATGAAATATAGTTGGTTGAGTGTTATAACTGATACTGGAGGGAGGCAGGGAAGGAGATTGTGTGTGGGAGTATCTTCTGGCCTATTATCTAAGTCACAGGGAATTAGAAAAAATTCTCTAAGAAGAAGTAATGGGATTTGAAGAAGGGAAAAGTGAGAGCAATAGTACTCAAAAAGAAACAGAATCAAATGGAGAAGAAACGCAGTTGAAATTTCCAAGGCTCTATTTCCTGACAGGTTTTATGATTTATTTATTTTTTAAAGTGGGGAGCTTCCATGGGGTCTTTCCAAACTACAAGAGTCAAAAAAAAAAAGAATGATGTACTTTATCTAGTTTTTTGTTATATTTCTGGGACACATTCAAAACAGCCTGACTAAAACAACAACAACAACAACAACAGTCTCAAGGTTGATAAAATTAGCTGACAAAAATACAGGTTACAAAACAGGTAGACAGTTTTTAACTCTCTCACACTTGTATTATCCAGTTCTGTTGGTCTTCTTTGGTAGGTCCTTGATATTAGCACACAGCTATGCAATGTGCTAATTTGTAGTATTTTTATTTTCTTTGCATTTCCTACTGGGGCTTCCCTGGTGGCTGAGATGGTAAGGAAACTGCTTGCAATGTGGGAGACCTGGGTTTGATCCCTGGGTGGCTTAACATTCATCTTGAGAAACAAGACTCTACGAGGTGGCCTTCTCATATTTTTTGAAAAGTGTTGGCGCTCTGCTGCATCCACGTCATTATGCCTGTGCAGTCTGTTAGTTTGTAACATGTGCTTTCTGTGCCTTAGTTCTCCAGCGTGTATCCTTCATTCATTTAGAAATAGGCGAGGCCTTTCAAAAGCTGCTCAGCTGAAAGAATATCATTTTATGTGGCTCCGTTTTGGAAACAGAATCCTTCATTGAAAACGGAAGATCTGTATAACCCCATGACTGACCAATCACTGGGATATTTTCGAAATGATAAAGTATGATTTACTGAGGCTAGTTTGTAAAAGCCATGTAGTGTTTATCTGGTTCTCTTTCCTTACTTCCTCTGCCATCACATGAGAACTCCTGAAGAATCCCTGTGAAGGAGGATAGGTGTTCTACTAATAATCAATAAGAGGGGCTTCTCTGGTGGTTCAGTGGTGAAGAATCTTCCTGCCAGTGCAGGAAGCCTGGGTTTGATCCCTGATCCAGGAGGATCTCACATGCCGCAGAACAACTAAGCCTGTGTACCACAACTATTGATCCTGTGCTCTAAGGCCAGGGTCAACTGCTGAGCCCATGTGCCACAGCTACTGAAGCCCATGTGACCTACAGCCTGTGCTCCCCAAGAGGAGAAGCCACCAAAAAAAAGGCTGCACACCACAACTAAAGAGTGGCCTCCACTTTCTGAATGTAGAGAAAAGCCCACACAGCAACAAAAACCCAGCACAGCCAAAAATAAATAAATAAAACGTATTTTATAAAGTAATAATCAGTGAAAAACTGAGGTTTGCTACCAGTAGCTCCACTAGAAGGTCTTCCAGGCCCAGTCAAGCCTTAGAAGTAAAGTCAGTGTAACCTCAGTGAGCCACACCGCCATTAGAGTTCTCAGACCATAATCACCTAGGGAAGTCACCTCAAATTTCTGATCAGCAGACACTGATATAACAAACGCTTACTGTTAAGTCACTCTCTTAGGGGTTGATTTGTTATTTGGCAATAGATTATTAATATGGTTCCAGGAAGACCACGGCCAGTGCAGTTGAAATATTGTGAGTAAAGCATAGATGATAGATTAATTTAGAGGGAGGTTTGGAAGTAGCTGATACATAGAACTTCAGACTATGATAAGGAAACTTCAGTTGAACATCATTAGAATTTTAAGTGTAGCGTTAACAAACTGAGGAGAAAGAGAAATAAACCAAATTTAATTGTTCATTCATTTAGCAAATATTTGTTAAATGCACATTTATGGCAGATATTGAGCTAAGTACCTGTGATACAATGATGAACAAGATATATAAAATGCCTCCTCTATAGAATTTTCATTTCACTGTTTATGGCAATAGCAAATTAAAAGCAAAATGGATACATTTAGATTGTTACAGATTGTGAAGTGTGAGTGGTAATAGAAGGATTAATGTGATAGTGTTGCTGGAAGGGGGACCCATTCCAGGGCCTGAAGGTGGGCTCCTGTCCAACACTCAGAAATGAATTGTCTGAGGAGATACATGTGCTGACAACACAAGAGATTTTATTGGGAAGGGGCACTTGGGCAGAGAGCAGTAGGGTAAGGGAACCCAGGAGGTCTGCTCTGCCACGTGGCTCACAGGCCCGGATTTTGTGGTGCTAGGATTAGTTTTTGGGTTGTCTTTAGCCAAGCATTCTGACTCAGAGTCCTTCCTGGTGGTGCACGCTTTGTTCAGCCAAGATGGATGCCAGAAAGAGGGATTCTGGGAGGTGGTTGGACAAGTGGTGTCACATTTTTACCTTTCCTGAACTCTCCCAGTTGGTGGTGGCTTATTAGTTCCGTGTTCCTTACCAGGACCTCCTGTCCTAAGACCTCATGGTACCTGGCCAGGGTGGGAGGTTTCCGTCTGCCTGCTTCCCCTAATGATAGGACAGGGTTGAATGAAAGAAACTGCCCTGGTTTCAGGGAAGACAGCATGAAGGTGATAAAGTTCAAGTCCATACCTTTAGGAAAAAATGCAGTAGGCATGGAAAAGTAGATGATGATTATCTTCAGACACATTGAAAATGTCTTCAGGTGGGAAAGGATTTCATAGAACGGAAAAGAAGCTAGTATTGTCAGAGCTGTTCAGGCAGAGAGGGGTAGGATGAAATAAGCTTGCAGAAAGAGGCAGGAGCTTCCCTGGTGTCTCAGACAGTAAAGAATCCGCCTGCAATGTGGGAAACCAGGGTTCTATCCCTCGGTTGGAAAGATCCCCTGGAGGAGGGCATGGCAACCCACTCCAGCATCCTTGCCTAGAGAATCCCCATGGATAGAGGAACTTGATGGGCTATATGTAGTCCATGTGGCCGCAAAGAGTTAGACACGACTAAGCACACACACACATTGGATCATATAAGGTCTCATGAACCATAGAATGGCATTTGGACAATTTTCTAAATGCAGGGAATAACCACTGGAAGTTTCTGAACAGATGAGTATTAAGATCTGATTTATGTTTTAATATTTATTTGATGCTATAGTTTTTAAAATATTTTATAGAAAATATAAATAATTTATAAGATACATAAAGTGTTCAAATTTGCATTTTGAAAGGTGGCAGGAAAAAGAAAAAAAAAACAGGAAGACTCTTTAGTGGCTTTTGTATCACATCTGACTAGAGAAAATCTGTCCTGAATTAGCCCAGTGGCAGTCTATGTGAAGAGAAGTAGATGGATCTCATGGATTCAGGATGTAGTTTGGAACTAGCTGTTGGAATTTCTGCTTGATTAGGATGGGACAATGGTTTAGTGAATGCCACAGAATCTCTTGGTCTTTACAGTTTAATCACATGATTGTTTTCCTGTCTAAGGAATTGCATGCAAGTATTTTAAACACTTTTAAAACTGAAAGCAAATGTAAATTATGTTTAAAATTGCTAAAAAAAATAATATCTCTTGAAATCACTAACAAAATCAGGAACTACTCAATTAGTAGGCAGTGCTAGTTCTTTGACCTTGCCTAAGGTATATAAGAAAACAAGGAGAAAGTATGATAATATGTAATAATAAATTCTGCAGATAGAAAATACCAGAAAGGTCTGATGGGGCAAATATGAGAATGATTTTCTGAATTGTACCTCTCTTTATTTAGAAATTTAACATTAAACTCCTATGTATGCACATGTGCATTTATTTATTGTATATGTAGATACTTTATATGCTGTATAGGTGCTTATATTTTTACTATGATCAGAAAATCTCATTGCTTTCCTGTCCACCTCTCATACTATTTTAATGTTGTATTTTATATTATCCTCAGTATGTTATTTACACTTCAACTCCCTCCTCCTACTATTTTAAGGGAAAAAAAAAGAGTATAGGTAGTTTTTATTATATTTGTTAATCCATGATAATATTTCCTCCAAGAATAATATCTATATTATCAATCAAATTACCTAGAGACTGCCGATAAATATTTGGAATATTAGATAAGCTTCTTTATATGCATTTGTTTAAGATCAACTACTCTTTTTTGACAATTGTTCAAGTTGATTTCCATGACTCTGCCATGTGTTTGCACTTGAAATTTCTTATCTTTTTAGTGAAAGGCATTGCATATTAAGCCATATTGCATTTAAGGAAGCATCTGATAGTTGCTCAGTCATGCCTGACTCTTTGCAACCCCATGGACTGTAGCCTGCCAGGCTCCTCTATCCATGGAATTCTCCAGGCAAGATTACTGGAGTGGGTTGCCATTTCCTTCTCCAGATGATCTTCCCAACGCAGGGACCCTGCACTGATGGAGAGTCTTTATCATTTGAGCCACCAGGGAAGCCTGCTATTAAGAGACATTTCTAAGTATAAGGAAGCACAGAGACTGCAAATGTGTGTGCCCAGGTAAAAGTCAGTTGCCTGTGATAAGACTTTTCTCCCAAGGCCATTCTTTACAGGTTTTGTAAGGCAAAACATGAGAGAAAATCTCTACTTAGAAATCTGAAAGCAACCTGAACCTTGTAGTGTAGATCACAGCCAACCTATCCTCATTTCCAATAAAAATTCATTCTGTATGGTTTTTCCCCACTAAAGTGGCATTACTTTCACTGATTACATGATTTCTTTCTTTTACTTCTTTTTCCCCTCCTATTCTTGTTCACCCGTACACTTCATGTTGCTGTCTGTAACCCACAGACTGTCTTTTTATGAACTCAGTTACCATCTCCACACTCGTCCTAATCTCATTTTACTCTATTCTTTTTTTCTTCTTCCTGACTGTCATACCTACAGTCCAATATGTGTATGTACATTCTTATATGTGTCCATATACAAAGGTATGCATGTGTAAGAATTTGTATATACCAGTGAGGCTATAAACAGATTGATTTCTCACAATTTCTTCTATCCCCTTACCTAATCATTGCTGTCCTCATTGTCTTTTTTAACTTCTCCTGGAGTGAGGCCATGCACCCAGCTTTAATACTCTTGTTTCTGAATAATAGGTTTTTAAGGATGAGAACTCTACAGTCAGAAACATGAAGCTTTGAGCCCTGGAGATTGTTATTACCACCTGGGAACAGCAGAAGTTACTAGAGATGGATGAGAAGAGCAGACTTTCTAGCAGCTCTCAGAGGAAATTGCTGAAGTACAAAATCACGCTTGGGGCTGAAATATACTCTCTGTAGATAAGAGCTGTTTGATTGGAGTTTCTTTTTTCCTTTATGACAAATGCACATTCAAGAGAATGTGATATATCATATGCATGCGTATGTTTGTGTGTCATATTTATATTTATATATAGAGAAATTTGAAGAAAAATAATAAATTTTTAGCTATGAACCACAATCCAGTTTAAGAAATAGAATACTGTCTGCTTCTTAAAAAATCCTTTTGTGGTCTATCTCAACATAACCTGCCTTCCCCTCTAGGGTAACCAATAGCCTAAATTTTATATTTAAATCTCCTTACTTTTCTGCAAAATTTTATTACCTATAAATTTGCAAATGCTCTAAAGAGAAAAGCATTGTAAAATGTCACATTGACCTAAAGAGTTTCCTTCTCTTTGGGGTATTTACCATGAAAGCCTTTTTGTTTGTTTGGTTTTTATGTGATTCTTCTATTAATTCTTGATAGGGAAGTTGGCTTAATAGGAGCTCTTCTATCAGTTTTAGATGAGGAATTACTTCCACATTTAACTAATAGTATGAAAAGTGCAGTGTGACATGAAGACACCTGAATCGAGGCTTCTTGTTTGAGAGAACATGGTAAAATATTTAGAGGTTTTCTGGGGAGGAAGGAGAAAGAGCATTTTAGGCAGATGGAATCAGTCCAAGTGGTGGGTATGTGGAATGACTGGATATCACTGGGGCTTGACAGAGAGTCTCCTTTTCCTGCCCACCCCCACCCCCGTCCCCTCTTTCTTCAGAGTGCTGAGGCTTGCCAGCAGCAAGTCATCCTGAAAGCTTGAGTAATATCCCTTTCTTTATGAGATGGAGAATCAAATCTGCCTTTTAAAAGGCCAAGATAAATAGCATATCAGTATGAGTTTCACTACTAGACTCTATTTTTAAAACTCCCTTGCTAACTATTTCTAATGGCCTTTCAGTGTTGTGTGGTTTGCTTCTAGAACAGTTGTCATAGCTACATGCCTGAACTCACCCTACCAGGGTCTTGCTAGCTTACTAAGGATCTACTGTTTACCCATCACTTTTGCCTCAAGCTGCTCATCATCTAGTTATGGGCCAAAGATCTAAATATACAGAAAGTCATTTCACTTTAACCATGGCTTGCTCGTAATGTCTGGGATGGCATGAATCCCCATGGTTCAGTTCAGTTCAGTCACTCAGTCGTGTCTGACTCTTTGCGACCCCATGAATCACAGCACACCAGGCCTCCCTGTCTATCACCAACTCCCAGAGTTCACTCAGACTTACGTCCATTGAGTCAGTGATGCCATCCAGCCATCTCATCCTCTGTGGTCCCCTTCTCCTNAAGACAAGAGTGTCTGGCCATGAAAATAAAGGCTAAATTAGCAAGGAGAACCCAGTGGCCAAGATGTGTATAAGAGACAGGCTCTGGGGTGTTTGGCCGGCAGCAAGGAGATTAGCAGATGAAAGGAAAAGATAATATTACCTGCTGGGGTTATCTTTCTTCGCACCAAGGGTCATGAACCCATTACTCACCATTTAAAAGCCCTGCAGGAGAGGGTCCCATGAATATATAAATACAGACCCAAGAGGGGCTCCCCTGACAGGAGAGACAGCCCGCCTTTCTTTTGTCCAGGATCCCAGGATCTTAAGAAACGGCAAACTCTTCAAGCATCTGGAGCAAAACACTTTTTAACCTATCTGGTTCCCCAGAAGGGACCCACAAAGGCATGGCAAGGCCAGGCAGGATGTGCCACGTGAGGGTTTTACTTCAGGGGACAATCTTCTATCCTAGGCAACAGGGCATATTATGGGAAGAAAAAAGCCTTCCAGGGTTCCATTCCTTCAAATTCANCTGGTTCCCCAGAAGGGACCCACAAAGGCATGGCAAGGCCAGGCAGGATGTGCCACGTGAGGGTTTTACTTCAGGGGACAATCTTCTATCCTAGGCAACAGGGCATATTATGGGAAGAAAAAAGCCTTCCAGGGTTCCATTCCTTCAAATTCATTTGTTTTGCAGGTTTGGAAATAATTTATCTTTCAGACATTTCCCGAAAAAGTGAATGAATAATACAATAGCCAAAAATACAGCCCTATTCCTTTCTCGGTCCCACTGCAAAGGCCCCCACTATCCTATCCTGAATTTATATTAATTTAGTATTCCCATATATAGCTTCAAGCTTCTGCCACAAACATCTTTATGCCAAAGCAACATATAAGATTGCTCTGTACAGATGCAACCTTTACGTAAACAGAATCAGGTCACGTGAATCCTCCTACAGCTAGCTTTTCCCGCTCAAGCTATGTTGTGAGAGCCGTGCGTGTTAGAACCTGTGGCTCACTCAGTAAGTAGATCACAGTTCGTCACCATCTGGGTTGTATCCTGTGGACATCTGGGTTGTCTGCAGCTTCTGTGAATACCCCCTCTGTGGTTCCCTTCCGACCTGTGTGATGGGTTCTCTGGTACCTTCCTCATTGTGGCAGGATCCAACTTCTCCAGCTGGGGCTTAACTACCCAGTAATGCAAGTGTATCAGTCTCAACTCTGGATATAAAATAGACAACAAGGACCTATTGTATAGCATAGAGAATTATACTCAATAGCTTGTAATAACCTATAGTGGAAAAGAATATTTAAAAAGTATATTTATATGAAAGAAAGTATATATATGTATGTATAATTGAATCACTTTGCTGTACACCTGGAACTAACACAACCACGTGTAAATCAACTATACGTCAATAATTTTTTAATACAATTAATAAAAATTAAAAAGAAGAGAGCTAAAACCAGGACAATTAAAACTAAAGGGAGATTGAGAATAAGATACACTAATCAAATATGCACATTCATTTAAAGAAGCAAGTAAAATAACCCAATTATTATTTGTAATTTATCCACATAATTCAATAACAACATAATACAAAAAATGGGAGCTTTTGATCTGAACAGAAAATACTTTGTATTTACAGATTGTTATTAAGTTACCAATTCTGTTTATTTAGAAGCTTAAAATCAAGAACACTCATCTTACACAAGGAATCAGTAAAGAAAAGAATACAGACATAAACATTTTACCTAAACCAGATTAGTTCAAGGATAACACTAAATCAATAGAAATTTTAACATCAGAATATGCTGCATACTATTTTAAATAAAAAATATCCTCTAGTCAATAATCTCCTTCTGCCAGTTTCTTCTCTCAGTATATTTTTGCCTACACTTGGAATTGTCAGACTTTAAAATTTTGGGGTCCCTGACAAAGGCAAAGTGGTCCCTCTGTGGTTTTAATTTGTATTTTCAGATTCATGAGTCTTTCAAAGGCTTCCTTATAGGTGAGTTGCCTATTTATATTTTTTAGTTCCATTTATTTAGCTAGAGGGCAATATGGATATTTATGAAGATTTAAAGGTACAAACAGTGGACCACAAACCACACTGACCCATGGGGAGGAAGTACATTATATCCAGGGAAATACCTGAGCAGTAATCTACCTCCTTCTCCTCCCACCACCCACCTCCCTCCTCTGTCATGCTGACATCCCTTCAGGAGATGAGACGTGATCAAACACCAGTTCACACTAGCTCTGTAGCCAGCTAACCACAGACACTCCTAAGGCTCCTTCTTTGTTTAACGTCTCTGTCTATGGGGTCACAAGGGTGGTGGTGTTGGGATGGAGTGCTGCTGCGGCTGCTGCTAAGTCGCTTCAGTCATGTCTGACTCTGTGCGACCCCATAGATGGCAGCCCACCAGGCTCCCCCATCCCTGGGATCCTCTAGGCAAGAACACTGGAGTGGGTTGCCATTTCCTTCTCCAATGTATGAAAGTGAAAAGTGAAAGTGAAGTCGCTCAGTTGTGTCCGACTCTTAGCGACGCCAAGGACTGCAGCCCACCAGATTCCTCCATCCACGGGATTCTCCAGGCAAGAGTACTGAAGTGGGGTGCCAGATAGAGTGGAACAGAAGTAAATGTTTCTTCCTTTCTACCCAGACATCCTAGACTGCTCTCTGATGCGGGTTAAGCCCGAGGCCACTGGTCAGAAGTAGCAAGACAACAAGAGTGTCTGGCCATGAAAATAAAGGCTAAATTAGCAAGGAGAACCCAGTGGCCACCAGGAGAGGAGTTGCTGCAGACCCAAGACAGAAAAGGGCCTCCTCAAGGCCAACGACTCTCTGGCTCCCAGCACCGATAGGGAAGAGACCCTCCCCACTATCTCCTACCCACAGGCCGTCACCACGTGGCTTGCTGGGTTTCTTTTGCCACTTTTTAACATTTTACATTACCTGTCCATTTTTCTTTGCTCTTCACTGGGGCTGAACGACCCCTTGGAAAAACAACCCATCACAGGATAACTCTATTTGGAAACGAGATCATGTAATAAAAGAGAGATTGGCACTTCACTCCTCCACACCTTGCTAATACTAAACCTTGAACCCTCTCCAGCGAGACCGGTGGAATGACTCAATAGGCCCAGGGTCCTTCCTGAGCCTGTTAACACCTGAAGCTGAACACGCAGCCCCTGCCTGCAGAGTTGAGGCTGGCAACGGTGGGCCCAAGCCCAAGCCTTAGGAGGCCAGACAACTATGGGGCCACCCAGCACATCAGGCCCACAAGTGGACACATCGTGAAGGTCACATCATGCAAGTCACCCCATAGAGAGCTGAAGAAAATTCTAATATGTAGCTGATGTGCTTGCTGTGGCCAGGTCAGGGGACCTGAGCACTGGATCTGCGGCTCTGAGAATTTTGGACAGACATCCCGCCTCTCTGTCCAGAAGACAGGTTTACTAAAAACATCCAGGCCAACGTCAGACTTGAAAACTGCATGAAACACGCTGATTCCCTGAAACTGGGCCCAATGACTGTCTTCAGAAAGGCTGACTCAGAAGTTTCTTGAAGTCTGAAAACTTAGCACTCAAATTTAAACTCAACTTTCATGCACCTCGCCTCTTTAAGGGGCTGTCAGAGTGAGAAATGGGTGTTTTATGGCTGACCCACACCGGAAACCCCCGTGTACCGAACACATTCCAGAATCAGTCTGGCCTGAGCCCCTGAGAATACTGGATGGATGCTGGGGTGGGAGTCACTGTTACTGCGGCCAACGCTCCAGGCCAGCCAGCCCCAGGCAGAGCAGACAGGACTGGCTGGCTCTGCTTCCTACACGGCCCCGGCCCCGTCAGGCTACACCCCAGGAGGGCAGTGACTTCAGCTGCGTGAGCAGTAAAAGCCCAGGGTGAGTCTGTCAGTCTTTTCTCAGCTTGTTCTTTTCTTAGAGAATCGAAATAAACTCTTTGCCTCAGTATCCTGGAAGAAAAGCCAGAAAAGAAAAATCAGGTGCCAGAGAACAATTCAAAGGCCACTTCTGGGGATGACAGGATGGGCAAGGCCACATCTGTGAGCAGAGACCCTCTCCCTCTGGGAGCCATGCTCGGACTCAAGCAGGGACTCTGTGCTTTGGGACAACAGAGCCGCATCACTCTTAGGGGCAGTGTGCCCCCCACCCTTTCAGACTTCTCTCATGACAGGCCGTTAGAACCAGCTCTGGTTTCTCCACACCTCCATCCAGAGAGCAAACTCAAGTGCTCCAGCCTCCCAGGGTTCCATCAGGGATTCCCCGGAAGCCCTGCCTGTGCTCANCCGCCTTTCTTTTGTCCAGGATCCCAGGATCTTAAGAAACGGCAAACTCTTCAAGCATCTGGAGCAAAACACTTTTTAACCTATCTGGTTCCCCAGAAGGGACCCACAAAGGCATGGCAAGGCCAGGCAGGATGTGCCACGTGAGGGTTTTACTTCAGGGGACAATCTTCTATCCTAGGCAACAGGGCATATTATGGGAAGAAAAAAGCCTTCCAGGGTTCCATTCCTTCAAATTCATTTGTTTTGCAGGTTTGGAAATAATTTATCTTTCAGACATTTCCCGAAAAAGTGAATGAATAATACAATAACCAAAAATACAGCCCTATTCCTTTCTCGGTCCCACTGCAAAGGCCCCCACTATCCTATCCTGAAATTATATTAATTTAGTATTCCCATATATAGCTTCAAGCTTCTGCCACAAACATCTTTATGCCAAAGCAACATATAAGATTGCTCTGTACAGATGCAACCTTTACGTAAACAGAATCAGGTCACGTGAATCCTCCTACAGCTAGCTTTTCCCGCTCAAGCTATGTTGTGAGAGCCGTGCGTGTTAGAACCTGTGGCTCACTCAGTAAGTAGATCACAGTTCGTCACCATCTGGGTTGTATCCTGTGGACATCTGGGTTGTCTGCAGCTTCTGTGAATACCCCCTCTGTGGTTCCCTTCCGACCTGTGTGATGGGTTCTCTGGTACCTTCCTCATTGTGGCAGGATCCAACTTCTCCAGCTGGGGCTTAACTACCCAGTAATGCAAGTGTATCAGTCTCAACTCTGGATATAAAATAGACAACAAGGACCTATTGTATAGCATAGAGAATTATACTCAATAGCTTGTAATAACCTATAGTGGAAAAGAATATTAAAAAAGTATATTTATATGAAAGAAAGTATATATATGTATGTATAATTGAATCACTTTGCTGTACACCTGGAACTAACACAACCACGTGTAAATCAACTATACGTCAATAATTTTTTAATACAATTAATAAAAATTAAAAAGAAGAGAGCTAAAACCAGGACAATTAAAACTAAAGGGAGATTGAGAATAAGATACACTAATCAAATATGCACATTCATTTAAAGAAGCAAGTAAAATAACCCAATTATTATTTGTAATTTATCCACATAATTCAATAACAACATAATACAAAAAATGGGAGCTTTTGATCTGAACAGAAAATACTTTGTATTTACAGATTGTTATTAAGTTACCAATTCTGTTTATTTAGAAGCTTAAAATCAAGAACACTCATCTTACACAAGGAATCAGTAAAGAAAAGAATACAGACATAAACATTTTACCTAAACCAGATTAGTTCAAGGATAACACTAAATCAATAGAAATTTTAACATCAGAATATGCTGCATACTATTTTAAATAAAAAATATCCTCTAGTCAATAATCTCCTTCTGCCAGTTTCTTCTCTCAGTATATTTTTGCCTACACTTGGAATTGTCAGACTTTAAAATTTTGGGGTCCCTGACAAAGGCAAAGTGGTCCCTCTGTGGTTTTAATTTGTATTTTCAGATTCATGAGTCTTTCAAAGGCTTCCTTATAGGTGAGTTGCCTATTTATATTTTTTAGTTCCATTTATTTAGCTAGAGGGCAATATGGATATTTATGAAGATTTAAAGGTACAAACAGTGGACCACAAACCACACTGACCCATGGGGAGGAAGTACATTATATCCAGGGAAATACCTGAGCAGTAATCTACCTCCTTCTCCTCCCACCACCCACCTCCCTCCTCTGTCATGCTGACATCCCTTCAGGAGATGAGACGTGATCAAACACCAGTTCACACTAGCTCTGTAGCCAGCTAACCACAGACACTCCTAAGGCTCCTTCTTTGTTTAACGTCTCTGTCTATGGGGTCACAAGGGTGGTGGTGTTGGGATGGAGTGCTGCTGCGGCTGCTGCTAAGTCGCTTCAGTCATGTCTGACTCTGTGCGACCCCATAGATGGCAGCCCACCAGGCTCCCCCATCCCTGGGATCCTCTAGGCAAGAACACTGGAGTGGGTTGCCATTTCCTTCTCCAATGTATGAAAGTGAAAAGTGAAAGTGAAGTCGCTCAGTTGTGTCCGACTCTTAGCGACGCCAAGGACTGCAGCCCACCAGATTCCTCCATCCACGGGATTCTCCAGGCAAGAGTACTGAAGTGGGGTGCCAGATAGAGTGGAACAGAAGTAAATGTTTCTTCCTTTCTACCCAGACATCCTAGACTGCTCTCTGATGCGGGTTAAGCCCGAGGCCACTGGTCAGAAGTAGCAAGACAAGAGTGTCTGGCCATGAAAATAAAGGCTAAATTAGCAAGGAGAACCCAGTGGCCACCAGGAGAGGAGTTGCTGCAGACCCAAGACAGAAAAGGGCCTCCTCAAGGCCAACGACTCTCTGGCTCCCAGCACCGATAGGGAAGAGACCCTCCCCACTATCTCCTACCCACAGGCCGTCACCACGTGGCTTGCTGGGTTTCTTTTGCCACTTTTTAACATTTTACATTACCTGTCCATTTTTCTTTGCTCTTCACTGGGGCTGAACGACCCCTTGGAAAAACAACCCATCACAGGATAACTCTATTTGGAAACGAGATCATGTAATAAAAGAGAGATTGGCACTTCACTCCTCCACACCTTGCTAATACTAAACCTTGAACCCTCTCCAGTGAGACCGGTGGAATGACTCAATAGGCCCAGGGTCCTTCCTGAGCCTGTTAACACCTGAAGCTGAACACGCAGCCCCTGCCTGCAGAGTTGAGGCTGGCAACGGTGGGCCCAAGCCCAAGCCTTAGGAGGCCAGACAACTATGGGGCCACCCAGCACATCAGGCCCACAAGTGGACACATCGTGAAGGTCACATCATGCAAGTCACCCCATAGAGAGCTGAAGAAAATTCTAATATGTAGCTGATGTGCTTGCTGTGGCCAGGTCAGGGGACCTGAGCACTGGATCTGCGGCTCTGAGAATTTTGGACAGACATCCCGCCTCTCTGTCCAGAAGACAGGTTTACTAAAAACATCCAGGCCAACGTCAGACTTGAAAACTGCATGAAACACGCTGATTCCCTGAAACTGGGCCCAATGACTGTCTTCAGAAAGGCTGACTCAGAAGTTTCTTGAAGTCTGAAAACTTAGCACTCAAATTTAAACTCAACTTTCATGCACCTCGCCTCTTTAAGGGGCTGTCAGAGTGAGAAATGGGTGTTTTATGGCTGACCCACACCGGAAACCCCCGTGTACCGAACACATTCCAGAATCAGTCTGGCCTGAGCCCCTGAGAATACTGGATGGATGCTGGGGTGGGAGTCACTGTTACTGCGGCCAACGCTCCAGGCCAGCCAGCCCCAGGCAGAGCAGACAGGACTGGCTGGCTCTGCTTCCTACACGGCCCCGGCCCCGTCAGGCTACACCCCAGGAGGGCAGTGACTTCAGCTGCGTGAGCAGTAAAAGCCCAGGGTGAGTCTGTCAGTCTTTTCTCAGCTTGTTCTTTTCTTAGAGAATCGAAATAAACTCTTTGCCTCAGTATCCTGGAAGAAAAGCCAGAAAAGAAAAATCAGGTGCCAGAGAACAATTCAAAGGCCACTTCTGGGGATGACAGGATGGGCAAGGCCACATCTGTGAGCAGAGACCCTCTCCCTCTGGGAGCCATGCTCGGACTCAAGCAGGGACTCTGTGCTTTGGGACAACAGAGCCGCATCACTCTTAGGGGCAGTGTGCCCCCCACCCTTTCAGACTTCTCTCATGACAGGCCGTTAGAACCAGCTCTGGTTTCTCCACACCTCCATCCAGAGAGCAAACTCAAGTGCTCCAGCCTCCCAGGGTTCCATCAGGGATTCCCCGGAAGCCCTGCCTGTGCTCACCCTCGGTTCAGATCTTCTGCACCGACTTTGTAACTACAACTCACAGAACACAGTTGAGCTTCACAAACCAAAAAAGACAACTGACCACAAGTGAATGTCGGTCAGAGATGGATGCTCACACACATTGAGTCCATTAATATGATGCCACGGCTCTTCCAACAGAAACAGGATACCCTCTATCCAAAGAGCCATTTTTCTTGTATGTTTTGGGGCAAACACCATGATTCTATGCCTGACACACACGGTTTACAGTGAGGGCTTATGAAGAAATGCTGATGCTGGCTGTGCCACGAATGTGACCTGGCAGAACGTACCGGGATTTCAGTGGTTCTCAAACAAAGCACCTCACCCCTCACAGCACTGCGTGAGCCCTCGACCCGCCCAAACGGGGTCTTACCAGTCCCCTCCTCCTTAGCCTGGATTCCTTTCCCCACAGCAAGCACCCAATATGACAGACTTCAAAGTGCAAGATTTTCTCAGAAAACTAAAAGAAGAAATCACTCACTTAAAGATATCTACACTATGGAATGATAATGCTACACATAAAGAATGTAGGAATCTTCTCCCACGCGGCTTTTTTTTTTCCCCACCAAGAAGATGTTCCAGGGCAAGGTTACAAAGTTAACCTCTTATATGCCCTTCTTTAATCTTTTGGGTCAATACTCCATCTTAAATTCATTTTTGTGAATGGTGAGGGTAGAGCTATTCTCCCCAAATGAATACCCAGCAGCCTAGCATCTTTGTATTAAGTTTAGTTCACACAGACACGGCTCAGTTTTTTGGATCTTCAGTTTTCTCACTAGGTTATTGTATTAGTACTCCAGGACTATTGTAACGAAGTCCCAGAGTCTGGTGGGCTTCAATAACAGGAACTCATTTTTTCACAGTTCTGGAGGCCAGAAGTCCTGAGGCCTGTCTCCTTGGCTTACAGACCGTCTTCTCCCTATGTCTTCCCACGGGCTTCTCTTTGCCCGTGTCCTGATTTCCTCTCCTTATAAGGACATCAGTCGACCTGGTTTAGGGCTCAACTCTAATGACCTCATTTTAACTGCGTCACCGCTTTGAAGACCCTACCTCCAAATACAGTCACACTCAGGTCCTGGGGGTTAGAACTACAGCATACAAACTTCAGAGGGAACATAATTCAGCTCATAGCACTTGTCTATACCTGTGTCAATATCACACAACTCCAATTATTAGAGCCTTGGACTAGGTTTTGATATCTAGTAAGATAACCTCCCCTCTTTTATTGCTAACTTTCAACAGTCATAATTGCTTTTAGGTTTTGCACGTTCACGTGAAT
>SJYV01006435.1:1953767-2072211 GCA_006410875.1 Neotragus pygmaeus | reverse complement strand
CTAAATGGGAAAAATAATGTAACTCCCAAGAAAGGGGTTTGGGTAAATGGTTTTGTTTTTTTTTTAAGATGTTAATTTAGTAATTCATATTTTTCTCCCTTCTCCCCAGCTTGTCCCGATACAGATTGAAATTTAGTGCTGATAAAGTAGACACCATGATTGTTCAGGCAATTTGTGAGTATAGGACATGTGCGGTCTAAACTGTCTCTTCATTGTGGTTTTTTCCTACTATTAAAATTGTATCTTTTATGATTGTTGAGGAAGAAAAAGACCAACTAGAAGTTTAGTAAGTAAATTGGGAAATGCAGAATCAAAAATTGGAAAACTAATTATAATTTGACTACTTGGGGATAATAGGAATTACGCTACACTATTAACGTAAGCTGATTGATCTTTTTCCATGAAAAATGATAAAATCTTAAGAAATGGGTGTGGGGTGTTTTTTTTGCTTTATATATGTAATAAATCATTTGGTGATTTTTGGACATCAAAGTCTCAACAATTTCTAGTTTTAAACATTTCTTTAAATAGCAATTGTGTTTCTAGATGTGTATGCCCCCAAAACTGAAAGGAGTTACTCAGTTACTTAAGCAACTGTGTTCATAGCATCATGATTCAGCCAAAGGGTAGAAACAATCCAGATACCTATTAACAGATAAAGGGATAAACAAAGTGGTATATGCATACAATGGAATATTAAAGTTCTAATATATGGTACAGCATAGATGAATTTTTGACAACACTGTGCTAGGTGAAATAGACTACTTGCAAGAAGACACATACTGTGTGATTCCCCTTATGAGGTACTTAGAATAGGCAAATTCATAGAGGGGATAAAAGATCAACAGGCTGGAGTGGTGAGAATGAGGAGTAATTATTTTGTAGGTGCAGAGTTTCTGTTTGAGATGATAGACTATTTCATCACAAGTTTTTTTTAAACCCTTTTAAGTTCTTGTTTTCTTTTTCATTTTAATCTACTGCAGCCCTGTTAGATGACTTAGATAAAGAACTAAACAACTACATTATGCGATGTAGAGAATGGTATGGCTGGCATTTCCCTGAGTTAGGAAAAATTATTTCGGATAATTTGACATACTGCAAGTGTTTACAGAAAGTTGGTGAGTAACTTTATCCTTAAGGTATTGAAAATAGTGATTTATTTAAATCCTAAAAGTAAATGAGTTACTGTTTTTTTTATTCTCTTTGCAGAGTTTTTAGTCTTGTATGTTTGAGGAGTATATCCATATTAACATCTGCTAGATTTCAGAAACAAAATTTGATTTCAGTGGCCTGTGCAGTGGAGGACATGGTTCTCTAATTTGGTTTTTCTTGGGCTTCTTTTTAAAAAAAACTTTTGGAGTATAGGTGGCTCAGTGGTGAAGAATCTGTCTGCCAGTGCAAGAAACACAGGGGACCTGGTTTGAATCCCTGGGCAAGGAAGATACCCTGGAGGAGGAAATGGCAACCCAATCTAGTATTCTTTCCTGGGAAATTACATGGACAGAGGAGCCTGGCAGGCTATATAGTCCATAGGGTCACAAAGGACGTGACTAAGCTCACACACTCATTGTGTTACTTTTTTCCGTACAGCACAGTGAATCAGTTGTGTAGACATCTCCAATCTTTTAGACTTTGTCCATGTAGGTCATTCCAGAGTATTGAGTAGTTTCCTATCCTATGTAGCAGGGTTTTTTTGTTGTTGTTGTTGTTTTTTAATTTATTTTTTTACTTTATTCTGCTTTACAATACTGTATTGGTTTTGCCATACATCGACATCAATCCACCACAGGTGTATACGAGCTCCCAATCCTGAATCCCCCTCCCACCTCCCACCCTACAACATCTCNTCTGATGCCCTCTTGCAACACCTACCATCTTACTTGGGTTTCTCTTACCTTGGGTGTAGGGTATCTCTTTTACAGCCGCTCCAGCAAATCACAGCCACTGCTCCTTACCTTGGACGAGGGGTATCTCCCTACCACCACCGTTCTGACCTTCAATGTGGCATTAGTTGGGTATATATGTGTTGGAGGAGGAATGGTTTGGGATGATGACTTATCATCAATGGGTGGGTACCTTGGGGATTGGAATATTGATGTTACTATTATTCAGTCGCTGAGTCATATCAAACTCTTTGCAACCCCATGGACCATAGCAGGCCACGCTCCTCTGTTCTCCACTGTTTCCCTGAGTTTCCTCAAATTCACGTCCACCATTTTGATAGTGATCATGATAGTGATGCTATCTAACCATTTCATCCTCTGCTGCCCCCTTCTCTTTTGCCTTCAATCTTTCCCAGCATCAGGTAGCCAAAGTTTTGGAGCTTCAGCTTCAGCATCAGT
This sequence comes from Neotragus pygmaeus, assembly GCA_006410875.1. Taxonomy (NCBI): domain Eukaryota; kingdom Metazoa; phylum Chordata; class Mammalia; order Artiodactyla; family Bovidae; genus Neotragus; species Neotragus pygmaeus. The sequence continues at coordinate 2,069,869 of SJYV01006435.1, read as the reverse complement.
CCCTCCAATGAATATTCAGGGTTAATTTTCTTTAGGATTGATTGGTTTGATCTCCTTGCAGTCCAAGAGTCCAAGACTCTCAAAAATCTTTTTCAACCCCACAATTTAAAAGCATCAGTTCTTCAGCACTCAGCCTTCTTTATGCTCTAACTCATATCTATACATGACTACTGGAAAAACCATAGCTTTGACTAGACAGGTCTCTGCTTTTTAATAACTGTCTAGGTTTGTTATAGCTTTTCCCCCAAGGAGAAAGCACCTTTTAATTTCATGGCTATAGTCACTATTGGCAGTGATTTTGAAGTGCAGGAAAATAAAATCTGTCACTGATCCCATTTTTCCTCTTCTGTTTGCCATGAAATGATGGGACTCGATGCCATGATCTTAGTTTTTTGAATGTTGAGTTTCAAGCCAGATTTTTCACTCTTCTCTTTTATCTTCAAGAAGCTCTTTAGTTCCTCTTCACTTTTTGCCATTAGAATGGTATATCGGCATATCTGAGGTTGTTAATATTCTCCTAGCAATCTTGATTCCTGCTTGTGAGTCATTCTCTTTTGTGTTTCCCTTTGTGTACTCTGCATATAAATTAAATAAACAGGATGACAATACACAGCCTTGTCATACTGCTTTCCCAATTTGGAACCAGTCAGTTGATCCATATTCAGTTCTAACTGTTGTTTCTTGACCCACATACAAGTTTCTCAGGAGATAGGTAAAGGTTGTCTGGTATTCCAGTCTCTTTAAGAATTTTCCACAGTTTGTTGTGATCCACATAGTTATAGGCTTTAGCATAGTCAGTGAGGCAAATTAGATGATTTTGTGGAACTCCCTTGCTTTTTCCATGATCCAACAAGTGTTGGCAATTTGGCCTCTGCTTCCTCCATCTCTTTGAAACCCAGATTGATTGTGATGCCTTGGAGAAGGAAATGACCACCCACCCCAGTATTCTTCTTGCCTGGAGAATTCTGTGGACAGGGGAGCCTCACCAGCTATAATGCATGGGGTCGCAAAGAGTCGGACATGACTGAGCAACTAACACTGCACTACTTGATTGTGAGGAGCAGATTTTGTCCTTGATGCAAACAGTTTAACCATCATAATAGGGTACCACATTGTCATTTTCATTGACTTGGCAGCGCCTTGGATAGCTTCTCCAGGGACACCTACAACTATTATGCCCCAAGGGAAGTCCTAAACCCTGTGCCAAAGATTCAAGCCCACTGAAGCCTAAGTAGCAAAAGTCACCTATGAGTCCTCATCTTGAATAATTCCATGGCATCTGGATGAAAGCAGCTGAAGCACCAGTTGGAACAGCTGTAAAGACTAGTTTGAGGAGTTCGATAGACAGAGGCAAAGGGGTGATGTGCTCAGTCACGGAGTTATGGACAACACTTTGTGACCCCGTGGACTGTAACCTGCCAGTCTCCTCTGTCCATGGAATTTTCCAGGCAAGAATACTGGAGTGGGCTGCTATTTCCTTCTTCAAAAGGGGTGAAGGGTTCCCCACAAAAGCTGATGAAAGCAGACACTAAAGCCATATGACAGACCACCACTGACTCGACTCTAGGCCAAAAGGGGTGCAGAGAGCAGGAGCAGTACAGTTCAGCCTGGGTCCACCCTAGTTCATTCATCCTGTCCTAGACCTCATACTGCTGACCTGAAAAAGCAAACTTTAGCTCCTAAAGAGAGTACACATAGCCTATAGATCTGAAAGATGGTTTTTTGCTCTTTATAACATACTTAATAATATTGTACATCCATCATTTTATTTGGTTCTCGCAACTTAACTCCAGGTACGCTGAGTTACCTCATACATGGAAAATCCAGGACTCTACAACTCAGGGGATGTTTCTTTTCCATGAGCCCATGAACCAAGTCTATCTCACTGAGGGAGAGGTGCTGACTTAAGAGATCTGAGTGACTGGCATTCAGCCACACAGCAAGTCATATCTGGCTCCTAGCTCTTTTGTATCATGAGACACATCGGAATCGAGGCAGTCAGGATGCACACACACTAAGGTGACTAGGAAGTGACGTATCCAAAGTGCCCTGGGGGCACAGTTCAGGTAGGATCCCCCACCTTCACTCTCCCTTTCACAGTTTCCCCTCCCTGACTTATGACTACAGAAACCCCCCAAAGCACGAGAGTTCTTTCTCTCCAATACAGAAAATTTCATCAAATATTTTGTGTAACACCAGGGATGCACAACTCCAGAGTGCATTATTTATCCAGGTGTGTGTTTGTGTTTAGTTGCTCAGTCATGTCTAACTCTTTATGACCCTGTGGACTGTAGACTGCCAGGCTTCTCTGTCCATGGGGATTCTCCAGCAAGAATACTGGAGTGGGTTGCCATGCCCTCCTCCAAGGAATCTTCCCAACCCAGGGATTGAACCCAGGTCTCCTGCATTGTAGTCTCATTCTTTACCATCTGAGCCACCAGGGAAGCCCAAGAAAACTGGAGTAGATAGCCTATCCTTTCTCCAGGGGATTTTCCTGATCTAGAAACCGAACTGGGGTCTCCTGCATTGCAGGCTGATTCTTTACCAGGTGAGCTATCAGGGAAGCCCATTTATCCAGGAGGTAACATAAAATAAGGATAGGGATTCTTAGAGTCATATACTCTCAAGTCCTAAGCACCTAATATTAGGACAGCAGCTCAGATGCATGAGTGGTCTGGTATCTTGGAGATGGAATGAACACAAATTCCTTAGAGCCTGGCTGCTAAGACTACAGATTTATCTTTTAAGGCAGATTCTATCTAGGTGTATCCTTCTGGGAAACCTCAGTGCTGAGAGTTCCCATTAAGCACTGAAATAAGCTTTTCAAGCCTTAGAGCAGAGGCCTAGAAGACTTTGCATCTATTTGGGTGCCCAGTAGGATAACCCCTCAGAATGTGGTTATTAAGCATTTAAGTTAACTATAATAAAATAAAGTTAAAAATTCAAATGCTGTCAGACTACCCACATTTCACTTGCTCGATAGCCACTTATGCTTGGCGGCTATCATATTAGTTAGTGCAAATGTACAGCATTTTCTTCCTCAAAAAATATTCTGTTGGAAAAAGAACTTTTATTAGTCCTAGAATCCAGAATCTGAATTAGCCTCTTCTTTTTCTGTGGTCATCAGGACAGCTTTGGGTTTTATCAGGAAGGCCAAGTGAGTAGGTGGGGAGGATTGAGTCCTTACAGACACCTGTCCTCCAGAGAAGGCAGAAATGGTCAGCCTTGAGCAGTCGGTGCCTGAGACGTTAGGACAGAAGGCCGGGGGTTTCTGGAGATCAGTTCTGTGGGTGGTGTTCATGAGGAGGTGGTAACAAGTTCTGTAAGTTACAGAATCCTCTGTGGAAATAGCTTCTCTAACAGGTCTTCTGCCTTGGATTGTCACTGGAGAAAATGTCCAGTTTGGTGAAAAGAATCTTTTGATTATCTAGCGAGCACAAAAACATATGCTTATCTGAAGGCAGAATCGTGTAGATTGTCAAAATGTCTTTTCCATCCACAAAGGATATACTAGAGGAGATACCTATCACCTGTTCTGTATGTCAAGAAGAAAAGAATAGAGCTACATGAACTGTATATGCAGTCCATAAGTTAAAAGCACTCGACATTTTCTATAACACATCCCCATGATATGAATCATCCACTGTCCAGTAAATGGGTTATGCTGAACATTTGCATTCATTAGCTGAGCTGTCATAAAGACAGAGTGTTGGAATTGTTACTTCCAGTCTGCATTCTATGCAGTAGACACTTGGAAAACAGGTGAATGTTGCCCACGTAGCTCATAGCAGCTTTCTGCAGGTAAGCCGCCATTAGCATCTTTCTTCTCTCTGACTGTGCTTTTCAGTGAGTGCTAAAGAATTGCTTTAGGAGCTGGAGGAAGCTGTCGGATCCCCTGTGAGATTAAATGAACAAGTGGAACAGACAGAAAGGCAAAAAGAGACCTCTCTGCTGGTACAGTGGCACCCTTGCTTTGACTCAGAGCTGTCAGGAAAAGAGGGATCTCCCATGCCAGCAGTAGAAATTGGCTCCTCCTTCAGTCCTCAATGTTATGATTGTCTTAGAAAAGTATAGTTTCCCATTTAAACACACTAGAGAGGACACTTCACCAGAAGGAATTTTCTTTGTCTTCAAAATGCTTCTGATAATATGCCAATCCTTGTAAACAAATAAATTCTTTCCAGGAATTCTTCCCTCCTTACAGCTGCTCCAGTTACTGTTGGGGCCAATCTGTGTGCGTATATCTCCTTCGGGATATGATTGCCCCCCATGCACTCTACAGACCAAGACCTTCAGATGCCACCCTTAAGTCCCCCCGAAAACACTTTCCTGCTCAGGCCTGGCAGGGAGGTCTGAAAGAGGATAACAACCTATGATTTTCTTGTGAATGATCAGAGTCATTTTGGTGATATGGCACACCTTTGAAACCATGCATCACACCTAGATGCATATTAATACTCCTCATCTCCTTTGCTGGTCCCTCCTCATCTGCTGTCTCTTAATGTCTAAGTATTCCAGAAACCAGCTCTTAATTTCATCCAATCCCCTGACTTTAAGTCCCACACATATATGCTGCTGCCACCCCAAATTCAAATCTGCACTCCTTAAACATCCAAAATTTGACCCCACGCGTCCATCTCATAAACATGGTACATGCAAAGCATTTTTCATCTTGACTGGCAGCAATTCCTCCTCCCCATTGAAGGCCAAAAGTCTTAGTATAACTTTTGGATTATCTGATGAGGTGCTGGTAAATGCTCCACAGTCAACTATCCAGGAAAAATAAAATAAAATTGCTTGTTGAGTTTGCTGATTTCCACTGTGCAAATATTCTCACCATGACTAGAAGCCATTGATGTGACTTTACTGTGGTCCAAGGTAAGAAGCCATGGCACAATCCGCTGTCCTAAGCTGGTGTAAGCTGGGCTCCACCACTGGGTTCTTGTCTCTTTCCCTCACATCCCACCTTCAGTTCAGAAGTAAATTCAACTAGCACTACTTGCAAGCCATATCCAGACTCCAGTTCTTTTCAGCCCATGTTCTGCACCATTCATGTTCTAGCCACCATCATTTCATTTCAAGTTTTGCAGTAGCCTCTTAACTAACCTCCTTTGTCTCATGCGGTCTACTCTTAACTAAAGGAATCTTTTTAAAAGATGAATCATGTCACTCCTCTGTTTGGCACCTTCTAGTACTTTGTATCTCACTAGGCAATGTAAAAGTCATCAAACAGTAGTCCAGTCCTGCTTTATTTTTCTGTATTTGCCTTCCTATTTTCTTTTTTTTTTTTTTTAGAAGGTCCAAAGGTGGCTTTTTTTTTTTAAATTTATTTATTTATTTATTTTTAAATTTAACTTTACAATACTCTATTGGGTTTGCCATACATCGACATGAATCCACCACAGGCGCACACAAGCTCCCAATCCCGAATCCCCCTCCCACCTCTATTTTCTAACATGATAATTTACTGTCTTATCACTTATTTGTCTGCTTTCCCATTCTAAAATATAAGCTCTATGATGCTACGGATTTCTGTCTTTCATGTCTGAAGCCCTAGCTCCTATAAGAGTAACAGACATATAGTAAGCATTCAGTAAACAATTGTTGAATGAATGAGTGAATCTTACCTCTTCACCGCTTTGACCCCATCGTTCCTCATCTTGCTGTCCTCCTAATTCCTGGGCCTTACTTACTCTTGCCTCACTACGGACCCAAATGACTGTCCTTCACTGCTTCAGATCCCACGTTTAACAAGTCAGGTCCTGACACCTCCCTGTTTGGATCTGCCTCATTGCCATCCACAACCTGGAGTAACACATGAATATTCCTCTTCGGCTGCCTTCCAACATCTTCATATTTTTAGAAGGTGAATGATTATGTAACCCATTTTCTCTTCTATACTTGGCACTATGAGGATCACTGAAAACATACTTTCGGTGAATAATTATACTTCTGTGTTAAGCAGGTATCCATCATCACTGGTACAAGTTCATCAAAAGGCAATTAGTAGATGAGTAAATAATCAGAGTCATGATGATTAACATTGATTGAACTTTTACTGTATATTGGACACTGTCTGCTTTACCTCTTTAGAGTGCTTTTCATATCTAGTTTTGTTGACTTAGATCAAGAGTTTGAATTTCTAAAACAGCCTTTCAGTCATAATCCATGTTTTTACCTTTTTCCCTCCCGATACTATCATTCACACTATAGTCTCCCTGACTTTTAAAAGTGTTTTAAAATGTTCCTGACCCCTCTAATCATAATTAATAAAATCCAAATTCTTTATCCACATCCAGGGATAATACTTATTATCAGCAGGTGCTTAGTGTTTCAAGTCTTGATTGAAAGCTTTATGTATAATTATCTTATTTAATGTCCTCAACAATCCAATGAGGCAGAAAAAGAGGTATGAAGAGGTTAAATGGTTTTGTTCAGTGTCATGCATTTCATAAGTGGTGACATTGGGATTTGAACCCAGTCGCTTATCATTCTGATGTCCTGTTCCCCAAATGAGTAAACTGGCAGAAAGTACCCCCTCAAGTTCATTTCTTACTGTGCCCTCTGCCTATCAAGCTATACAACAGACGTACAGACTCCTTTGCTGCTCCTGGAACACATAAAACTGAATCTCCTTTGTCAGTGAGGCTCTCCTGGACCACCCAATCTAAAGGGCAATCCCCTCTCATAACACCCTCTTCTTTCCCCTCACAGCAATGGTCACACCTTAAGCGTTTACTTACATATTCATCTTCTTTGTCCACCTTATCTGTTTTAACTCAAAACAGCCTACACCTAGAACTTTTCCATTTCTTAAACGTCTGTAGAATCCATTTATGAACTTATTGTCATTAAATCTTCACTACAAACTCTGAGAAAGTGCCACTCTTCATTAAAAGAAATAGTGAATGATTGGCCATAGGTCAAAGAACCTATTCATGGCGAAGCCTAGATTGCCACCCCAACCCTTCTGATTGCAGAGTACTAGCAAGCTATACTTCTTCCCTAGATGCTCAGGATTTGAGGACCCTAAACAAGGAGATTACTGAAGCAACTGGCAGATGGGCTTAATAATCTCCTCTATAATTATCTGCAAATTTGTAAACCTTGAACTGAAAAATAAATCCTCCCTCCTCAGGTCTCTTTTTAGAATGATGCCTGAATGACCTAAAGGAGTCTCATCCTGGGGGCTTGCACTGAGCAAGTCACAGCGCAAGGAGGCAGCTAATTACCGAACTTGATTGCAACTGCTAATCACAGTCATAGGGAAAAAAAGTGTTGGGAATTAATTAGGCAAGGACCTTCCGAACAGCAGCAGGAAGCCTCTGAGTGACCTTTATTTACAGTCAGTTAAACAGAAGTGTGACTAAAAAATGCCAGGGAGCAAATCAGATTATTAATATTGATTGCTTAAAGAAAATGAATAATTTAGAGGCCTAGTCAGAATAAATATCCAGTGACAGAGATGAAAGAGCACAGCACACCACATTTCTAACATTCATCCGTCATGTGGCAGTGTCCCCTGCTCGGAAATTGAGAATTTTCACCCTCACAAACCACAATTAGTTTCATGACCCAGCATGATTGCCACTAAGAACTGTTCTCATTCAGCCAAGCATGGGGGAAAAGCCAGGGTGTTGAACTAAAGCTTTTGTCAACACTTTGCATGGTAAACTAATTACAAGTTCATGGAAGGTTTACTTTCTGATTTTTATCAATAAAACATCAGGCAGAAGAAGTTGGATTGCATTTTCTATGCTTACTGAGTAAAGCTCACAAGCTTCCGTTTTTGATCAATGTATACATCGTATGGTGCATATATGACAGAAGTATTCAATGGGAAAGGCAAAAGTTTCAGCTTGCTTATAAGTAAAGATTTTCAGAGGTTCTCTCCAACTTTTAATAAAAGTTGCCTTTCATAGGCTAGAATCAGTTTTATACCATACCTCACCAGTGTCGTGCCTCTGTCCTAACTCCATCTGATAATAAGACAGACATGGAATATTTATTTATAGCAACATCCTGAACGGGTAGTTTTGAATTACATATTTTATTGAAGCAGTGATTTTTAAGCTTTTTATGCCATGTTGAAGGGTTTCAGTTATACTTAAAGTTATGTTCTTTACCTGGAAATATTAATTAAATTTCCTGGTGGGGAGTTATTGCAATAATTATGTTTTAGGGAAATAGATATTAGTAGTTTTGTTGAAATGGCAGTATTTCAGGACTACCATAGTGGTGGAGAATCCAGGCATATTCACTGTGGATAGGACTCAGAAATTAAGCTCTGAGGCTATCAGATTAATGTAGCAAATCAACTAGCCATGTTCATGGTAGTCACAATTTCTATATGACAGTAAACATAATTTGTAAACCAATCAATAAAGCAAGTCAAATCATTCATTTTCTCTATCCAGTATAGGCATTAGTATTCATTTATGCCTATACTAATTTATGTTATTCATATCAAGTGTGAATATGCTCAGTTGTTCAGTCATGTCTGACTCTCTGCAATCCCATGGACTGTAGCCCACCAAGCTTCTCCATGTCCATGGAATTTTTCCAGGCAGAAATACTAGAGCGGGTTGCATTTCCTACTCCAGGAGATCTTCCTGACCCAGGGATTGGACCGGAGTCTCTTGTGCTGGCAGGCAGATTCTTTACCACTGTACCACCTGGGAAGTCTAAGTATAGATACTAGCATATCACATGCACATACACATGAAATAGACACTGAGATAAAATGTTTTCCAGTTCTTTACAGTGAATAGAATTGAACTTTTTTTGCTCTTTTACACACAGTTTGAAGTACATTCCCTTAGTACTCAGCTGTAGAATGTCAGAATATATTGCCAGATCATCTCCCCAGGTGTTCCATTGCCCTACAGTTGGGAAGGAACCGAATGCAAACCTCAGTGAGGATGAGATAATTTCCCATGTGAATTATTGAATTACATTGCTCTCATTCTATTGCCTGTTAGACTTCAACAAACATTGCCCAACTGTTAGATCTGACTGGCCCTAGGTGAGACCCAAAATCAGCCTACTTATGTTCTTGTGGTCAAAAAAAAGAAAATGGTACTAAAGTTTGAGAGATTATGCCAAGTATCGCTGACACCTTCCAATATGGTTGTTATTGATCTAAGCATTGATCAAATATTTGTCGAACATGAATGGATTCTCACTTCTCTGTTCACAGTACCAGTGGTCCTATTCTAAAGAAATGTGGTTTTGTTTGTTTTTTTTTTTCCCCCAGTAATAGGAATTACTGCTTTTGAATTATTCTAGGGAACAATAAGAAGGTCATTCAGTTATGCATCTGTCTTGCTATATAGACTTTTTTCATGAAAATTTGTATTAATATAGCACTCCTTTTGGAGGGAGAAAAGGTTATGTGAAAATCAGATTCCTCAGTCCTCTATCATCCAGCACCGGCATACTAGCACCTTGTTGTTCAGTCACTAAGTTGTGTCCCACTCTCTGTGACGCAGTGGACTGCAGCACATCAGCTTCCCTGTCCTTCACTATCTCCCAGAGTATTCTTGCCTTGAGACCCCTATGAACAGTATACCAGTACTGCAGGCTGATAATCTTCCGACGGTAACATTTTCCTTCATTTGGTATGTTGCAGGTAGATAGAGGCTAGTAGAAGATTTTTCTTTGCCCCACAAATTTGGAAAATATCATTATTTATAAGCTATTTTATACTATTTCTAGAATCTAGTAATTTCTTGACTGTTTAAAATTAGCTTGTCTTTTTTAAACATGCAAAACTAATGCTCAAAAGAAAAGCATCAACAGAAAAAATGCGGATAGCCTTAATTAAATGTGAGCATAAAGCTTTAATCACATCTGATGTTAAAGTAATACAGTTTTTATTGAAGTGTGCTAAATGATGCAGGTGGCTGGCAGGTTGGTTACCACAAGTCATTAGATTGTGAGGGAATTTCGTGGGCTCTTGTGTGCATCTAGATACTAGCACACTGACTGTGGCAACCTTTCTTCTCCAAAGCAATTTTCCCTTTCAGAAAACCAAACAATGCAGAATTATGCCTCTCCTTTAGATTCCAGAAGCCCACCTAGAATGGGACTAGACTGTAGGTACAAAGTAGAGCTCAACTTGTGATTCTTTTCCCATTTGAAGACAACAAAATGAATCTGGTTCTTTGTAAAGACAATAATGTGCAAATGTGCCTCTTTTAATATATGAAAGCTAACATTAAATACTTCATCTTATGGTGTTCTGGTGCTGCGAAAGATTGAAGGCAGGAGGAGAAGGGGACGACAGAGGATGAGATGGTTGGATGGCATCACTGACTCAATGGACATGAGTCTGAGTAAGCTCCAGGAATTGGTGATGGACAAGGAAGCCTGACATACTGTAGTCTATGGGGGTCACAGAGTCGGACGTGACTGAGCGACTGAACTGATGGCATTCTGAGATTTCTTGCTTTTGCTACCTGAGGGTGTGGTGTTCATGTTAATTGTGTGTCATTTGTAATGAGGTGGCCTGGCTTTATGTGCAGATGTGCCCCATTCTTTTCCATTATGGAGAGCAAATAATATGATTGTAATAATTCCTAGTATCAGATTATAAAAGCAGCATCTTTAGAATCTGCAAATGTGCTGTTTTTATTTTATCCCTTTGTTTATACACAGATTAAAACATGATCCCCCATGGCTAAAGCCTGTAATTAAATAGTGTTCTAAGGCTGTCACAGAGCAAGGGAGCAGTGCTTGAGTGACTTTGAAATAGAGTCAACACCTGAGGAGTAAATTTTCTCCTTTGTCTTTCCCTTGGCCTTGAATGTTTTGATAATGTTGAAAAGACATAATAAAAAATGTTATTATTTAATGAGCAAAGAAATGTAGCTAGACACTACACTGCCTGCTGCAGGAAAGAAAGATTTTTCAATATTACTTGAAGGATCACAGGATTGGGGGTGGATATTTTCCATATAATTAATTTCATCTTAATTTGCTTGGTTTTCTGTAGATCATCAGATAGAAACTGCAATATGTTTCTTTGTCTCTTTTATCCCCCTGAAGTCTCAGCATAATTTAGAACTAGGGAAAAGCGATTCTTTCGCACTTTACATGCAAGTCACAGTTTGCTTATTGGGTTCCAAAGGATCCCTAGTCTCCAAGCTCCAGTACACAGCTGCCACTGCATATGTTACTGCTGAAAACGAAAACTTGCTGAAATAATCATTCCCTGTGTTTTTAAACGGCTGTGTTTAAAGTACTACTTGACACATCTCATTTCTTTAGGGAACTTGAGTTCATATCACTAAACGGAAGAGCCAATGAAACCCTAAGGTTTATTTTTTTGTATTTAATATTGGATATTATGAACAATATTAAGAATCGCTAATAATCAAATTCATTTGAGCCTGAAGCATTATATGTACTTTAGTTTCTAGCATGCAAAACACAAAGATAAATTAACACAGTAGTGAATATAAAATTTGGGTACTTTTCCATGCACATTATTTAAAAATGTAAATTCTTATATATACACAAAACTAGTACGAATTTTGTTTAAAACTATTAAAGGCTTTATTTTTTTTTTTCTTCTATGATCTTGCTGCTGATTATTTCCAGCACTCTCTATAAGTAGCAAAAGTAGAAAATAACGTTTCCCTTGCTTTGCTAGCATATAGAATCCATACCAGTTACTTTAAATCACAGGATACATGAAATCTTCCATTTAAATAGAGACAATTCCAAGCCTAGATGTCTGTGGACTTCTGGTTCCTTTATTACATGTAAATTAGGTAGTAAATAATATAGCTCCCACCCAATAATTTTCCAAAGTTAACATGGAGAAAGAATCATTTGGACATAGCCAGGATCTCCATTCGTTTTAAAGTTAAGATCCTTCTGAAAATAAAAACTTTTGTTATCAGCATCCATGAGAGGTGAAATTAAAAGTATAATTAAATGGAAGTTAGTCTGGGCAGAATTCACTGACATTAACATTTAGGATTTCCTACCTTTTTCTTTCAAGCAAAGAAGAATAACAAAGCAATTTTCTCAAAAGCCCCAAGCATGTTTTAGGAGTTTTGTTTTCCCACCTTTCCCACTCCTCCCCCACCCCCATTCTGGATTGTCAAACAGAAATAAGAAACATTTCCAAATGAAAAATTATTCCAAGTGTGGTTTTAATCCAATAATCATTACCAGATTGAATTTCAAAGAATTCTAAAGATTTTTGTTTTTATGTTTGAAAGAAAAAAATAAGTTGCGTTTGAATAATATTTCAGTGGTTTTGTAAATAATATTTATGTTTAAATTTAAATACAAAGTGTGGATAATTTAAGGTAATAATTTCAGTAATTACAGAGTCCCCTTTTAGCTAAGTCTTAATCAGCATGGAAGAAGATCTTTTTGTGGCTTCATATCATTCAGATAATGTCAGCAGATTCTGAGGCAGGAAAATAGATCTATGTTCCTTTGATGTTTTTCTTGGGAAAGTTGGAAGTGTATCCTGTAGGGAAGATACGTTTCTCCTTGCCTGCTTAATAGCCCCCAGAGACACAGGAAGTGACCCGTATAGCTCATATTTGATTATTATACAGCCATACAATTTTTTAATAATTCAGTGATTAATTTTATTAGTTAGAAAAGTTATAAGTATGACCAATATAAAATAATTTGTAAAAATCCCTGTCTAACTACTGAAAGGTGGGGAAAAAAAGCTATTTATGACTTGAACCATTTAGTTCTTTTTAAATAAAACTTATACTGATCAGATACTCTGCTACCAAAGTGGCCCTAACAATTCATGGGCACAGTGTTTATCCTGTTATAGTCCATTTTACATCTATGCTTGATTCTCAGTAAAAGTGTCTTCCTTGACCAAAGCCACTGAAAATTAAAATGATTTCAACTACGATGCTTACTAGGTTGAGCTGTATGGATGAATTTTCATAAAATTCCTTTAAAAAATCTTTTGTTCACCTACCTTAATAAAAAATTCTATAAGTAGTGTAAAGTCTAGAGAAGAACATGGTTAGAATACCACATATGGCAAGCTAGCACTATCTGGAATTAAATTTTATATGAACTTAATCATCGTGTATGAAGATTACATCTCAAAATACCTACACTCTCAAAACAATTTACAGATCAGGAGCATTATTCATTATTATTTAGTATATCTAAGAAAAACACATTATGTAATATGCTTAATTTCCCACATTTGAGGTTGCGACAGAAGTCTTTATAAAATTTTCTATAAATATCTTAAATTGAGAGGAAATATATATTTTAAAAATAAAACCTGTTGACTGACTGATTTCTTATGTGGGGGTCTGCATAAGAAATAACAGAGAATGGGATACAGGTCCTGCCAGTAAAAGAGGGAAGGACTGTGGTTGTGGACCTTGAGGGGATGCTACCCAGCAGATGGACTGATCACTGGTGAGAAGCAAGAGATCAGAAGCCGAGAGTGACTTCAGACTTGCCAGAATCTGGATTTGAGTAGCCAGACAGAAAATGAACAGAAATAGTCGAAATAGGAATTTGGGGATACTATAATGAGCTCAGTTTTGAAACTTTTGAGTTTTGCTGAACCCCCAGGACAGGATATTTAGATGAGAGATGGAAACAACTGATTGTTTAATGTTGAGGCTAGGGAAATAGCTGTGGGAATCGTCTATACCCATATCTATCTCTGTATTTGCTGATTGAAAATAAGAAATGAACAATGAATAAGAGAATGATTACCTATAACCCTGCTATCCAGAAACAATCACGTAATATTATTAAAGTATAATAAGTAGTTCAGTCTTTCGGCTACACACATATACATACATAAATGTGTTTTTCATCCACTCACCTGCATGCATAACTATTTTGTTACACAACTTGTAAGCAGACAGCTAAGGTGTTTTAGCATAACATTGTTACAAAGTCCTAGAGTTGACGTGTCACATTGTGACCAAATTGCAATAATAGTAGCTAGGAGAAAGGAATAATAGACTGGGAGAGCACCCAACTAGGTGCTGGTAAATGAGTCTTTTTTAGCATACCTTGTTTAAAAGAGGATTTGAATCCAAAGAAAAACCTATTCAAAAATACTGTATTTTAAGTCAACACATCAAATCAAAATTGTCTCACTGAATTCCTTCTGCCTTCCTATTGCTTGATCCTCTTCAGTCTGAGACATGATTACAGCCAAGTTAATTAGCATAATCAAATAACTGTTTGGCAAATCTTTTATTATGTTAAGAAAAAGAGCTTGCTGTAGGTTGGTCTACATCACAATTATGGCAGTCCTGTCTGAACCTGTGATAATGGTTTTAGACATTAGAGCCTCAAATTGCTGAGTTTCAGAAGTCCCAACCAAAACTGCAGTTCCCTGCAATGTCTTAGTGCAGGCACACAAGAAGGGGGGGGGCGGGGGGAATTACTCAGGGAAGAAAATTATATATAAATCTAAAGTATGAAAAACATTGCCTTAATCTGTGCTTCAATAACATAGTATAAAGCTACAAAGAACAGTGGGTCTGTGCCTCTCAAGTCTCCAGTGAGAAAAACATCCAAAAGTTCACAGAACTCAATTGTTTTTCCAAAATGCCCAATTTGGAAAATCAATTAACTAGGCATAATAGGCCCTGTGGTGAAATTGCTTCGTTTCATTGGACTAGGAAGAAAAACTGTGAAAACCCAATTTTTCCTCTTGCTGTACACTTCCACAAAGCTATGATGAATAGGAAGATGCCTTACAGTGTCTCACCCTGGTTTACTCTCAGCTACCAGTTATGACATCTCAAACTCTTTCTCACAGAATTCTGATTTTTATGTAAAATCTGAGAAGGTTTTTACTTTTGAAGGTTAACACTGTGTGTTAGGATCCTGGTCTCCCAAGACTAGCTTTTAGATAGAATGTAATCACTTCAAGTTATCCTTTCTGTAGAGATCTGGAAAATAAATAGACCTAAATATTTCTCTTTTGGGTTTCATTTTTCATACTAATAGTCGGTGACGAGGTACACAGCAACAATGGCCAAAACAAGTGCCAATCGTAGCGCTGTCTCTTATACACATCTATTAATTTTATTAGTTAGAAAAGTTATAAGTATGACCAATATAAAATAATTTGTAAAAATCCCTGTCTAACTACTGAAAGGTGGGGAAAAAAAGCTATTTATGACTTGAACCATTTAGTTCTTTTTAAATAAAACTTATACTNTTTCCAACTCTGTCTTGATGATTATCCCATATTCTGAGAGTCTTGCTGATATCTTTTTCTCCAGAGCATAAAGTTAATCAAATTTTGCTTTTCTTCAACCCCTGGATTTCTCTAGATGATAAAGAGTATTTCATTATTTCAGATTGGTTCAGCATAAAGGCCTGACAAAACCTACTGGTGTGAGAAGAGATGTGCATCCATAGGAAATTTATATAAGCCTGATTTTATGAGAGGGATTTGCATTTCTGGAGATTACCAGACTCTCTCATCAGATAAGTGTGCCTTCTGTTCTCTAAATCTGAGGCAGTAGTAGGGTTGTTTTCTCACCATGAAAGTTCTGACCTATCTAAGCAGAAACTACAGTCTGGAGTTCTCTGATACTGCTTGGATCCCAATCCTCTCTCCATCAGATTACTGCCTGAGTGAGTTAATCTCTCTCTGCCTTCAGGTCTCTTCTATGAAAAGAGAGATCATATTACCTGCCTCATAAGGATACAATGAGAATTCAATACGTTTATGAGATAAAATGGCCCACAACTGTGCCTTTCACATTGCACGCACTGGTAATTACTATCATTGTGAGGATTTATGTTGTAATGAAGTTGGGTTAGGCCTACATTGGCATTGTGGTACAGAATTGTGTCCCCCACAAAATTTGTGTGTTGAAGTCCTAACTGTCAGAATCTCAGAATGTGCTTGTATTTGGAGATAGGATCTTTAAAGAGATGAGCTAGAATGAGGTTGTTAGGGTAGACTTTAGTCCAATATGACTGATATCCTTCAAGAAGAAAAGGTTAGCACACAGACGCAAAAGGAGGGCCATGTGAGGACACTGGGAAATGATGGACATCTACTAGATAGGGAGCGAGAGACCTCAGAAGAAACCAGCCCTACCAGCGCTTTGATCTCCAACTTCTAACTTGAGAATAGTGAGAGAATTAATTTCTCTTATTTGGAACACCAGACAAAATCAGAGTCACTTTGTTTGGCAGCCCTAGGAGACATACAAATGGACTTTAAAAATTGAAGTTTTCTAATAAGAGTCCTTGTTTGTGAGCTCTCTTAAAAGCTAAGAGATCTGACAAGGGTAGACTTCCCTCAGCTACATGGAAACAAAAGCTGGCAGTTGAATGATAGAGTTCTTTTTTACTGTTCTTTTTAGAGAGAGAATGGATTATCTAGTTGACCATGAGGCCACCATCTCCCATTTCCTCACATCCAATCCACTAGCTCCATTGGTATTAAAGCACCAGATCTAAAGGTCTGGGCTTCCCAGGTGGCTCAGATGGTAAAGAATCTGCCCATAGTGCTGGAGACCCATGTTCAATCCTTGCGTCCGTAAGATCTCCTCGAGTAGGGAATGGCAACCCACTCCAGTGTTCTTACCTGAAGAACTCTGAGGACAGAGCAGTTTGGCAGGCTATAGTCCATGGGGTTGCAGAGTTGGACACAACTGAGCAACTAATACACTTTCACTTTTTCTAAAGGTCTAGTTCAATTTTGGTGATTATTACATTGGTTCTGTTTTTCCAAATTTAGCTAGATAATCCCTGGTGTAGAAAAAGACTTTCTCCTATAAACAATAAATGCTGGAGAGGGTGCAGAGAAAAGGGGAACCCTCTTACACTGTTGGTGGGAATGCAAACTAGTATAGCCAGTATGGAGAACAGTGTGGCGATTCCTTAAAAAACTGGAACTAGAACTGCCTTAAGACCCAGCAATCCCACTGCTGGGCATACACACCAAGGAAACAGGATTGAAAGAGACACGTGTACCCCAGTGTTCATTGCAATACTATTTACAATAGCCAGGACATGGAAGCAACCTAGATGTCCATCAGCAAATGAATGGATAAGAAAGCTGTGTTACATATACACAATGGAATATTACTTAGCTATTAAAAAGAATGCATTTGAATCAGAATCAGTTCTAATGAGATGGATTAAACCAGAGCCTATTATACAGAGTGAGGTAAATCAGAAAGAAAAACACCAATACAGTATACTAAAGCATATATATGGAATTTACAAAGATGCTAATGATGACCCTATATACAAGAAAGCAAAAGAGACACAGATGTAAAGAACAGAGTCACATGGACTCTGTGGGAGAAGGTAAAGGTGGGATGATTTGAGAGGATAGCATTGAAACATGTATATTATCATATGTGAAATAGATTGCCAGTCCATGTTCGATGCATGAGGCAGGGTGCTCAGGGCTGGTGCACTGGGATGACCCTGAGGGATGGGATGGGGAGGGAGGTGGGAGGGCGGTTCAGGACGGGTAACACATGTACTCTCATGGCTAATTCATGTCATTGTATGGCAAAACCCACTACAATATTGTAAAGTAGTTAGCCTCCAATTAAAATAAATAAATAAATATATTTTTTAAAAGACTTTCTTTTAAACTGATATCCATGGAAAACCTTCACAGGGGTGATAGCATACTATTGGTGAGTTTAGAGTTGATTATGAGTAATTACTTCTCATAATCAGTAAAAAGAAAGTAATAAACAGTAATTCTGTTTCTTTCTCTCCTAAACATTATGGGCAAAAAACACATATTATGGTGTGTGTGTGTGTGTGTGTGTGTGTGTGTGTGTGTGTGTTGTGACTCCATATTTGAGAATTACTTTCAACAGGACAGAAAACATTTCTGTTTTAAAACAATTTAGGATATCATGAAGCCATAGCCTTCATTTCCCTGATTCTAGCTGGGAACTAATCCACTTTTCCACACATAACATATTGCCACCTTATTCTGAAAAGTACCCGTCATTTCTACGACACCAGTGGAAGGCCCTGGGTGGTGTGGCCAGCCAGCGAGGCTCTGCTGAGCACCCTGGGATGAAGACAACACCTGCTTGGAGGCATTCCTTTTCGTGGGTTGCCATTACCACTAGAAGTATGGTTCATGTCTGCTGCTAGCTGGTCAAAGACATAGTGTCAGTTTTTTAATAACAAGCTGTGAGCACTTGCAAGTCAAAGGAAGGGAGGGAGAAAGCGAAGCGTGCCCAATGTTATTTCAATAGGCAAGCTCCAAAGTCTTCTAAGGTTAACATTGCCTAATTAATGACAGCACCAAATGGAGCCAAAAGCGTGAAGTCTGCAAATGGCTAATAATGAGGGCTAGATAGATATACCCCACTTTCCATGTATGTTCAAAGGGCTGGCTGAAGAATGTAATTGAAGTTAAAGGGGTTTTCTGCTTATTTCTTATTCTTTAATGCTGAGAGGGTGTTTGCTATTCTCTTTTCTTACCTCAAAGAACCTCAATTAATTATAGCAAGTTTTATACCTAGTGGCATCCCTGCTAGAATCCTTGACATAGAAACCCTTGAAGGACATTTCCAGAAGGAGAGGGAGTCACACAGTCTTGTGCATATGTTCAAGCCTACATTTATCTCTTTGCAGTTATAGCTGATGGACCCTAACTCTCTCTGGTGTTGGGGAGGTGGGAGGTGGGTTGTTGTTTCCAGCTCCTCATGCTTGTGAAAACTAAGGAGTTCCATTCTTTCTTAAGTTCAAGTCATTTTTAACATACCATGACCCGTTAATGAAAACAGCCGGTAAGATAGAATCTGCAAAAGCAAGACATTTTAGGAACAAGGGATTTTTTTTTCCCATAGTCTTTGTTTTCCCAGTCTTGAATTAATCACAGCTGTCTTTCACCAGCAAAGGTTATTTTTATCTAGCATGCTTTAAATTAAAAAACAACAACAACAACAACAAAGGGAACAATCTGATGTTCTTCAAGCTCCCATAACCTTCCACAGAATAGAGGGAAGCATTAGCTGTGGGCAGCTAAGAATACAGCTTTTAATTATATCTTCCCTGTGTTTACATAACTTTAGTTTGCATTTCAGAAGCCTTACGGAAGGATTCCTGTGGCTGACCCAGGAGTAGTGGGGAATTTCTCCATCAAGTGAGTATTGACGAGCTGCAAAGTTCAGTGAACAGGAAAATTCTGCTCCTTTTATTGCCAGTGTGACAGGTTACTTTATTACCATGCCTTTCACAGCAATTTAACAGTTACCCTGGTAACGGATTCGGTGAGGTAATGGGATCACAGGCTTGAGAGCCGAGGCCGGCTGGCCCCGGCACAGCCATCTGCTGGCTGCTGTTCTCAAGGCTGTCTTCCTGGAGGAACCCTGACAATTGCGGAGCCCGCATGGCAACAAGGCAGGTGAAACCGCAGGCCTGCCCTAGTTAGTTGTGCTCTGGTGATTTGTCTTTCTAATTCTATTGAAATAATAATCAGGATTTGCTTCTGATTAATTAACTAACCTTTTGGTAAAAAGATTAGATAACGAAATTGCTGCCTATTCAGAGATAATGAGATTTTTATTACTCTGTCAAAAGAAAAAAAGTACATTTATGTGTCACCAGCCGCTGTATCAAGAGGAGGGAAAAAAAAGAAGATCTAAGTCTTTGTTGGATATGTGCATTCCTCAACAGAGGAAGGGTGAGCATCATTTGCCAGGGACGGCCTTAACTGGAAGCCTATAGGAAGAGCTTCTAAAACCACAACCAAAGTAATAAACACATTTAGACCAATAGGCTTTGGGGGAGGGGGCTAATTTGTTTTAAAATGTCTCCTAATGGAAGAGAAATGCTCGGGAGTCTCAGGAACTTGCTTGTACTATGTGGGTGTATTTATGTAAGTGTGAGAGTGTGAAGAAAGCAGTAAAATCTTGCGAGGCTTTAAAATGACATCTGTAGACAGGCTTCTTTCCCCCTGCTCTGCAGATATGTCTCCGTCTTGCAGTACATTTGTCTTCTGGCAGGAGCTGTGCTTGGACAATGGGAAAAGGAAATCAGCCGAGCTTAGCAGGCTGGGAGGTCACCTGTGACTGTCACAGGTAGGCTGCGTTAGGAAATGAATTATTCTAACTGTCTGAGTAAAAAGGGAAGCAGCCCTTCTTCCTACTTCACTCTAAGACACACAGCCAGTCGAGTTAACCTTTTCTCCTAAGAAGTCACAGCTCAGTCCTTTGTTAGGAGAGACTTTCATTTTCTTGCTCCTCTGTGGCTTCTTCAGTGTGGTGATATGAAAAAAAAAAAATCAACCAACCCAGGAAAAGTGTTTCCCTCGGAGAAAGAAATGCCAGATGAGCCAAACGGGCTGCGAGCGGCAGTCAGCATCCCAGGGAACAAAGCGCAGTGTATTTCCAAATAGCATTTCACAGAGCTTCAATATTGTTTTAATTGCTAAAACCTGAGGAGGAAACAGAGCGTGTGTCTCTTCCTGCGACGCTGGAAAACCGAGGAGCGGGGAGCAGGGCCAGGCAGCGGGCTGGGACCCAGCTGAGCATTTTGTTCACGTGTCTTTGTCTCTGCCTTTTCACATTCAGTGAGACACTTATGTTTCCTGTGACATCCTGTGGCCTTGGCTGTCTCAGTTTGTGTGTGTCTGAACATGAAAAGATTTCAAGTTCTAAAAATGGAAATTTCTGTTCTAAATTTCATATGGTTCACAGACAAGTTGAAACAGATGGGGGAAAAAAAAAAAGAGTAAAGGGGATCAGATGTCCACATTCCAGGGCCTACTTCCACTTCCCTGCCCTGGGTTTCCCACTCTCCATCCCTCCTTTATTCTAAGCTCCGCCTGCACCTCAGTTGCCAGCTAACGGGCTCCATTTCAGATACGAGATGCTTGACAAAGAGAAATAAGACGTTAGACAAGAGAACGCTGCTTTCCGGGTGGGGGTTTCTGATAGTTCATTGCCAATAGCTTTTTACAGGAACTTGATCTTGTTGGTGCTGTACCAACTGAAGAGAAAGAATGGGGTAGGGGCGGGGAACCTTTGTCTTCAAACTCCCGGTGAAATATAGGGTTAATATTAGCAATTATTATTAAAATTAGCCAAATGTTATTAAATGATCTTTGTATAGAAGAATAAGTATAGTTTTCCCTTTGGCAGACAATGACATCTGCAGCTCTACATTTTCCTGAAATGACTACACTTAAAAACATTACTTCATTTTCATGGTATTTCTTTTGTGCCTAGGAGCAACCCTGTAATTGTTCACTTCAATTACAACATTACTATTTTAAACTGAAACCCATTTTATCTGCATGCCAGTTTTTTATTTGTTTTACCAACTATATCTGTTTCCATTACTGCAAGGCTGATGGTTTGTCTCAAGAGGAAATCAAATCCATTAATTCAGAAATTTCAAGCCCGACTAGCTCCGCCATAAGCAGCATTTCTTATGCTAATAGCAAATGTGCTGAGACTGAAAGGAACTGACGTGGCCCTGTTTTTTATCATAACTTAAGCATTTATGTAAGAAGGCAAATCTAATAGTACTAGGAAACTGTAAGTGTTATTATATATAATTCACTTTCCTGAGATCTGGACAGGGCTCTGGTTTGTGTAGCCATGGTTTAAACCAGACTGCCACGAGACTTTAGCTCACCTGACTTTTCCTATTTAGCCAACACGTGGCTTCACAACAGATACATCTAGCTTGAAACTAGAATTGTATGTGCGTTTTTGTTAGCTTTTATTCTCAACTTTTTTCTTTCCTCCTTGAAAAGTGAGACTTTTGTCAACGCAGCAAAAAAAATAATTTTGTATTCAGGTGATGTCTGAAACGTATTCCTGTAGCAGCACGGCCTGAAACAAACCTGGCCCCATTCTGCTTCATTTTTAATGCACAATGTTTGGGTCCTATCGCGTGGTTTGTGTTCAGTTAGATAGCTTGACTCGATAAAATCTGACTCTGACCCAGAAAAAAAGAGAGAGAGAGATTGTTCCTGACTCCTGCTTAAGCTTTTGCAGGCACTGTGACCTGTTTATGTCAATGGTAAAGTGTAAGAGATTACTATCACAGAACCACATCATCTTCTGGGATCTAAAACGTACAGAAAGCTCTTGAGGACCCTGGCCTGCCTTTGTTACCACAAAGCCCTTCAGTGCTGTAAATCAGTTCTCATTGGGAGCTCTTATACACCAGCCGTCACCGATAAGCTTGGGAGAAGAAGACAAGGCTTTTAGGAACTGCTGAACCATGAAGCTGACCTGCTTAGGGTTTTGTTGTAGGCTATTAAATCCAGGATGGCCGTTTGAAGATGATTCTGCTTTCTTCTTCCTTTGGCCTGGTTAAGCAACTCTACCCCAGCTCATTATTTGGCTGATTAAAAAAAATAAGAAACAGAGCAACCTGCTGTTTGAGAATACTACCTTCACACATCAATTTTAATGAGTGACTTTTGCTGACGTAGTTTATGAGCTCAAGCAACTTGACACTCATTTTGCAGCTAAGAAAAGATTTACTAACTGTACATACTGCTCTGCTTTTGTTGGCATGGGTACCATGATTCTTTTCTCCAAAAACAAACCCAAAATCTTTTGTAAACATGCATTATTTGGTTAACACATTGTAAATGGATACCAGTTGTGCAGCACAAGCGCTCTTCACTATTATGTAAACAATTATTCACTGAAAGGCTTGCTTTAAATTGTAAATGAATATATTTCAGCTATAATGTTGCTTTCAGATCTGCCCAGTGGTATAAATCTGGTCATTTGTTTTTTTGCACTCTGCCTATTACTAACCAGTTAGAAATGTGCTGATTATTTGCACAAGCCTTTCACACTGCAAGTGCAGTTAAATTGCTGTTTTATTTTTCCTGTGTTTGATGAGTGTTAACAAGAGCGCCATTTGAGGAAACCCAAACAAAATATAGTTCTTTAATTGGGGCTGGGGGTGTTTGGGAAAAGCCACCTGGTGAGTAATTCTACTGTTTAATGTTTAGAAGTTCACCCACCCCACGATAGGACTATGGCAAGATTAATTAAAGCAGATTGACAAAAATTCAGTGCCTTGCTCAGGCAACACAAATAGCTTGAAAGATGCTGCATCCAGTTATGGGGAAGTAGATTACTTGGTGCAGTATTTAATCCCAACTCTCTCTTTTCAATTCCTGCATCGCCTCGCAACTCTGCATTTTGGTTAGGTGATTTGCATTCTATATCCCTCAGAGAAAGCACAATTTGAAGAGAAAATGATGTGGTGCTTTCGTTGGGCACATGCCTTGACTTTGAAGCATCTGCCCAGGGCCTACTGAAAGTTCCAGCTGACTCAGATAGCTTTGTCTTCTTTTTTTTCCCTAAACAGTCAATGATTCATTTTTAAAGTCCCCCCCCCCCACACCCTTGCAGTTGAATGGCATTCCAGTAATGTGCTGATCAGCAAAGCACTGTAGACAAAAATATGATGACCTCAGATGGTCTCCTTATTGTGAACCAGAACAATCATTGTAAATTTAGCTCCATTTGTTGCAGGAAGGGGGACCTCTTCCAGGGCCCAAGAGTGGGCTCTTGNAGTTGAATGGCATTCCAGTAATGTGCTGATCAGCAAAGCACTGTAGACAAAAATATGATGACCTCAGATGGTCTCCTTATTGTGAACCAGAACAATCATTGTAAATTTAGCTCCATTTGTTGCAGGAAGGGGGACCTCTTCCAGGGCCCAAGAGTGGGCTCTTGTCTAACACTCAGAAATGAATAGTCTGTTGAGACACACATGCTGACAAAGCAAAAGACTTGATTGGAAAGGGACGTCTGGGCAGAGAGCAGTGGGATATGGTGATGCAGGAGAACTTCCTGCAGCAAGGCTCACAGCCTTAGCTTTTATGGTAATGGGGTTATATTCTGGGTTGTCTCTGAACCAGTCATCTTGCTTGTGCCCAAATTTGGTCTGACTCAGGGTCCTTCCTGGTGGTGTGTTCATGTCTCAGTCAGGACCAGCTCAAAGGTTTCTGGGAGGTTATGGGCTGGCATCTCCTCCTTCCTTTTGTCCCTTCCCAAATTCTTCTGACTAGCAGTAGCTTGTTAGTTTCATGTTCCTTATCAGGACCTCCCATTGTAAGATAACTCATGCAAGCAGTTATTACGCATGGCCAGGGTGGGCAGTTTAGGACAATGCTTTCCTAACATGTTGATAGAACTACAAAACTATAGGCATTCCCTTAGGTAGTACCGATCTTAGATCAAGCCAGGATAAAGGAAAATGGGCCAGGTTCTATCCCTGGATTTGTCCCTACCTAGCTCAGGGACTTTAGATACTCATTGTAACTTCTGTGAACCTTCTCTATGGCATGGTAGGGCAACATAAGTGAGAGAGGAAGTCGTTCAGTTGTGTCCGACTCTTTGCAGCCCCATAGACTATACAGTCCATGGAATTATTCTCCAGGCCAGAATACTGAAGTGGGTAGCCTTTCCCTTCTGCAGGGGATCTTCCCAACTGAGGGATCAAACCCAGGTCTCCTTTTCTGCACGCAGATTCTTTACCAGCTGAGCCACAAGGGAAACATAACATGATCATTACTGTTCTTCCAAAACTCAAATTCTAAGATGTCTGGGATACATAATTCTAACTGCTTTGCTGCATCCATAATTTTAAATGTGAGGGAGACTCAATAGTCAAAATATATGATATTTATTAGATAAAAATATGAGGCTCTATTTCCATTTTGAACATTAAAAAGAAAATCTGTGGTTTCCTTGTTACTTTAAATTCCATAGAGCTTACGTAAATAAGTACAGTTTCTTTTGTATGCATTCTTCAAAGCCATAATTGTCACATGAGCCATATATTTTAGGTCTAAATTAGTTTGTGCTTGTATTCTTTCCAATTTCATTAATAAAATTTCTTCTATTTTGATTAGAATCCAAGCTACCTTTTTCTTCCTGACATCCTATTTATTCAGATATTCAATTTTACATATTAAATTCAATTTAGATAAAAGAATGAAAGTAATGTGCACATCAATATATACCTGTGAAAATAAAGATAAGGGGCTCTGACATCTGAACTTTCACTTCTCTAGATATTGATTCAAGTTATCACTCATGGCAAATTGGAAACGTAAGACTTGAGTACAAAAAGCCCATTTAAGAACCATTATTATCAGCTTTATTATAATGGCAAATACAGGATTTACTCTGTTCTTTGCTGTGCTAAACACAGTTTTCTAAATAAGAAATAGGCGTGCTCCTGTAGCATTTCTCTTATATCACTATGTGTTCTATGTGCATACCCACAGAAGAAATGGGGTGATTTTTGAATGGCACATGTTTTAGTTAGAAAAATACTTTGAAATTTTTTAAAGTGTATCATTTTTAGTTAGTCCTGAATCCTGATACTTGGTTCATTTTAAAATTTAGATGTCAGACCAAATTCAAGTGATAGCAATGTCTCTTTTTATCAGCTTTCCCATCTGCCATCCCTTTTATTCAGTGCTCCCTAGAAAAAATAGATATTTCATTATACTCTACTCTTTTCTTGACCCACTTTTTTTTTAATTTTTTACTTTACAATATTTTATTGGTTTTGCCATACTTCAACATGAATCCACCACGGGTATACATGTGNGCTGGTGCACTGGGATGACCCAGAGGGATGGGATGGGGAGGGAGGTGGGAGGGGGCTTCAGGATGGGGAATACGTGTACACCTGTGGTGGATCCATGTCAATGTATGGCAAAACCAATACAATATTGTAAAGTAATTAGCCTCCAATTAAAATAAATAAATGTATATTAGAAATTTTCTATGTTTTCTGTTAATTTCATGGTGCATGTGAAACATTGATGATCAGAACATTGATGAAACACTGATGAAACATCAGAAAATTTGTTGATATACTGATGTAGTTTACCCAACTCTTATTTATAATCTGACTCTATGACCCTATGGACTGTAGCCTACCAGGCTTCTCCGTCCTTGGGATTCTCCAGGCAAGTATACTGGAGTGGGTTACCATTTCCTTCTCCAATGGATCCTCCCAACCCAGGCATCGAACCTGGGTCTCCTGCATTGGAGGCAGACGTTTTAACCTCTGAGCCACCATCTAAGCCCTTATTTATAACCAGTAGCCATGGATACTGTGAGCTTCCCAGGTGGTGCTAGTGATTAAAAAAAAAAAACAAACAAACAAACAACTCACATGCCAATGCAGGAAACATAAGAGACCTGGATTTGATCCCTGGATTGGGAAGATCCCCTGGAGGAAGACATGGCAGCCCATTCTGTATTCTTGCCTGGAGAATCTCAGGCTCAGAGGGGCCTGACAGGCTATGGTCCATAGGGTCACAAAGACTTGGGCACAGCTGAAAAAATTTAGCACTCATGACAAGCACAGATTCTATGGAGATTTATCCCCACATAAACACAAACACAGGCTTCCCAGGTGGTGGAGTGGTGAATTTGCCTGTCTATGCAGGAGATGTGGGTTCCATCCCTGGGTTGGGAAGATCCCCTGGAGTAGGAAAAGGCCACCCGCTCCAGTATTCCATGGACTGAGGAGCCTGGCAGGCTACAATTCATGGGTTTGCAAAGAGCTGGATGTGACTGAGTGACTAAGCATGCATACACACACAAGTTGTGGAGGAAAAGAGGACAAACCAGAGACCCATGAAATTCTCCAGGCAAGAATACTGGAGTGGCTAGCCATTCCCTTCTCCAGGAGATCTTTGAGACCCAGGGATTGAGCCCACGTCTCCTGCATTGTAGACAGATTCTTTACCGTCTGAGTCACCAGGGGAATCCACAAAAGAGATAGATGCCTCCACATCAGTGGTTTCCAAAGTGTGGCCTTAGGATCAGCAGCATTAACACCACTTGGGAACTTCACAGAACTGCAATACTTGGTCCATACTGACACGTACTGAATTGGAAACTCTAGGATGGACCTAGTAATCTGTAGTTTAACAATCCCTCCAAATAAGTCTAATTGAGAACCAGTGGTTCAGGTCGCAAGTAGTCAGTATAGTCAGAGAGGGCTCTGCAAGTTTTTTCCTATACTGTTGCCTAGTTAGAGCTAAATATCTTAGATTGTCAAGGCAGTGGAATTTTCTTAAAGGCAAGTGCAGAAGTCTTTTAACTAAATTGTTAGTCTTTAGGATTTGTCTTTGAAAGTACCAATTCAGTGACCATTCATAAGACATAGGACAAAATATGGTTTCCAAACCCCTGTTTGTGATCTGTATGGGTCCTAAAAATGCCCTCACATTGTGGGCCATTACAGGAAGAAAATGAATTTGTATGATGCAAAAATGGTAGAATGGTATTATTACTCTTTATATGACAAGTTGGCAGAAAATGGCAAATAATACTTTTAGTTTATATCCAGTTATAACAAATTATTATTTCCAAACATTAAATTACAGTCTAGCGAAATGAAATAGGCTACATGGTTACTTCTTCATGGAATCTTCTTCTAGTAGCAGTTTTTAAATGTGCATGTTCAGCTAATTGAAAACAGAGAAACAGTTTTATTTCTCAGAGATTTTTTATAGTTTGTAATTCCGGCTGTATAACTATTGGGCTGATAGTTTTTCCATAGGGGTTGCTGACCTCTAAAGAGAAAACCTAGAGCTATGAACTCCACTTTGGTAGACTCACCAGATAAAGATAAGGGAATAGCAAGTGAAAACAAAGTGAACAAAGTTACTGAGACTGATTATGGCCAGTGTCCAATACCAAAATAACAAATCAAAAATGGAAATCATTAGAATAGTTGTTTGTTGTCACATAAATGAAACACCAAGCTGAGCAGAGAGTGTTTTTCAGTTCAACACCGTGTTTGACATTGACATACTCTTATCCTGCGGCTCTTACCAGGCCCTCTCCAGCCACTGCTCCACATCGTCACTGCTTCTTGGCTTATCTATATCTGTCCCCCTTAAGACTCACTGTAAGTGCTTGTCCTCTGCAAAACAACTCTTAATAGTCTGATCCAATAGTTCTACTACAGAAATTTCTATTTATTGTTTATACTAGTGTTTCCCAAACATCAACCAGTTTTATTATTACCACATTTAGAAATTTTGTTATGATATACCACTTGTTCTGTTGTTTACATGAATGCTTGGATAGTTTCTTTAAATTTATTTACTTTTTTGCTAAAACAAATGAATTTAAAATTAACTTGATATTGGACTTACCTGGTGTTCCAGTGCTTAAGAATCCACCTGCCAAAGCAGGGAACACGGGTTTGATCCCTGGTCTGGGAAGATCCCACATGCGTTCGGGTAACTAAACTCATATGCCACAACTGCTGAGCCCGCATGCCCTGGAGCCTGTGCCCTGCAACAAGAGAAGCCACCGCAATAAGTCTGTGTACCGCCACTAGAAGAGTAGCCCCCACTTGCCGCAACTAGGGAAAAGCCTGTGTGCGGCAACAAAGACCCAGCATAGCCCCAAATAAATAAATAAGGTCTATTAATAATTTTTTTAAAAATTAAAGTTAACTTGATATTAATGCTATAAGTGGAAAACCATCATTTGTCAAACAATAGAAGGTACAGATTTAATATACATTAAAATAAATATATAGCTATTTAAGTAAAACTATTTTACCCATGTAGCACTTTAAATGGTCTTGCTTATTACCAGTTGTCTTACAATAGTGTTCAGGACAAATTCTGTAATGTCATATGGCATGGATTCTCAAAGTGTGGGCCCTGGACAAGCAGCATTAGAAACTTGTTGAATATAGCATATTGAATCAGAAACTCCAGGGGCAGAGCCCAGCAATTGTGTTAACAAGTCCTCAGATGATTCTGATACATGCCAGAGTTTGAGAACCACTGGTTTAGAAAATAGATTTTGTTGGGGAAATTCATTTCTAAGGGTCAGCAGGAAACAGCACTGGTTCCCTGTTACTTCCATCATCTCCAAGAGAGCTGATAGGCCAGGTGCTGCTGGATACACAGTGGGTCTGTGGCTCGTAGAGGGACCTTGCCCCAGTTTTTCTCTTTCTTAAAAGGCAAGCAGGAGAGCAAACATGTCAGTGGAGAGACAAGACCATTTGGGTTTGGGTGCCACTGTTTCCAGGAGTGGTCTGGGAAAACCAGCTGCCCAGTATGTATAGGAAGTTGCATCCGCTTCTCCCAGGTAGAAGGAAACTTCATTCCCATGGAAAGCTAAGAAGCTCAGGCATGGCCTCATCCTTGGAGAATCCCAGCTGCCTCACTGCTGGACATTCTCAGGCAGCCCCAAGAGCTGCTTTCAGGCATTCCTGCCCAGAGGCATGTTCTGCACACTTTGAGAAACACCAGCCTCTATCAGTTTAAATCTGAGAGACTGTGTATTACATTCAATTAAGAAGCTCTTCTATTGGCATTTAGTTTCCAAAACTTGCTGCATTTGGCCTCCAAACTACTTCCTGTTTTTCTTTGTCTTCTCGATGGCATGAGGTGGGTGTTGTGTAGATTCCCAGAAAGCATTTAGAGTCATAAAATTTTAGAACTGGGAAGGAATTAAGAGATTATTTAACCCAGTCCCTCATTTTCAAATGAGAAAACTGAGCCACAGAGAAGTTAAATGACTTGGTCAAGTTCACACATTTAGTTAGTGGCTTACAGGGTGAAAATCCATGCCTGATTATCAAAAGAGGCATTCTGACAATATTCAACAACAATCAATAAATATGGTCCCTATATCAGATCAGACATGCATGGTACATCCCCTGCATTTTACACCCTTACCAACTTATAGAAGCATATTATGTGTGAGGTTTCTTTAAATTTACTACAGCACTCCCTCCTCTAGAAGTATTTACTAAATGTTTATATTGCCTATGGAGGAAAGTTATTTATAAGTAACTTATAAAGAGGACTAACTTGACCAGCTAAGATGATTTTTCTTCTGAATTACATCCTTATATGTATAGCTTTCTTGTGCTCAGCTTATTCCACTTGGAACTATGCCCAGCACAATTTACATCTATGAACTGCTAAACATTTAAGCAAATTAAGTGTCCAGAAAATCAAACACAAATTGTATCTTGGTGATTTATGCCTTCATAAAGCAAAACACATAGAGTGTGCCGAGTACAGGCCAGATTTATAGCTCCACTGGTTAGAGAAAATGAATAGACATCTTCTAGAGAACGTGTCGAGGATTGCGCATGTATGTTTAATTCTTGACCATGGGGATTTTTCCCCAATGACATTTATTTTATAGCTCATCTTCAATGCTAATATGCAATGTAGGCCAGGAATCAGAAAAAATATATGAGAATTCTTGGTGGAAGTTTAGAAACTAGTTAATTTTTACCAGAACTCAAAAACAACCCTGGATCTTCCATCTCTAACCTAATACAAAGAGGTTGTGCTATCCTCTTAAAGGTGTAAGCTAAGCAATTTCACTTAAATACAAGAAGACAGAAAGTGAGAAAAGAAAACAAGAATGCCAAGAATAAACCAGAGGCTAAGACATGGCTCAGCTTGCTACTAAACTATTTCTAGGACCTCACAATCTTTACAGATAGTGTCTGACTGAGAGTGCAGGAACAAGCATATGTGCATTGAAATCAGAGAAACAGATTTGACTCTCAGACTCACTATTGCTGATTCTGAGCACCTATTTCCTTATCTGTAAGTGAGGATTAACAATATCTACTTCAAAGAAGTGTTATTTCAGTTAATGAATAGTGGTTGTGTGGTAGGCATGCTGCAACCGTGAAATTAAAAGACGCTTACTCCTTGGAAGGAAAGTTATGAGCAACCTAGACAGCATATTCAAAAGCAGNTTGTTAAGGATTTTTGCATCTATGTTCATCGGTGATATTGGCCTGTAGCTTCCTTTCTTTGTGGCATCTTTGTCAGGTTTTGGTATTAGGATGATGGTAGCCTCATAGAATGAGTTTGGAAATTTACCTTCCTCTGCACTTTTCTGAAAGAGCTTCAGTAGGATAGGTGTTAGCTCTTCTCTAAATTTTTGGTAGAATTCAGCTGTGAAGCCATCTGGACCTAGGCTTTTGTTTGCTGGAAGATTTCTGATTACAGTTCCAATTTCCATGCTTGTGATGGGTCTGTTAAGATTTTCTATTTCTTCCTAGTTCAGTTTTGGAAGGTTGTACTTTTCTAAGAATTTGTCCATTTCTTCCAGGTTGTCCATTTTATTGGCATATGATTGCTGATAGTAGTCTCTTACAATCCTTTGTATTTCTGTGTTGTCTGTTGTGATCTCTCCATTTTCATTTCTAATCTTTGCCCACTTTTGATCCTGTCTAGGCAGATGACAGTCTGTCCTAATTTTACTTTTCAACTGTCTACTTTATAACCCAGTATCTAGGAATATCCTATTTAAAAGAAGGGACCATTTATTTCAGGCCAAATCTGTAGAGTATTGAGAAAGTCAGCTTGGAAATGATATGTTCATAGAGCAGCTTACTGTGGCCTTCTTAACATACTGAGGAGGAAAAGGTGTTTCTATTGAGGTCTTAGCTATTTAGACAAAGACAGACTTAGTCTGCAAATTCTTTTCTATCAAATAAATGTTCATATTTGTTGTAATAAATTGTCACCTAAATATCTGAAAGAGTTCAAGTAAGTTATTCCATTATCATGCTGAATGAGTTCAAAAAATTCAAGTATTCTAATACACAGTCAGCTATCCCTGAGTTGAGACTTTCCCGGTATTGTTCAGTAACCAATATAATTAGGTTGAAAATCACTCTGTTCCATATTCCTGAGCAGGCAGAATTCCCTTGCCATGACCTGTATCTTAGAGAATGTCCAGCTACTTAAAAAGTTTGTAAGAAAAAGTTCACACAGCCTTGATTGATATATTTCCTTTTAATTACTTCACCTCTAATCACTTTGAAGGTAGGGCATTTATCCTCTTTGTCTTTCTAATCTAAGGCCTCACATTTAGTCATTGTGCAGCAAATGTCTGTTGACCTAAATAATTTTGGCGTCCTGAGCATTTGGTGTTCCCATAAGGTGGTAAATACAAGTCAAGTAATATAACATGTATATAAGCTACATGTGTAGGAAATGTTCATTCCTACTTATAGAATGTCCTATTAGTGAATTTACTTGATTGAGCCTAGACACAGTTTTGGCAACCCACTCCAGTATCCTTGCCTGGAAAATATCATGGACGCAGGAGCCTGGTGGGCTGCAGTCCATGGGGTCACAAAGAGTCAGGCACAACTGAGCGACTAACACACACAGACAGTTTCAGAGGCTAAAATGTCATTCATATTGCAAAAATGAAGACTTCTCAAAAATACAATTAAAATAATCCACCTGTTGGAGTTAAATCATCATGACAGGGGAAGGAAGGAAGATTATAAGCCACAAGGAAAGAAAATGTATCTTGGCAGTTAGGAGAGTTCTAGTCTTAAAAATGTCTTTTTGCTATTATGTAGAGTGTGCTTTTCTGCATAAACTTATACAAGAGTTTGTAGCTGCATTTGTGCTTTTAGATTTGTTGGTTACGAAGACTTAAAATTTAACGATCACTCATTTAAATAGCCTGGGGGTGAGAACAGTTTAGTAGCCATTATCCTAT
Organism: Neotragus pygmaeus; assembly: GCA_006410875.1. NCBI lineage: Eukaryota > Metazoa > Chordata > Mammalia > Artiodactyla > Bovidae > Neotragus > Neotragus pygmaeus. The sequence continues at coordinate 2,037,350 of SJYV01006435.1, read as the reverse complement.
ATTATTTCACTCTCCTTAAATATGCATGTACTATTTTTTGTAGAAATAGGAAAGAGGTTTTGGAAAACTGAATGTGCCATTCTGCAAATGCTCTATGACACCAAGTCCAGACAAAAGGAAGCAGGGGAGTCTACTCTGCAGATCGAGCTACAGCTCTGCTGAGCCTGAAGCACAAGGGAATGAAATCTGGAGAAAGGAAGCAAGATTCATTTCAGGCAAAGGGAAGGGCATATGTTGTTCAATTGCTTTGAGCTTAAATCATACCACATTAGAATGCTTTTCCTGACTATAGCCCACATGTTATTTATATTTCATAGAAATTTAATTACTAATTTAAGAAAATTCCTTACTTTCTCCTTCAAAAAAATATTTAATTTTTAAATGAAAATTTGAGATTTATAATAAAACAAATCATAAACCAACTATTGAATAACTCAATTTGACCTTGTTAATTTTAACTTCCAAAGATTTTCAGTCTTGTTGATTTGTTCATCTATTCAGTAAAATTGTATTCACTCTATGGAAACCTTCTCCAGGATCTGAACTAGTTACTGAGGATACTGGCATGGAAAAAAAAAGTGGCCCCATGTTTTCATGATGCTTATAGATTTTTGAGGCCATCTCCTCAGTCATAATGAAAAGTGAATGACTCTAGAAAAAAATCTCCAGGAAGTGGATGCTCAATTATTACTATTTTTTGACTGCATAACGAATTATCACAAAACTTAGTGTCTTGAAAACAAGAATAATCATTTATTATCTCACAGCTTCTTTGGGTCAGAAGTTGTAGAGCAGCTTTGCCAAGCTGATCTATTTCAGGATCTCTCATAGATTCCAGTCAAATGTCAGCTAGCCTGCAACCTTCTGAAAGTTAAAGAAGGCTATATGATCTGCTTCCGAGTTCTCTCAGACCCATGGCTGTTGGTGGGAGGCCTCAGCTCCTGTCACTGTGATTCTCCACATAGCAGCTCAAGTGACCTCACAACACAGTACGGGTTTCCCCCAGAGCAAATGATCCAATGGGCTAGGTTAGAATCTATGATTTGTTTTATAACCTAGCCTCAGAAAACACATGATCTCATCTGCAGTATTGTACTGACAAGCCTTGATTCATTGTGGGAAGGGACCTCACTAGGGCATGAATAGCCGGAGGTGAAAACCTTTGAGAGCCACCTTAGAGACTGGCTACCACAATTATTAAACCTCTGTTTAGAAAATCTCCACATCTCTGAATCTAGTTTGTGACATAGTCATCATTTCAGAAATTCTCATTTAGTTCACCTATAAGTTCAAGTTAGCTGCTTTTTCACTTAGAATAAGTAAGTTTTAAGGAATACATTTTCAGGGAATATTGGCCTTTCTGTCTGTTTCTTTTCAATTAAATGGTCATCCCCAGTACCTGGAAACTCTTATTCTTTATCAGAAAACCAGTGATCTGGAGAGAGCTTTCTCTCCATTCTTTGTGAGGCATAAGGGCTCCAGTGAAGAGTTGGCACAATTATATGAACCATGATATATTCGCAAGTATTCAAAATTTTAACTCATCCAGGAATCATTTCAACTCTTTCATCTGTTTTATATTCTAAAATTCTGAGTATGATTTCAATTTTTCAAAATTTCTGTTGCAAAAAAAAGTGTAAAGCACCAGTCTAACTCAAATACAAAAATTCTTTTCACAATCTCCCTTACAGATGGTCAATGGGTAGCTGGACTACTTTACATGACAGGAGGTTCATTTCCTCATGGGAAACAGTAAATTCATATTCAGTAGAAAGCCAAAATCAGCTCGTTGAAACTTCAACCCATGAATTTTAACTCTGCCTTCTGGAGCAATGTAAAACAAGTTTGGCCTTCTTTACTGCATGACAACCCTTCCTGTAGATAGCTGTCACCTCTTGCCCTTATAAACAAGTAATAAATTAACTTTACTTGATATTCTAACTATACATCATTATTAAATCCCCTGAGGCCATCTTCTGTTTACCTAGTTTCAGGACCTCATCATTTCTTTAAAGATATTCTTTAATTCAAAAGTTTTATTCTTTCTCCTTAGTCCAAATTAGTGAGATTTTACTAAATGCAAAAGCAAATACTTATTAGAGTTCTCAGCGATTGTGAATTTAATTTAATGACCCTCTGGAAATCTGAAGCTTAACTGAAGCAAATTCCTTTTCTGCATTCACATCTATTTCCCCACAAAAGGTTTTTAAAAGCAGATTGCAAATCCTAGCTGTTACTGCTGTCTGTCTGGTTGACAGGTATTCCTTGGGTTTACTTGGAATCAGATGAGATTACATAATCCCCAAAGTCCTATTTTCTCTCTTGCCTAAGGCCTTCCTGTTGTTAATTAGGTGTAAGGAGAGGCACAGAATTAACTCTTTCAGGAACAACGTTTACTTTCCTCTCATTAGTGGCACTGCAGCAATAACGACGTAATAACATCCTTCCCTGTTGAGATTGCCATATTTCAAAGTAATTCTTAAGTGTGCTAGAGAGAGTTTGTAGATCTAATTCTCAACCAGAAAGCTACCAAGGAAGGATCTGAGATTTTTTTGAGTTTGCTTATTATCACTATTCTTAGAGATTAACTACTTTGGAAAGATCGCCTCCTTGGTTGTGTCAGGTTTATTGTCTTTTCTCTGACCTTAAATGGTAAAAATGACTATTTTTGATAGCAATACTTCCCTGTGTCACTGGGAATATTTCCTCCTTTGCCCTCATGCCACATAGAAAGATTTTTCTCTGTCTCTGTATTCCTCAATAATAAAGATGTTTAATTCAAGCTTTCTGGAGAGTGTTATCAATGCCAGTAGCTTACTCAGTCATTGTACACAATGATAGCAATTACTACCTTTTTAAAAGTGCCCTGTTATACAGAAATCTTCAAAATAATGTTGGAAAAGTAGCATTTTTATTTACATAATACAAACAGTGTTTTGGAACTACTAAAGCCAGTGATTTATGCAGGGTCAAGAAAAAAGCAAACATTCTTCATCTCAATATATTTATTCCCTGTGAAATTTCTGCTAGAATTATGTAGGATGAGACAAAGCTAGAGAAATTGTACTTTTCAAGAGGAAAAGAGATGGCCCTACCAGACAGAACCAAGTGAAATCAACTCTCACCTCAAATGTGAGTGTTCTGAGTTTAACAAATAATTTAAAAGTGTTCTTGAAACAAGCTATCCATTAAATATAGAGACTCATGCTATTTTGGTAGGTGGAAAGCTAGGCTGTAAGAATTTTGACAATTAATTTAAGACTTTTGAGATTAGTCGTAGAAGAGAAATAAAAACTAAAACCTGATTCTCATTGCTACTTACTACATCTTTCTTTAAGTCATTAATTTAAAAGTCACTAATGAAGAAGGTTTCTTTCATCATAATAAGAACACACCAAGTAACAGATACCATTCATTTCCAGAAAACTTAGAGAAACCTCTGTGAATGTCTTCTGCTTGCAGCTGAACTTTGAGAAATTTGGGGCTATTTCCATGTTAGGAGAAATTGACTTCAAGAGAGTAAAGTGGTCTTTTTTACTTTTCTCCAGGTTGTACCTGAAGAAGGAAATCTATGAAAGTAATAGAAATGAAATAATGCCATATGAGTTCTCCTGCTGTTAAAATTAACTAAACTCAAAACTTAGATTTAAAGATAATGTGTACTCAAAAAGCTTATTATGTCATTATTTCAAGACTTTATGATCTTGAATCTACACACAAAGCTGCCAAAGAGAAATACTGTAAATAAATAATCTTTAGATTATCAACAAAAATGTATTTTAAATGCTTAAAGCATTATGATATGCAAAATGGTCCCATGTCATATTATCCAAGTCTTAGAGGAATGGTTATGAAGTTACTAAAATTATGTGTTATCTCTAGTTTACAGATGACTAAACTAAAACAGAAAGTTAATGACTATAATGGGTCTAGATTACAGGGCAATTAATGACTCATTTTGTGTACCTACCATTTTCCTCTCTGAATCCCCCAGGATTCTGTAGCACACTATTATGAAGAAAAGTAAAACTCCCTGACCGCAATATCTGTAGTTCTATTTCCATTTATTATACATACTGTAATAAATCACGTTAAGGTTGATACATGGATACCATGAATTTATCAACCAAACCAGGGCAATTTTGAAGGTGAAAGGCAGTGTTGCTAATAACTATGTTGAGACCCTATGTGTTCACTCTAAGTATGAGTAGAGTTTAGAAAACTTGAACCCACAAAATTTTGTGTATAGTTTTTTCAGTTTTGTTTGTTCTGTTTTGCCACAAGAGTGAGAATCCTTTTCTCATGTCTATGTGGATGTTTGTTTGTTTCTTGCCTGGATAACTGGTGATTAAGGAATATAGTTTTCTTCTTAACCAGGATGGAATATTTGTTCCCTCTTCATGTCTTTGTATCTCTGAGAGTATTATGCAACTTCGTCAGCCATATTTAGGTAAACAATATAAAAGAACAATTAAGGGGAAAACTTTTTATCTTCAGAGGTTTTCTAGGACATATATATATGTGTGTGTGCATGAGTGTATATATATGTATTTGGACATATATTTTTTTCTTGTTAAGAAGATAGATGAGAGTAATAGAAATGACTAATATTAAGTACTTTTTTAAACATTTAGATGTTTCATAAATATTTTCAGTACTCACTAAAGTTTAACTTTGGATTACTAAGAGTTATAATCTCTGATGAAATAATCCAGTGCTTACATTAGTAGATTTTAAGTTTTATTTCTCAATAGCAATTACTCAATCTGAAATTAGTTGTCTCTTAATAAGGAACTTTAATATACTATATTAAAATTATCGCTAAAATATTTGTATTTATTTCTATTACATTTTTCTCTTATTCTATTTTACTGCTTATTATTTTGCTGCTTAACATTTACTTTTCCTGATTATGTTTTTGGTTGGTCACATTTTTTTGGTCCTAAATTTTTTTCCAAATAGATAATTCTAATTCTAACTCTATGAATATTTCACTAGTAAGTTCCGTGTATTAGTAACACAAGGATTTTGAAATAAATTTGCCTAAACAACATCAAAGTGAGTCAGTTAACTGTAATAGTCAGCTTTGCTTTGATGACAAAGAACCTCAAAACCTCAGTGTTTTATCAAAAAAGCTCAGTTCTCTCTTATGTTTCATGTTATCTCTGAATGTTGCAGACTGAATATGCTTTACTGCATTTATCTTGTTCATTTCAGAATCTGGACTGAAGGAGCAATCCCTTTTAAGGACCTGCCATTCTTTTGGTGAACAGAATAAACACCAGAATAATACCAGAATAAATACATACAAAGAACTAAGGCACTCAAAGCTTTCAAAACTTGATTGGACGTAGTATGTTTCACATCTTCTCACCTCCCATTGGCCAATACATGTCACATGTCCCTGATATCAAGGGTATTGGGATGTATGCTTCTCCAGTAAAATAGTTCTTCAAGTCATGTGCTAAAAGAGAGGGTAGAAAACAACTGAAAATGATGTCACAATTTACTACTGTAACTCTTGCCTGTTGTTCTGATAAGACAAGATCAACACATACCGAACTCATCCAGGTGCTGGGGATTCTGTAAGGAACAAAACTATCCTTGAATCAGTGAAACATGTTCAGGTTGTAACTTTCCTGCTTGACTACTCTTCTATTTTATATTGAAATTAAAAGGAATTTGTAGTAAAATTTCCCAAACTCTCACTACCCTTTTTGCAAAGTAGCCTGTTCTTATACTATGAATCTGAAATCCTGTCAAATCTCTCTGAGAATAGAAACGATTCAAATTTCCTTCTATTTCTGCAAATTTCCTTCTATTTCTGTTGTCAACTTTACTTTCTCAGGTGAGAATTTATCCTTTTACGTTTCAGGTGTATCTTTATACTGTGTTGGCTTTTTTCCTCTTCCTCTGATTGATCTATAGTAAAGACTACAGAGATCTTCCTCAGTTCCAGTAAATATCGCTGTTTTTCAGAAAAGAAATACACGTTCAATCTACAGGTCATTTTCAGCTATAGCAAATAACTAAGAAAGGGCTGGGTATGTGGGACCAGAGAACATATTGTTGATTTGGTTTTATTTTAAAGATACATGGGGAGCTTATATTTTGGATACAGGTAATTCTTTGTGAAAGTTATTTAGACTCCTGCTCTGTTTCTTGCTGTAACCTCAAAGCCAACCATGTAAATTCCCCGAGGAAAAGTTGCCATATTATTTCGAGAACTTATCTCTCCATTTATCCTGAGGACAAACACCAGAGTCAGTGCATTATGTATTGGGTCAAGCCCAGTGATTCACAATCCTTTAAATGATATTCAGAGTTTTTCTCAGAGCCCTCTCCTGCTGCTTCTAATCTGAAGAATACTCAGGGTACACCTGAGACTAAGGGTGCATACAAGGTGATTGAGGATTTACTATAGATATAAAGTTTAAGTAGATGCTAAGACAGTAATCAGGATAAATAATATTTTAGTGTACTCTTTTAAAAGGATCAAAAATAAAACAAAAATCTAGGATGGATAAAATATCAAACTTTAAATGAAGACAGGATCATTCATAGTTCCATGCTACACTGGAGGGTGAGGCTAAAGGAAAAATGAGTCATATTGATATTTTCTTAATAATGGAATTTTGACATTAATTTTTATTTTAAAAAATATTATTCCTTCTAGTTACTAAGTTTTGAGTACCCCTCAAGTTCTGCAACTTTTCCAAAGGCAATTTCCTCATTTGTCTCATTCACATCACCCTAGTCATGATTCTGGCTCAGAGCCATTCTGGGGAAGCATACCATTTCAGTGATTCTATGTTATACTTGTATTATGTAAGCAGTTCTTTGGTTCTATTGGGTTAAGTTTATTTTTTATTTATTTATTTTTTTTACTTTATTTTACTTTACAATACTCTATTGGCTTTGCCATACATCGACATGAATCCACAACAGGTGTACACGAGCTCCCAATCCTGAATCCCCCTCCCACCTCCCACCCCACAACGTCTCTCTGGATCATCCGTGCACCAGCTCCAAGCATCCTGCATCCTGCATCGAACATAGACCGGCGCCTCGTTTCTTACATGATAGTATACATGCCTCAGTGCCATTCTCCCAAATCATCCCACCCTCTCCCTCGCCCTCAGAGGCCAAAAGTCCGTTCTATATGTCTGTGTCTCTTTTGTTGTCTCACATATAGGGTCATGATTACTATCTTTCTAAATTTTTGCTTTTATTTCCAGTATTCTGGGAGGTGGATCATAGAGGATCCTACTGTGATTTATGTTGGAGAGTGTTTTGCCTATGTTCTCCTCTAGGAGTTTTATAGTTTCTGGTCTTACATTTAGATCTTTAATCCATTTTGAGTTTATTTTTGTGTGTGGTGTTAGAAAGTGATCTAGTTTCATTTTTTTACAAGTGGTTGACCAGTTTTCCCAGCACCACTTGTTAAAGAGATTGTCTTTACTCCATTGTATATTCTTGCCTCCTTTGTCGAAGATAAGGTGTCCATAGGTGTGTGGATTTATCTCTGGGCTTTCTATTTTGTTCCACTGATCTATATTTCTGTCTTTGTGCCANGAAAGAAAAAGATAAGTACCATATTCTAACACATACATTTGCTTAGTTTTAACAGAGACTTCGGTGTGAGTGTCCATGCTTAGGAGAAATATGGTAAACCTAATGGATAGATGTCAATTTTTTTTTTCAACAACTATGTATAGTTTTATTTGCATAGAATTAATCTCTCCATGTATGCCCGCATAGTCATCCTGGAATGCAGGTAGAAAAAGAATGCGAGTGTGACATGACAAATGAATGAATCAATTGGCTTACCCCAGATTACATTGCCATTCGATAATTTTAATAAAATAAGACAGAAGTCCTCAAACTTCTAGTCTGAACAAAATAACAGCAGATTTCTTTTACTTTCTTTTTAATAATTTTATTCTCTATTTACTTTTGGCCGTGCTCGGTCTTTGGGTCTTTGTTGCTGCACTGACTTTTCTCTAGTTTGAGACTGGAGGCTACTCTATATTTGCAGTGCCCAAGCTTCTCACTGCTGTGGATTCTCTCGTTGTGGAGCACAGTCTCTAGGGTGTGAGGGCCTCAGACTTGGTGGCTCCCGGGCTCTAGAGCACAAGCTCAATAGTTGTGGCACACGGGCTTAGTCGCCTTGCAGCATGGGGGATCCTCCCAGACCAGGGATCCATCTGTCCTCTCCTGCATAGGCCGGCAGTTTCCTTACCCTTAAGGCACCAGGGAAGCCCAACAGTGGATTTCTTTCAATCCAGATTTCTAGGTACAACAGTAGAGATTCCTATTGCTGGGCTAAGGCTCTAGGATCTGCATTTTTAACAATACCTCAACTGTTTTCATGGCAAATTACTCAGAGTCTGTCTTTGAGAAACGCTAGCCCAATGAGCTTCTTGGCCCACAAATGTTAAACTGATTAAGGACAGGCTTGGGGAATAATTGTGGCCTGAAGTTCCCTGGAGTGTTGGTCTTCCTTATGGAAATATTATTTACAGGACTTAATAAACTGTTTATAATGGCTTAAATCAAGCCATCTGCTAAGGAAATCCAGTACAAGACAGTGAGCAAAGGCAGGGGCCTCAAATACCAGTTTCCAAGGACATCACAGGGAAGTCGTGTCCACAGAGAGTGAAGGACAAGTTGATCACACAACCAGCTGCCCTATGCAGACCATCCTGCATCCTTAGGCATTATCAGGCAGTGGTGTACTCGGAGTCAATTTTGGGTTTGCAGTCTTCTCCATTTTTCTCTCTTTAGGAATTGCTGCCTTTTTAATGAAAACTGTCCTAGGGGAAAATTTTGGTGTTCATAAGGAGCACTTGGAGGAGAATTAAACCAAAAATCTTTTGAAAAACATTTGACATTTTCTCTATAAAGCCTTTTCCTGATTCTGCCAGCTGAAAGCAATCATCTTTCTCTCATTTCCCTTTGGATGTTCACCTCCAGTTGACACCGTGATTGCTCTGTGAGGCATGTTTATTTATGTGCCTTTTCTCTCTCTGAACATGACTGTGAGCTCGTTATGGACAAGATCCACAGTGGATTCAGTGTTTTATTCCTTCTCCCCATTACATGCAGCACAAAACTGGCTTGCATGCTAAGTTGCTTCACTTGTGTCTGACTCTTTGCAAACCTGTAGACTGTAGCCCGCCAGGCTCCTCTGTCCATGGAGTTTTCCAGGCAATAATACTGAAGTGGGTTGCCATGCCCCACTCCAGGGGATCTTCCCGACCAAGGGATCTAACCTGTATCTTCTGAGGCTCCTGCATTGCCAGCAGATTCTTTACTGCTGGGGATTTGAATCAATGAAATTTTCATTTACTAGAGAGTAACTTCTTGCAGAACTGTTATTAACAACTCTAAACAGGTAATTTGAGAAGCCTGCCAAGCAGGTATTTTTCCAGATCCCATTCCTGCCAAAAGAAATACAGTGAAAAATCACATATACCAGATACCATTTTCCTTTATCTGAGACTTGTGACACCATAATTTGCAGAAACAGTGAACCCAAAATTAAGTCCTTGGAAAGAAAGCCATACTACAGTTCCAGTATCTTGACTCTCTTCAGGGCAAGTGTAAGCAGAGTTTCCTTGGACAAGAATTTGGCAAGAAGAAATTGATCAAAGACCTTGGGTTATCTGCCAAACATGAATCTGAGCTTGATTGAGGGGAAGGTGATACAGAGATCATTGCAAGGCTAAGTGTATCTATTGAGTCTAAATGTTTGTTGTTGGGCAAAAGTGATACAAGTCTCTTTTAGGTGTTGCCAATAACAAAGGCTTGTGGGTTAGTCTTGGTGATCAGAACTTATTTATTCCTTATGCATTTACTAAAGGTTGTTGGAGTCTAGTGTTACTGTTTAGCAACTAGTCAAACCTGATATCTGTTTGTTACCTGGCTGGCATAAGAATGACGTGGTGGATGCTACAGACTGTGGCTTAGCCTCAGGGGCATGTGGGTCCGATAGTTTATCTCGGCGTCTGATTCATCTTGGACACTTTGGTTATTCTCCGTAGTATGCTGTTCTAAAGGTAAGAGTTGGTGTTGTCTTAGCAGTACTTGCAACCTGGTAACATTTTTCCTTTGTCATTTAGCCTTGATGAAGCTTTAGCTAGCTAATCAGAACATGGTAGTGGCTTGTGAGGATCTAAGTGAAACTTGTTCTAGCATCCAGCTTTGATATATTTAGAGAGTTGATTTGGACCAACATGTAGGATTTAGAAAAAAAAAAAGCTGTAGTATGATTTCTTGGTGTAGGGGAGGGGGAAGAGGAAATCTGAGTTTTCTGGTCAGTTTTTACTACAGTGCATATCCAATACTCAATTTATGAGCTCTTCTTTCTCATAGGAAATGCCTAGTGGAATCCAGAACCCAGGGCCCAAAGTCTATTGCAACCTCAAATTTTAAGGCCTACACTTTATGAAACTCCAGCTTGGTAATAAGACAGTGGAGAGATGAATTGAAATCTTCAAGCATATTAATGAAGCTTATGGAGTCATAAGAAAGCTGTCAATTCCTAGAGAATTCTCAGTGTCTACTACTGCCTGCACATGTAGACTTGTGTCTGGAATGTGGGACGACACGCCAAAGACCATCACCAGTTTTAGGGCTCGAGTTCCTTCAGAGACTATGGCAACATATGATTTGCTATGATGACTCCATTGTTCTCTGACCATTAGTGGTGGCTGAAGGTAGAGTAATGTGGGTGCTGCATTTGGGGCCTGGCCATGGCATACCAGTGATTACACGCCCATGTTCCTGTGTGGGATGGAGTAATGATAGAACTTGTAGGTTGGGTAGTCAATATATTTATAGGTCTGGACACAGGATCATCTTGGTGCAGTAATTGTACAATTTCATGGTGAAGATGTAGCACTGGCTTTATTTTTACATAGATGGTGAGGATTTTAGGAGGAAACTGATCATAGGCAGTGATGCTTTTCCAATGGAAAGAAATTATGTGGGTGCTCAGGACCAAGATCTCTGTTAAATGACAAATATGTTTTGGCCTCTACTGGTTATCTACATTCTCAAACATATTTATATTCCTAAGTGAAATTTATCCACTTTTAAACTGCTTATGACATAAATTCTTGATGTCAGATTCCTTTTACTGAGCCACTGTATTCACCCCTCAGAAGCTATAGGGATTGACTGCTAACAGCTCACATCAGCTCCCTTCTCCAGAAGATCACCATTAGAAGCTGGGATCTAACTCACCTAGCAATATTCAGGAGGTTAAACGTGCCCCCCACACATACCTGTGGTGCTGCTTTATAGCCAGTGACAAACAGAACTGGAGTCTAACAGTCCACCCCCTTGTCTCTGGGTAGGACAAAGTCTGTGATGTGATTCACGTTCCAGAGTTTCCTATGGGTCACTCTAGACTTATTCTGAACAATATTATTGCCTGGCCTTCACTTTACTCATCCTATTTTCTTCATCCCCTTAAAAGTTTTTCCTAAGATCATTCCATTAATAAATTACTTGAACAGGAATCCTAGTCTCAGGCCTCAGTTCTCTCTCAAAAGGAATGTTATTAGATGATTTAAGAAGGTAATATGGACTGGATATCTTGAAGGGATATTGAGAGAGAAAAAAAAGAACAGTAAAATAGTAATGTTAACAACATAACGGGCTTCCCTAGCAGCTCAGATGGTAAAGAATCTGCCTGCAATGCAGGAGACCTAAAAGGAAGAAAAGGATATTAACTACTGAAATTGAAAGGTTGAGTACAACAAGATTATTTAATTTTTTTCATAATTTTATGTCCAAAGCCTAGAAAAGAACCTGGATCAAATACATAGTAAATGAAAAATTAATCAACTAGTGAACTAGACATCCATCATTTATAAAGGGAAATTTGATTGCCTGAAGGAGTATGCAGAGAACCAGCATAACAAATGGGGAAACATATGAAATAAAATAGATAGAAGCTAGACAGACCTGAGATAGACATGGGAAAGTAGAGAATTTATTTTGGAAGAGAAGAATGCAATTATGGTCATGAATCCTCAACCAGCCAACTTATGATGTACATTTATCCTTTCTGGGTTTGTTAAACAACATAGTTCTCCAAGGACTAAGATCTATAGTTAGCAAATATTTTAGTTTTTAGCATGGGAAACTGTTTACTAAAAAAAGATCTCACTCACACAGTTAGTAGAATTCATAAACATATAAAAGCAATATTTATTTGCATTAGCTTGATAAGTCAAAACTTATGGCAGAGTGAACCAATATTAAAATGAAGCTGTGTTCATTCACTGAAAAATGTATAAGTGTGGATTGTGTTTTCGTCTTACATGAACCTCAGTAAGTATTTTGTCTCACTATACTGCTTTTGATAAAATATAAAATACACAGAAAACTAGGATCATGGCATCCAGTCCCATCACTTCATGGCAAATAGATGGGGAAACAGTGGAAACAGTGGCTGACTTTATTTTGGGGGCTCCAAAATCACTGCAGATGGTGACTGAAGCCATGAAATTAAAAGGCAGTTATTCCTTGGAAGGAAAGTTATGACCAANTAATTATTTTTCAAATGGCCACTGATTCTCCTTCAAAAATAATGAAAGGATTCTAGCTATACATATTTTAGAGTTTCGAAATAAAAGATTTGAAAAGTAGGGAGACAACTCAGTTTCCATGTTCTGTGAAGTCTCCAAAGTATATAAATACAGATGCATTGGAACAGAGACACATAACTGAGTAAATAAGGAGAATTTAAAATCGTTGAAGTTAAAAAAAATTATCCAGATTCAGGTTAAACAGTCAAAAGCATGCATGGCGTGTTGTGATGGAGACCTAGACCAGCCGCTGCTGACTTGTTTAACTAACCAAACTTTCCTCTTTGTTCCACTGGCAGCTCAAGTCAGAACACCAAAATGACTACTTTGTATCTCAAACACTGAGGTGTTAAAAATATGACATCAACCATTTATCATTGCTTAATGTTTGAGCCTGGTGGCTGCCGTCTCTGGGGTCGCACAGAGTCGGACACGACTGAAGCGACTTAGCAGCAGCAGCAGCAGTGTTTGTGAACTCTTCTCATGAGGTGGCTAAAGTACTGGAGTTTCAGCTTTAGCATCATTCCTTTTGGGGGCAGGAGGAGACGGGGACGACCGAGGATGAGATGGCTGGATGGCATCACGGACTCGATGGACGTGAGTCTGAGTGAACTCCAGGAGATGGTGATGGACAGGGAGGCCTGGCGTGCTGCGATTCATGGGGTCGCAAAGAGTTGGACACGACTGAGCGACTGAACTGAACTTAACTGAATGTTTATCAGAGACTAAAATGGCTTTATCAGTTCATTCTCATAACATAAGAATAATGTGTGTGTAGAAATGAAAACCTCCCTTATTTTAAAAATAAGGAAACTGAAGCTGAAGAAGTCAAATGGCTTGATCAAGATCATNGGAGGCCTGGCGTGCTGCGATTCATGGGGTCGCAAAGAGTTGGACACGACTGAGCGACTGAACTGAACTTAACTGAATGTTTATCAGAGACTAAAATGGCTTTATCAGTTCATTCTCATAACATAAGAATAATGTGTGTGTAGAAATGAAAACCTCCCTTATTTTAAAAATAAGGAAACTGAAGCTGAAGAAGTCAAATGGCTTGATCAAGATCATACCTTTAACATTTGCTGAGCTTGGGATTGTGCCCAGGCCTCTCTGTTTCCAAATCTGTGCTCTCAAACACTGTATCACAAATTTAAGCACAAAATGGGGATCTTTCTTCTATCTTAGGGATCAAGTTAATACTCCAGAAAACGGACCAGTTAGTTGAAGACCGTAATTGTCTTTCTCTTCAGTTGTTTCATTAAAACCTGTTCATGTGAGTGTGGAACTTATCTTTATATTTCAGTTTTCTAATGTATAAAATGAAAGTGAAAGAGGAGAGTGAAAAAGTTGGCTTAAAGCTCAACATTCAAAAAATAAAGATCATGGCATCCGGTCCCATCACTTCATGGGAAATAGATGGGGAAACAGTGGAAACTGTGTCGGACTTTATTTTGGGGGGGCTCAAAAATCACTGCAGATGGTGACTGCAGCCATGAAATTAAAAGACGCTTNCCCGAGAGATGGTAATGAACAGGGAGGCCTGGCGTGCTGTAATTCATGGGGTCGCAAAGAGTCAGACACGACTGAATGACTGAACTGAACTGAATATTTCTACCAACTCCATGATTCTGTGATTATTATCAATAAGTCATTTGCTCTAAGTAGGTCATAACTGGAAGGCCCTGGTGACATAAATGGTAAACTATGAGAATAAGATTCAAACAGGCACATTCTAAGGAAACAACAGTAATCCCCTTAATTTACTGAAACTCTTTTAATTCTCATTCACCCCTTTTAGTTCTGAATCAATTGGCTCTTTTGTATACAACTTTGTCTTTCTTTTATCCTGTAGTAATAGACCCAATACAATTTCACTGGGCTTCGCTCTCTCTATTGAACTTTTCCCCACCATTTTCCCAAGCCAAGATAAATAAAACACCAGAGCCCCACCTCAGACAATTTCACACAGTTCCCTAGAGGACCATGCCTTCTTCACCTATCACTTGAGGATCTCAGAGACAGCCTATTGAGTTATCCTGCTAGGCAAAAATGGTTGTTGTTTTACTCTCTGAAGTCTGTTTTTATTACCATTAAAATTATGTTTGTCTAGCAATTCCAAATTAAAAGAACAAGACCTCATTTCACAAGCATCAGACTAACATTTTGAAAGTACTGGAGAGGATGTCAATCAGCCACTGTCATAAGCTGCTTTGTGGAAGGGAAGGAAACTTGTACAACTATTTTAGAGAGCAATTTATAAAAATATCAGAAATTTGAAAATATGCCTACCTGAGGGTGTGACAATTTCACCATCATATGTGTGCACCTAGATAAATTCCAAAACATGTTCACTGTAGCATCACTAGTAATATGGAGAAACTAAATTACTTAAATCCTCATCAGCAGAAGAACAGATACATTAACTGTGCTTTTTGCAAATAATGGAAATAATATTCATCAGTCAAAATGAATCAAAGCTATGTGTAACAATATGAAAACATCTAAAAATCTAATAATGAGGACAGTGAAAATTTGCAGAAGGCTACATACTATGTGAAATCATTTCAATAGTTTTGAAACATATGAAACAAAGAATATTTTGTTTATTACTCTTTCAAAACTTGAAAAGGCTTGGGGGATGACAGACAAGATTAGAGCAAGTGCTATTTCTAGGAAAAAAATGATTGGGTTCATGTGGCTTAGAGTTTCAATTATATTTGTTGTCCCTAATTCTTATTTTTAACTTATTTATTTTTAATTAAAAGATAATTGCTTTACAATATTGCATTGGTTTCTGCCATACATCAACATGAATCACAGGCCAATATCACTGATGAACATAGATGCAAAAATCCTAACCAAAATTCTAGCAAACAGAATTCAACAACAGAGTAAAGAGATCATACACCATGATCAAGTAGGGTTTATCCCAGGGATGCAGGGATTCTTCAATATATCAAAATCAATAAGTGTAATATTAACGAAAGGTAAAAACCCTATGATCATCTCAATCGATGCAGATAAAGCTTTCAACAAAATTTAGCACCCATTTATGATAAAACTCTTTCAAAATGGGCATAGAAAGGAACCTCTTGTGCTGTGCTTAGTTGCTCAGTCGTGTCTGATTCTTTGCAACCCTATGGACCATAGCCTGCCAGCCTGCTTTACCCATGGGGATTCTCCAGGCAAGAATACTTGAGTGGGTTACCATGCCCTCCTCCAGAGGAAGGAACCTACCTCAACATAATAAAGGCCGTGTTTGATGAACCCACAGCAAACATTCTCAATGGTGAAAAATTGAAAGCATTTCCTCTGAAGTCCCTATTTCTTAAATGAGTAATGTATGCTTGGTTGTTTGTTTTACGATTTTTATACTTTTTCACATGACCTGAAAACTGTACGATAGTAGGTGAATATATTTTTTATGTTCTCAGTATGAAATTACCTAATCTCCCTTGGTGTCTGTAGGGGATTGGTTTCAGAATCCAACATGGTTGCCAAATTCCACAAATGCTCAAGCCCCTTATATAAAATGAATCTGTGGGTATGGAGAGCTGACTATTATCAGACTGAATATGTTTTTTGAAATTTTACACATTTTTCTCCATACTCACCAATAAGTCCCCAAAGAGAATGAGAATCGTTGCTCTGACTTACATTAATTTGATCATATGACATAAAGTTCCAACTATGAATCTAACCAAGTACTACTTCATATTGTTGATCACCATTCCCACTGCCCTTTCTAGGGGAGACAGCCCACACTTTTTGGGAAATGATAGAAGTCAGGGGCCAGGAGATTAATATAATTAGTTTGTTACTAGATTGGTCCAACATCAACAAACTTATCCTGAATCAGAGCCACTGCTGAGGGGAACCACAATGACTTACTCAAAATCAATGGAAAAGCTTAGTCAACAGCACCTAAAATTCTCACAGTCACAGGCTTGAGATAATCCTTGTTTATGTCATTTAGATTCCTTCTGTCAATAAAAATAATCAATAAACAATGAATACTAAGAAAATAGTTTGATTTGAGCCAAACTGAGGCTTAAAGCCCAGAAGCCAGCTTCCCAGATTCCTCTGAGAAACTGCTCCAGGGAAGCATGGTTTTCAGCACAGTTTTATATCTTGTCAGAACAAAGAACAATAGATAAGGCTACATTTCTTCAAGGTTTCAAAAAAAAATAGACTGTACACATACAGCCTGTACAATATGGCCTTGGTTCCTGGAAAGGGAGTCTCATAATCAAAGGAGTACCAGCATTGGCATCCTGGGAAGAGGAGCGTTTAATTTTTATTTTTAACATGGACAGTCTTCTGGTCAGTGTGCCATTTTCTTTAATAATTAAAGCAGATATACAATGTACATTTGATAGCCCACAAACAGGCTATTTTAGTTAGAATGAATTATGAATTAAAGTTAACTCATATGGAAACAAGAATGTCTTTTCTATACCACAAGATGTGACCATTTATTTTACCTTCTTCCTGACTTCGCTCTGTGTATCCAACTACCTTGTAAGCCACTGCCCAAAGCAAATCTTGAGAAGCAGTATGTGATTTGGCCTCCAGTGACTCTTTACTCATTTGCTCATCAGTTTCCTCAGGATAAGGTCATTAAAATAAGGTTTGGTTTGCACTACCAAGATACAAGAATCATTTTATACATAATTTGCCCTCCATTGAGATCTTTAATTCTACTTCCTCAAAGAACTGCAATATCCTTGGCTCATTTACTCTTGTGGTTGAATAATGTCCATCAGTCTACATTTCTGGGCAAGTACTTGCAGCTCAGGAACTGGTTTTTTTCCTCTTCAACTTATTTACTTAACACTACTAGTCATCCTTTCCTTGCCAACCTCAGTAGTTTCCCACCCCAGCTCATCTCAGCTACACATTTCGTTACCACATCCTACATCTCTGTACTCACATGGACCTTCCCTGCATTAGCTTAACTCATTTTGCCTCTTTTGTTGTTGTTTAGTCAACTCAGTCATGTCTGACTCTTTTGTGATCCCATGGACTGTAGCCCACCAGACTCCTCTGTCCATGGGATTTCCCAGACAATACTACTGGAGTGGGTTGCCATTCCCTTCTCCAGGGGATCTTCTTAACCCAGGGATTGAACCCACATCTCCTACTTTGGCAGGTGGGGTCTTTACCACTGAGATGGGAAGCCCTTTCTTCTTTTACCTAGGTACTATTTTGTGCAATCAATCTTTCGAGAGCTCCAGTTCACTCACTTGTACTCTACCACTTGTTCACCGGTGGCAATTCTCTTGTCCTTTCCTTTCCCTGTACAAAGGGACTCCTGGCACCAGGACAGAAACCCTTCCCTCTTAAATACCCTCACACCCCTGGCCTCTCTTTCTCTATTGCATTCACTTAGCAAATGCAGGCTTTAGTTAAACCCAGGTATCTGTTTCCTTTATGGCTGAACCCAAGCCACTAAATATTGCTGGAAAAAATCACACAGGTTGTTGTTTGATGTCACTTCAAATACAAGACAGAAATCATCAACAAAGTTAGACAGTAGCCCCATTTCTATTCTATTTTGCTGCTAAGTTTCTTTGCCACTTTCCTAGATGACTATTTTATAATTTTTCTCTATAATTTTAAAATTTCCATCCCTTTCACCTCCATTAAGTATCTGTTGTTACTTAAAACTTATACCTAGAGAAAACAATCAATAAAATTTAAATTTCCTAATGATCCAACAAGCATACCTACAAAATCTTGTGTATATGCTCTATTTTATCTCTTATGAAAAAAAGGATAGAAACATTCCAGTCTCTATTAAGAGCCAATGTTTCTACTTGTGCTGTGCATCAGTTTGTAACTTTGTCTTCTGGAGGACTTTGCTCCTGTGGTGTATTAGTTTCTATTGTTGCATAACAAACTCTTCTGAAACATAGCAGCTAAAATCAATGAACATGTATCATCTCACAGTTTCTGAGGATCAGGAATCCAAGAGTGGTTTAACTAGGTAAATCTGGGCCAAAGTCTCTTACATGTTTTCAGTCAAGCTGTCTGGGAACACAGCCATCACACTATTTCATTAGGGCTGGGGAATCTACTTTGAAGCTCATTTGCATAGCCATTGGTCAGTTTCTCACTGACTATTAACTGGAGGCTTCAGTTCCCCACCACTTGGGTCTCTCCATGGGGCTGTTCAAAATACGGCAGCTTGTTCCTCCAGAGCAAATGATAAGAGACAGACAGTGAGAGACAGAAAGACTAAGCAGAAACTGTAGCCTATTATAAAATAATTTTGGAAAGAGACTACTCCATACAGCATCCTGTTGTATGCTCTGGGTCATTTCAACATAATAGCAAATATGTATGTGGGGCTTCCCTGGTGGCTCAGAGGTTAAAGTGTCTGCCTCCAATGCAGGAGACCCGGGTTCGATCCCTGGGTCGGGAAGATCCCCTGGAGAAGGAAATGGCAATCCACTCCAGTATTCTTGCCTGGAGAACCCCATGGACAGAGAAGCCTAGTAGGTTACAGTCCATGGGGTCGCAAAGAGTCGGACATGACTGAGCGACTTCACCTTACCTCACCTTTATTTGGTCTCTGCCCTGGTTCTTGGCACAGAGCTCTTAAAATCCTTGTAATTTCATAAGTGATAGAATACTAGGAGCACCTTCTGTTCTAATGTTTGGCATTTGACCCTGGCTCCTGACACAGAATTCCTGAATCCCTTAGAATTTCCTGGGTGATAGCAGTATCTTTTGTTCTAAAGGAGGTTCCTCTTGGTAGGCTCCCACATGGGGGCTGGTCACCAGATAGACCAAGTTATGATTTTAAGTATGGAATTCAACCCAAACTCCCATTCTCCAGAGAGGGAAGAGGGATTAGAAATGAAGTCAATGACTGACCGTGTTGATGTGGTGAGCCTTTGTAAAAATCCACCAAGTATGGGGTTTGGAGAGCTTCTGTGTCAATGATCACATGGAGATGTGGAGAGAGTGTCACTCTTGGAGTGAGCATGGAAACTCCAAGCTGTTTTCCACATTTCACTCTGCACATCTCTTCAGTCTAGGTGTTCATCTGTATCTTTTATCATATCCCTTTGTAATAAACCGCTAAATAGTATATAAACTATTTTCCTGAGTTTTGTAAGCCACTCTGGCAAATCAGTCAAACCTGAGAGGGAGTCATAGTAACTTCTAATTTATATGCTTATCAGTCAGAAAAAATAGGTGGCAATCTGGACTTGTCATT
This sequence comes from Neotragus pygmaeus, assembly GCA_006410875.1. Lineage (NCBI taxonomy): Eukaryota > Metazoa > Chordata > Mammalia > Artiodactyla > Bovidae > Neotragus > Neotragus pygmaeus. The sequence continues at coordinate 2,017,520 of SJYV01006435.1, read as the reverse complement.
GGCATCTGAAAGGGATATGGATGAAGGGTGAAGGGATACGGACAGTACTGTGGGACTAGGACCTTAACCTGTGGGATCTGACTCTATCTCCAGGTAGATAGTATCAGAATTTAGGTAAATTGAAGGAAAACGATCTAGTATCTCAGAGAATTACTTGGTGTGGGAAAACAAACCCACATATCTGGTGTCAAAAGTGTTATGAGTATGCCAGTAGTGGGAGAGTAAAGAAGAAAGACAAGGAAAACTGAGGTTTTTCCTTCTCCATCACATAGCTCAACCCTCATACATTTGGGAAGAGTCTACCCAAGTGTGTGAATAATGAGAGGTGTGCTCACTGAGAGCCATCTTGGAGAAGGCTGCCGCATGCACTCACTCCTGTACAGCTTAGATTCTAAGTGTCTCTCTTCCTATCGGAGTGCTCTGATCAGCATACATAGTTGCTTCTATCAAAAAAGAAAACTCTCATGGCCTCACATTTCCCTCCATCTGCCACCTAATCTATTTGCCAAGCCTCACTGCTAAATTTCACAGGATTTGTTGATAACCACTGTCACCATGCTACAGCACTTTTCATTCATTCTCTAATCCCCTCCTCTGTTTTCTGGCCATACCGCTCATCTCAAATAATTGTTGTTAAAATCAGCAATGATTTTATGTTGCCAATTCTAATGGACCCTAATCTACCTTCATCTTGCCATAGCTGCTAGCAGCATTTTTAAATAGTGTCTCTCTGTTGTTTTGGATGTACAGGTGAATTTTAGTTTTGTGAAACTTGAAGTTTTGTGAAAATTTGGACCCCTTATTTAAAAATAAAAATTCAGAGTTATAATATTAGATATGGTAATACATATTTATTTGAAATTAAAAATAAATCACAAAAATGAAAATATTAAAAAATGTAAAAAAAAATGCCACCAATATACAAAACACAACTCCTCTCTCCATTTATTTGCTTACAAATTTGGCTGCATGCTCTTTTATTATCTCTTTATATAATAATGATCATGATATATTATTTTCTGTTTTGAGAATAGAAAGATAATCTAGCTATTCTCTGGAATGGTTGATCAAAAATCTTTTAAAATTATTTTTAGCTTAGATAATTTACTTTTAGCTTAATAACTCATCAATGATTTTTGGCACTGTTGTCAAATCTATCGGGTTTATTGCAAATACAAGCTAGAAGACTTGGATGAACGTTCCACAGTTCACATGGAAATGCATACATTCAAACCCAATTTCTCCTCCATTCTTGACACCAAACATCATAAGCTTTCTAATCCTTTCATTTATAGTCAGACAGCCAAGTGAGTTAGCATAGTGGGCATCTAGGGCGTTCCTGAAGGCCATTCCTACAATGGGAAGGCTAACAAAATTTAACATTACACAGCAGTATGTTGTGAACTATGTAAATTTATCTTACAAAATCTAAAATAAATAAATACATAAATGTGTTATATTTCAGTGTAAAAATGTATTGGGTTGGCCCAAAAGTTTGTTAAACCCAAACAAACATCTGTAGATTAGCTTTCTATTGCTGCTTAACAAATGAGTACAAGCTTGCTGCTGCTGCCAAGTCACTTCAGTCATGTCCGACTCTGTGTGACCCCATAGGTCAGCCCACCAGGCTCCCCTGTCCCTGGGATTCTCTAGGCAAGAACACTGGAGTGGGTTGCCATTTCCTTCTCCAATGCATGAAAGTGAAAAGTGAAGTCGCTCAGTCGTGTCTGACTCTTAGCGACCCCGTGGACTGCAGCCCACCAGACTCCTCCGTCCATAGGATTTTCCAGGCAAGAGTACTGGAGTGGGGTGCCATTGCCTTCTCCGGAGTACAAGCTTAAGCAGCTTAAAACAATACATACTTGTTATCTTGCAGTTTCCGTAGGTCAGTGCTCTGGCCACAGTCTATCTGGGTTCTCTGCTCAGGGCCTCAAAAGTCTGTGTTCAGTGTCATACTGGACTGGGTACTCATCAGAGGCTCAAGTAGGGAAAAATCTACTTCTAAGCACCTGTATTTCCCTTGCAGCTATAGGATTCATGATAGCCAGCTTCTTCAAAGCAGGTAACAGAGAAAGTCTAGCAAGACAGATGCTATAGTCATATGTAATTGAGTACATGTAATCACTGATTCTATCACATTTGCTGTATTCTATTGATTTAGAAGCAAGTCGCTTGTCCTGCTCTTAATGAAGGAGACGGTGTTACACAAAGGCATGAATACCAGGAAGTGAGGATGATTAGGCCATCTTAAAATATGCCCACCATAGTCTGTTTTAAAGAATAGATACAGAAAAAATATAAAACAATAATTGCCATATAGAAAAACTTAAATAAGTTCAAAATAATTTATATACAGCACTCTCAGTGGCTCTATGAGGTAATATGTATCTGTGTTCAACATAAACAAATAAAATTTTTACCTTTTTTAGTTTCCAAAGCCAGGTAATTGAGCTAGAGCTTAAACCTCTATTTTTCAACATATAGTTTATCCTTCAGTGATAGTAGCTTCCTCTAGAAACACTATAAAATTGAAACTTTCATTCTTTGAAATAGCTTTTAAGTGCCAGAACCACTCAATACAGATCTTAAAAACATAAACTAATTATTAAGAATTAATTAACCCCCTAATAATTACTTGCACACAACTAAAATACGTTTTCATTTCCACATATTTTGATATAATCTCTGGTGTTCAGATTTATAAACTTACGTGTTTAGTGGACTTTGCTTCATTTTTCTTTTGCAGATATTTGAGACTATTCTCCTCATCTAGCATGCATTCTTATTTTCTAATGACTCATCTAGAGATGTTCATCGCTAGTCTTAATTTATCCTAAAACAGGAGCAAGAATACTTCTCAATGATCTTTAAGAGTGAGTTTACATTGCCAGTAATGGTTAAGTTATAGTTTGTTTAATTTCAGTAGCCTTGTGTGTTTTTTTCCCTTTGCTCTCATTCCTCACTGGATACCATACACTGTATAGAAGCATTCCTTGTTATTACATTCTTTATCCTCCATACGGATATGTCATTGGATGAAAAGGCTATGTTCTAAAGGCAGGGAATACACAGATGTTTTCACTTGCCCATTACTCTATATAGCAATGATATTAGCCTTATAGCAGTATACGTCACATTAGCAATCTGAGTGTTTTTTGAAGCAAAGCTGACATTTGTTGTGCCTCTAATGTGTAATGAAATTGCATATTTTTACCATACATTCACTTAAGCATATGGGTTATAAGTGAACTCAAGACATTGTAGTTGGATTCACTTCTCCTCTAATAAAGACATATACATAGCAATGCTTCGGTCCCTATTTGGAGACAGAATTTGATACAGTTTGGTCATCTGTTATAGAGTGGATTATGCTTTCATCGCTTTGCTGAAAGAATAAAGTCATGATAACTTAATTATGCAAAATAAATTACTAACTAGCAAACAGTGTGTANTTCTCTAGGCAAGAACACTGGAGTGGGTTGCCATTTCCTTCTCCAATGCATGAAAGTGAAAAGTGAAGTCGCTCAGTCGTGTCTGACTCTTAGCGACCCCGTGGACTGCAGCCCACCAGACTCCTCCGTCCATAGGATTTTCCAGGCAAGAGTACTGGAGTGGGGTGCCATTGCCTTCTCCGGAGTACAAGCTTAAGCAGCTTAAAACAATACATACTTGTTATCTTGCAGTTTCCGTAGGTCAGTGCTCTGGCCACAGTCTATCTGGGTTCTCTGCTCAGGGCCTCAAAAGTCTGTGTTCAGTGTCATACTGGACTGGGTACTCATCAGAGGCTCAAGTAGGGAAAAATCTACTTCTAAGCACCTGTATTTCCCTTGCAGCTATAGGATTCATGATAGCCAGCTTCTTCAAAGCAGGTAACAGAGAAAGTCTAGCAAGACAGATGCTATAGTCATATGTAATTGAGTACATGTAATCACTGATTCTATCACATTTGCTGTATTCTATTGATTTAGAAGCAAGTCGCTTGTCCTGCTCTTAATGAAGGAGACGGTGTTACACAAAGGCATGAATACCAGGAAGTGAGGATGATTAGGCCATCTTAAAATATGCCCACCATAGTCTGTTTTAAAGAATAGATACAGAAAAAATATAAAACAATAATTGCCATATAGAAAAACTTAAATAAGTTCAAAATAATTTATATACAGCACTCTCAGTGGCTCTATGAGGTAATATGTATCTGTGTTCAACATAAACAAATAAAATTTTTACCTTTTTTAGTTTCCAAAGCCAGGTAATTGAGCTAGAGCTTAAACCTCTATTTTTCAACATATAGTTTATCCTTCAGTGATAGTAGCTTCCTCTAGAAACACTATAAAATTGAAACTTTCATTCTTTGAAATAGCTTTTAAGTGCCAGAACCACTCAATACAGATCTTAAAAACATAAACTAATTATTAAGAATTAATTAACCCCCTAATAATTACTTGCACACAACTAAAATACGTTTTCATTTCCACATATTTTGATATAATCTCTGGTGTTCAGATTTATAAACTTAAGTGTTTAGTGGACTTTGCTTCATTTTTCTTTTGCAGATATTTGAGACTATTCTCCTCATCTAGCATGCATTCTTATTTTCTAATGACTCATCTAGAGATGTTCATCGCTAGTCTTAATTTATCCTAAAACAGGAGCAAGAATACTTCTCAATGATCTTTAAGAGTGAGTTTACATTGCCAGTAATGGTTAAGTTATAGTTTGTTTAATTTCAGTAGCCTTGTGTGTTTTTTTCCCTTTGCTCTCATTCCTCACTGGATACCATACACTGTATAGAAGCATTCCTTGTTATTACATTCTTTATCCTCCATACGGATATGTCATTGGATGAAAAGGCTATGTTCTAAAGGCAGGGAATACACAGATGTTTTCACTTGCCCATTACTCTATATAGCAATGATATTAGCCTTATAGCAGTATACGTCACATTAGCAATCTGAGTGTTTTTTGAAGCAAAGCTGACATTTGTTGTGCCTCTAATGTGTAATGAAATTGCATATTTTTACCATACATTCACTTAAGCATATGGGTTATAAGTGAACTCAAGACATTGTAGTTGGATTCACTTCTCCTCTAATAAAGACATATACATAGCAATGCTTCGGTCCCTATTTGGAGACAGAATTTGATACAGTTTGGTCATCTGTTATAGAGTGGATTATGCTTTCATCGCTTTGCTGAAAGAATAAAGTCATGATAACTTAATTATGCAAAATAAATTACTAACTAGCAAACAGTGTGTATTATTTCTGCACATGATCATTTTAAAAGAATTACATGATGATATGAACTATCAGTGTTGAGAACAAATATTACAGTACAAATGCTTAGTATTTTTGAGGAAACATGCAATTTTAAATCATAGGCTTAGTACTCCTCTAATTACTCTTAACCAAGCTTTCAAATAGATGTTTGCATTTATATGAATGTTTAAATTATGGATTTTGGGAATGCTCAGATTATACTCAGAGGCAAATATTTCCAGATTTTACTTTTAACGGTTTTTTTTTTTTTAATTGTAGTTGAATATAGTTGAATCCCACTTGATGAAAAAGTAGAAGTAGTCAGAAAATTCATTAACTTTTTTTGGATATTCTTTAATGATTTGAATTTAAATTAGACCTTTGGTTAGGTTCACACTTAGCAGTTGTTATCTGCGTGCAGTGTAATTTCAAGGGCTCTGATAATGTAAGTTAAATTTAAATGTTTTAAAAGTATTTCTTTTGCATTTGCTCTTCTGCTTGTATGTGTAGATATGTATCCATTTTTATCTCCCATGCAATCAAACTGTTAACTGGGGTAGTTCTTATCATAGTCTTCTGATCATTGAAAAGAAACTAACACTAAAATGATCAAAACCAGCAAATAAGCATTTGCAGTTTAAAATTGTTTTCTAGGAAATTATTTATTAGGAAGAAGCAAATATTTAAAAATGAAACAGAATAATCACTAAAATTTATTAAGCATTTAATTCTCCACATATTTATTTCTATATATTAATTTATTCCTCTGTATGTTTTATAAAATCATCACAAAACCATATAGAGAAGTATTATTTCCCAAAAAAGAGGCTAAATGACTAGTAAGAGGTAAAGCTGAGATTTCAACCTAGCAAGTCTGGATGTTAATGATTAACTTATGCCATCTTTAAGAAGTTTAGCATCAACCAGAAATAATCTTTAAATGACATTTTATTCATTGCCCTTTCAAAAAAATGTTTTTTTAAATTAAGAGTATAAAATTCATGTTTTATATTATCTGCTATTGAATTATATTAAAAAATTATAAGAAATGTCCAAAATCTATTTTGTTCTTATGACAGAACACTCCTGCAGAAACTCAAAATTATTACCTGTTTTTTTTCACTTTAATACCTTTTCCTTATAGCACTACCCGTGTTGAAAGTTTGTTCTTCTTTTCTCCTCCATGTTCTACATCACTTTCCTGCTCCATATCCACCAAGTTATGACAGCAGATATTTTTTAACTGCTCAGCCAACCATTTTATGCAAACAATATTTATTAAAATAGCCAAATTGATTTTCTGTCTATAAGAAAAGACATTTTGAAATCTATATGCTTCTTGGTCAAAGGTTATATCAATAAAATACTCAGTAAAGTGGAGATTTGGAAATCATCCCATTAATTTGATCAATAGAGAGACAAACTCAATATATTAAATCCTAAAGGTATTTTCCTCTCTAAATTACTGTCTGCAGACTACATTGATACAATTAGCCATGTAATCACTACATCTTACTGCAACATATATTCACTCTTTAGTATTGTAAACAGTTGGTGGACACTGTGGGTTTACTGTGACATCACAGAAGACTGTGATACTTCTCTACCATTGTAAAGTACAGCAATTTCAAGAAACTTCAAGAAAATGTGTATTTTAACTGAGTTGCAACTATTCTAATGAACTACCTGACTTTGCTTATAAGAATATGCCACTTAATATGAATGTGCTCGATCACTTTAATATTGACAAACAATTTTGACTTTAACATTCCCACCAAATGCAGAGATTTGCATTGGAATTTTTCACATGTTTTGAAACCATGTTGTTCAGATTTTAATCAGGAATTCAAAAAATTGAATGTCAAATCAATTTAAAATGTCCTGAGTTTAGTGCTATAGCCGTTAACTGAGATTTGCTGTTTCCCTTCCAGGAGTTTTGAAATACTGATTATGTTCAAAAAGGTCTCCCATGTCTTGTTCCTTCTATTTCATGATAATATCATAAATCATTTGAGGTCATGTTTTATACTGTGAGAAAGTATAAATTATGTGCAATGGAGAGTCTACAGTTCTATTATCATAAGAGCTACCTTTTGCTAGAGAAAATATTTTTTCATTCAACATAGAAAAAATATCAACTCACTTGGTTTAAGTCACAAGCTTTTATTCCATTCAGTGTCACAGAAAAGATATGGTCATTAATGCAACGTTTTGGACTTTTGGGGGCTCAAATTTAAAAAATCAATTAAAGGGATCGTTAACTACCTATTTATGAATATATCAATAAATGAAAAATACTAAATCCCGTGGAATGATTATACTCACAACAGTCTAAAAAGAAGAAGTAAAAAAGTGAGTCAGGTGTTTCTTTGCATGGATTCATGACACTGTATGATTATTTTACACATTAAGCTAAACTGCAACTGTTAGAAGAGCTGATCCATTTCTAGAAAATTAGAGTACCTAGCAAATATAAGGAAATCCAATATGAACTTTCTGGACATATTAATGTGCTGACTAGCTTTGGATGCCTTCCTAATTACTTCTTAATGCATTTTGCAAGTCATCAAAACCTGCTAACACATCTGCTGAGGCCATATATATACATATATATATGTATGTATTTATATGTATACATTCCCTGGTGGCTCAGACAGTAAAGAATCTGCCTGCAATGCAGGAGACCTGGATTTGATCCCTGGGTTGGGAAGAGCCCCTGGAGAAGGGAATGGCAACCCACTCCAGCATTCCTTCATGGAGAATTCCATAGATAAAGGAACCTGATGGTCTACAGTTCAGGAATCACAAAGAGCTGGACATGACTATGTTAGGATACAGAGGGAATATATAGATTATATGGTACTATGTATCCTATAGTTATTTATTTACCTGTAGAACTACTGGGATGTGTGAAGTATACATGGTTTTTCAATAACATTTGGGTCCATATTTTTGCCTATTTGCTATTCTCTATTTCTGTTTTTACTAGAATTATGTTAAAAAATGTCACGTGAATCTTCCATCTGTTCTCAGTTAAACTTAAAAGCAATTTTTTAATGGTATTTAGACCACGTTAAGTCATATAGATACCTTGCTTTCTTACTTTTAAAGTGCCTGCCTCATACATATGTATAAGTGAGTGTGTAATTGGTCTAGATAGTAGAGCTTTTTAAACCACGATTTAAGAAAGAAATAGCTATTTACTAAATTCTCTTGCTCTGAGACAAGACTAAAAAATTAACTTGATAATTAGGAAAATACTTTTAATAACAAATGTTTTTTGCTTTATTTTTTGGCCTGATTATAGTGCTAAAATAATGCTATCTGGAATAAATAAAATGTAGGGTCAAAGGGAAAAAAAAGGGTTTTATGGTTTTTAAATTTTTCATTATGTTACCAATAATGAACTAAAAGTGTTCTGTTTCTCAAAATATTACCCAAAATACTGAAAGAAAGGAAAAGTAAAACAGAAAATTAGATTTATAGCTCAGTGTAAAGTGTCAGATTTACTGCCAACATTTGTAATAGACATTGTGGCAATATGAGTCAGACACAAAGTAGAAATGTGGCAATATGCGTCAGACACCGCACTAGGTATTACAAACAGAGGATGCTTCATAGAGAGAATTAGTTACTTAGGTGTTGAAAGTCTAAAGGAGCGAAAAGGATAACTGATATGAAGAAATCATCAATGTAGAAAACAGTATCTTTTGGTCTGAGAGACACTAATAGAAGTGACAATGCCAGAAAGCAGAAGGGTGAAGTAGAAGTCCTGTGGACTGGGGCTGGAAACACTGAGAGTGGCATTAACGGCCACTGCTCAGACCACTGAGGGCTGTGCCCATAGCTCAGATGTGGACGTCTGACGGAGAATGCCTCATGGGGGAAGCTCAGTCTTGTGGAGACAGCATGTGAGGGCACAGCAGGTGTTTGGAAGGCAGGGAGTAGAGTGAGTGAGAGAAAGCACAGCTGGTATTTCAGTCACTGAGAAGCAATGACACAGTGGGTACTCACCACTGAAGTCACACCAGATAGTGCTGGAATCACCAAGAGAAATTGGAAGTTGATGCTTTCAGCGTCTTCTGCTCCTGTAGATGTATAGAACCAAGTGGAAGATGGATATGGGTCCATTGTCTTCCCGCCTCCTTCAAATAACCTTCTGTTTCCAATTACTTCTCTCTCTCAACCACTGGCAACCACTGATCTACTTTCTGTTTCTGTGGATTTGCCTAGCCTGGATATTCCGTAAAAATAGAATCAATAATATATGGCCTTCTACTAAACCTTCTTTTACTTAGCATAAAGTTTGGAAGATTTGTCTATATTATAGCATGTATTGATACTGTTTTTATGAATAATAACATGTCTTTATGTGATTATATCATAGATTGTTTATTCATTCATTAGTTCATGGATATTTAGGTTATTTCTGCATTTTGGCTTCTATGAATACTATTGCCATGAACATTTCATGTATAAGTTTTTAGGTGAACATAAGTTTTCAATTCTCTTCTCTATATACCTAGTAGAATTACTGGATCTTATAATATGTGCTCAATCGCTTCAGTCATGTCTGACTCTTTGTGACCCTATGGACTGTAGCCTACTAGGCTCCTCTGTCCATGTGATTCTCCAGGCAAGAATACTGGAGTGAGTTGCCATGCCCTCCTTCAGGAGACTGTCCCAACCCAGGGATCAAACCCTCATCTCCCGTATCTCTTGCATTGCAGGCGGATTCTTTACCACTGAGCCACCTGGGAATCTGGTAGCACTATATTTAACTTTTTAAAGAACTACCAGAATGTTTTAAAAAGCAATTTTGTTATTTAAGTGGTTTGCAATTTATTATTATCACACACAAAAATGTGGAAGTAGAGGAAAACTTATGATTCCAGGGCTACCTAAGAATTTCTAGGAATTCTGGTTTCTCATTTCAGAATCCTGAAATTGTTGTCTGTCAGAAACTTGGAAATACTACCCGAATTCTATTTGAAGATGAAGAGCTATTGGATACTAGCAGCATGGAAGCATTGGCTTACTATGTGTCCAGAGGGATAATGACCTAAAGCTGGGAAGCTTTTAAAAATGATGAGTGATCACCTACACTGAGTTCATAGAACCATCCCTCAGAGAGATCCAGAAACTCAGTGTCTGACTTCCTGTGTTTCACAGAATGGGAGCTCAAGGTACTGTTTGGTCATTATAGGGAAGGGTGACCCCTTAAGAATAGAATAGTCAGGCACATCTGAGATTTGGAAATAACTGAAATCCTGTAATTAAGGTTCAAGTAAAACCTAAAAATTCAGTCTACACAAGAGAGTAACTCCATTACTATTATGTAGGGAGTGTCCTAAACAGTTGTTCTTGACCACCATGGAAAATCTGATAGAATCAAATGGAAGTGGTTCCAAATGGACATAAGGAATCACTGTTTGAGTACCAGGATGATAAACTGCTAGTTACTTGTAGAACCTCTAGTTCTAGAGATGTTTATGAAAGGTTGAAAATTCTGAGTAGTGAAATTCATCTGTCCGAAGTAGAGGGGTTAAGCTCTTTGTGTTCTTCCAAAGTTTATTATTCTATATATTTTTCTAAGATTCAGAATTTGAGGTTTTATTTACTCTGGGCTATGGGCCTTAATGAGCCCCAAATCTTTTCACTGTTCTATGATCAAATAAGAAATACATCCATATGGTCAAACATAAATTATCTTGAAATTTAAATCACAAGAAATATTGAACTTAGTTAAGACTTTATTCCTCTTCTTTTTCTTAGGGCATTATTAGTGAAGGGTGGGGGGGAGAGGTCCTGTTTGTGTGTGTGTGTGTCTGTGTGTTTGTAGGCAAGGTAGAATGCAAGGAAGTGGTGCTGTTAATATGTTTATGTCACCAGCCCACTATTAGATAAATTCTCACTGAAAAACATGAAGTGGTCCCTTGGAAAACACAATTTAATATATCTTCCAAGAGAGCAGTTTTTTGCCTATTAGGCAAGATGATGAAGCTCAGTGACCATTTTATAGATACAGCTGACATTTTGCAAATGGAAAACAAGCACGGGCAAGCTTCTTATTTTCAAATGATTTTCAGAGTCAAAAGAGAAGGCTGTACCCACAAATATGCTTATCTGAAAGAAAAAATATTTCTATTCTTTTTTCACATGCAAAGTTTTGACAGTTGAATTGAGGTGAATTGACTTTGGCAATTTTTTTGTTTGGCATTTAATACTTGCTGCTCTTTCACAGAGAAACTTAAAGATCAATTAAGGATATTATACTATGTGAAACTGTATAGCATTTAACTAAAAACCTAAAAGCAATAATGCTGTTCAAGAATGGAAAAGAGGTATAATAGTCCATTAGAAGTGGATTATTTGTATCATTAAGGAGAATCATTATGTGCTTTTGCATGAGAAAACACACTGAAGAAACAGAATTTGATGGTGAATGAACATTTGGTTAATAGTTACACAGCATACATTCAGGAAGAAATAAAGATATGTGTATGTGACTAATAGACAAAAGAATTTGCAACACAAGTTGCATATACCATTAAAACGCAATTATTCCTGGAAAACCCATAAGAAGATTTTACATTGGTTCATATCATCATGTTAATACACGTTTTTCAAAGATACCAATTTTGAAATATAATATGCCATTTCCTTTCCTATTAAAAAGTTGAATTGCTGCCATGAAGGATTTATACACCTGCCAGATGCTGCTCAATTCTTCAGTCAAAATACAAGTATCTCAATCACAACCCATATGTACTCCTTCTGTATTATGAACTGTGATTTCATCTCCATTCTCAGCCAACCATGAGACTTGAAACATAGCCTGCCAATTATGTGGAAATGTACAAAATTGTATGGGTTTGGAGACTGCTGGCAGAGTTGGGTGTAGGTGTATGTAACACATCATTTCAGACATACACGTAATACTATTTGCTCTCATCTTTTATTTCCCCTTATTTATTGAATTAGGCAACAGCTAAAACAATAACTAGTCCTAAATAAAAAAGAACAGAAATGGATAGAGGAAGAACTACTATGTGAAAATATTCCATAAAAATGAGATTACAGGTCGTTTTTTTTTCCCTAGATTGAAAAATTAACATCATTTATGCTAAAACTCTCTGCGTATGTATTAGGAGCAGAGAAAAATATTTTCCTTTTGATATTCTCCAAAATAAAATAAATTAGAATCAGTCTTTTCCAGAATCGTCTTCGAAGCCCCAAAGGAGAGACTCACGCATGCACACATGCGCAAATACACAAATGAATGAGATGAGCTAAAGTAGTGTAGATCTGCATTCTCAAACAGCTTTGTAATTTGTATTTGCAACCTGGATTTGAGTGTTACCAAGAGACTATCTTTTCCAGATTTTTACTTAGCCAGTTCTAAGTTTTATCATGTGTTCTAGTATTTCACAACATCTGAGCACTAAGCCCTTTTTCAGCCTCTAGTTTGTGGCTTCTAATCCTCTGCGATTTGGGAAATCATAAAATGTGGTTTTGTATAATTCTGTCCAGTATCAGATGAAAGGGAATAGGTCTAGAGGGGGAGCCTAGAGGGCCCTGAAATAATGTTCTAACAGTTCCTCATGTGGCCCTGAATGGTCACTTAAACTCTGGATTTCATTGTTCTATTTTGTAAAATGAGATGTTGGACTTCTAAGCTCCTTGGTGGAGCTAAGACTTCTTATGGTTCTCCAAGGCAGTTTTGTAGTTGTTGTGACTTTCTGATTCCTGCTTTCTTTTTTTCCCCTGAGTTTGCTAAATAAATGACCTTCTTTTAAAGTGTTACTGTATTTACTCTCTCGATTATTTCGTGACAAGATATTTCCTAAGAATTCAAGTAGAAAAAGAAGCTGAACAAACTGATCACGTAAGTCACCCGTTTGTGGCATTTAAAAACATTCCATAGGTGTAGACACAAAGATTTATAACAACATGTATTTTTATCACCCCAGCAAGTCGTATTGAACGTTTGATGCTTGGATGAAGAAATGAACATGGAACTGAGTAGGTCAGATGGTATCGGGTATCAATATCAATCAGGAAATAGGATTTACATTTTAACAGGTTTTCCATCATTCTTCATTTGCTTTTATTTGTTTGGTTTACAAACAAATGTGTACATCGTCCCTCCCTTCCAAATTAAAATGTAAATAGTTTCCAGTTTATAAGGACGGAGAATAATTCTTTTGAAGGGAGTTATTACACATCAATTTATTTGTTATTGGGTTTTTTTCTGAATCTCCCCTAATACTTTAACTGAGATGTAGCCGTTTTGTTATATATCTATTTGTTACATATCTGATGTATCTTTATCTATATAGACATGGGAATATATACATATATGTATGTATATAATAGGAGATATATATGTTTGTGTATATGAATGAGAAAATGACTAACTGATAGTGTTTTATTAAAAGGATTATTTTTATTAATTTGGTGCATGTAGTGAACCTAATTTCTTTCTTTTTACAACTTCCCCTTCTATTACAGGCTGTTAAACTCAGGACCTAGATCAGCTAAGCAGCAGACTCAGTAACAGTAAATGAAGTGCTGTGAGCTTACATCAGACTAATTAGTCTAAAGGATTAAAAAAAAAAAAAANATGGGTCCATTGTCTTCCCGCCTCCTTCAAATAACCTTCTGTTTCCAATTACTTCTCTCTCTCAACCACTGGCAACCACTGATCTACTTTCTGTTTCTGTGGATTTGCCTAGCCTGGATATTCCGTAAAAATAGAATCAATAATATATGGCCTTCTACTAAACCTTCTTTTACTTAGCATAAAGTTTGGAAGATTTGTCTATATTATAGCATGTATTGATACTGTTTTTATGAATAATAACATGTCTTTATGTGATTATATCATAGATTGTTTATTCATTCATTAGTTCATGGATATTTAGGTTATTTCTGCATTTTGGCTTCTATGAATACTATTGCCATGAACATTTCATGTATAAGTTTTTAGGTGAACATAAGTTTTCAATTCTCTTCTCTATATACCTAGTAGAATTACTGGATCTTATAATATGTGCTCAATCGCTTCAGTCATGTCTGACTCTTTGTGACCCTATGGACTGTAGCCTACTAGGCTCCTCTGTCCATGTGATTCTCCAGGCAAGAATACTGGAGTGAGTTGCCATGCCCTCCTTCAGGAGACTGTCCCAACCCAGGGATCAAACCCTCATCTCCCGTATCTCTTGCATTGCAGGCGGATTCTTTACCACTGAGCCACCTGGGAATCTGGTAGCACTATATTTAACTTTTTAAAGAACTACCAGAATGTTTTAAAAAGCAATTTTGTTATTTAAGTGGTTTGCAATTTATTATTATCACACACAAAAATGTGGAAGTAGAGGAAAACTTATGATTCCAGGGCTACCTAAGAATTTCTAGGAATTCTGGTTTCTCATTTCAGAATCCTGAAATTGTTGTCTGTCAGAAACTTGGAAATACTACCCGAATTCTATTTGAAGATGAAGAGCTATTGGATACTAGCAGCATGGAAGCATTGGCTTACTATGTGTCCAGAGGGATAATGACCTAAAGCTGGGAAGCTTTTAAAAATGATGAGTGATCACCTACACTGAGTTCATAGAACCATCCCTCAGAGAGATCCAGAAACTCAGTGTCTGACTTCCTGTGTTTCACAGAATGGGAGCTCAAGGTACTGTTTGGTCATTATAGGGAAGGGTGACCCCTTAAGAATAGAATAGTCAGGCACATCTGAGATTTGGAAATAACTGAAATCCTGTAATTAAGGTTCAAGTAAAACCTAAAAATTCAGTCTACACAAGAGAGTAACTCCATTACTATTATGTAGGGAGTGTCCTAAACAGTTGTTCTTGACCACCATGGAAAATCTGATAGAATCAAATGGAAGTGGTTCCAAATGGACATAAGGAATCACTGTTTGAGTACCAGGATGATAAACTGCTAGTTACTTGTAGAACCTCTAGTTCTAGAGATGTTTATGAAAGGTTGAAAATTCTGAGTAGTGAAATTCATCTGTCCGAAGTAGAGGGGTTAAGCTCTTTGTGTTCTTCCAAAGTTTATTATTCTATATATTTTTCTAAGATTCAGAATTTGAGGTTTTATTTACTCTGGGCTATGGGCCTTAATGAGCCCCAAATCTTTTCACTGTTCTATGATCAAATAAGAAATACATCCATATGGTCAAACATAAATTATCTTGAAATTTAAATCACAAGAAATATTGAACTTAGTTAAGACTTTATTCCTCTTCTTTTTCTTAGGGCATTATTAGTGAAGGGTGGGGGGGAGAGGTCCTGTTTGTGTGTGTGTGTGTCTGTGTGTTTGTAGGCAAGGTAGAATGCAAGGAAGTGGTGCTGTTAATATGTTTATGTCACCAGCCCACTATTAGATAAATTCTCACTGAAAAACATGAAGTGGTCCCTTGGAAAACACAATTTAATATATCTTCCAAGAGAGCAGTTTTTTGCCTATTAGGCAAGATGATGAAGCTCAGTGACCATTTTATAGATACAGCTGACATTTTGCAAATGGAAAACAAGCACGGGCAAGCTTCTTATTTTCAAATGATTTTCAGAGTCAAAAGAGAAGGCTGTACCCACAAATATGCTTATCTGAAAGAAAAAATATTTCTATTCTTTTTTCACATGCAAAGTTTTGACAGTTGAATTGAGGTGAATTGACTTTGGCAATTTTTTTGTTTGGCATTTAATACTTGCTGCTCTTTCACAGAGAAACTTAAAGATCAATTAAGGATATTATACTATGTGAAACTGTATAGCATTTAACTAAAAACCTAAAAGCAATAATGCTGTTCAAGAATGGAAAAGAGGTATAATAGTCCATTAGAAGTGGATTATTTGTATCATTAAGGAGAATCATTATGTGCTTTTGCATGAGAAAACACACTGAAGAAACAGAATTTGATGGTGAATGAACATTTGGTTAATAGTTACACAGCATACATTCAGGAAGAAATAAAGATATGTGTATGTGACTAATAGACAAAAGAATTTGCAACACAAGTTGCATATACCATTAAAACACAATTATTCCTGGAAAACCCATAAGAAGATTTTACATTGGTTCATATCATCATGTTAATACACGTTTTTCAAAGATACCAATTTTGAAATATAATATGCCATTTCCTTTCCTATTAAAAAGTTGAATTGCTGCCATGAAGGATTTATACACCTGCCAGATGCTGCTCAATTCTTCAGTCAAAATACAAGTATCTCAATCACAACCCATATGTACTCCTTCTGTATTATGAACTGTGATTTCATCTCCATTCTCAGCCAACCATGAGACTTGAAACATAGCCTGCCAATTATGTGGAAATGTACAAAATTGTATGGGTTTGGAGACTGCTGGCAGAGTTGGGTGTAGGTGTATGTAACACATCATTTCAGACATACACGTAATACTATTTGCTCTCATCTTTTATTTCCCCTTATTTATTGAATTAGGCAACAGCTAAAACAATAACTAGTCCTAAATAAAAAAGAACAGAAATGGATAGAGGAAGAACTACTATGTGAAAATATTCCATAAAAATGAGATTACAGGTCGTTTTTTTTTCCCTAGATTGAAAAATTAACATCATTTATGCTAAAACTCTCTGCGTATGTATTAGGAGCAGAGAAAAATATTTTCCTTTTGATATTCTCCAAAATAAAATAAATTAGAATCAGTCTTTTCCAGAATCGTCTTCGAAGCCCCAAAGGAGAGACTCACGCATGCACACATGCGCAAATACACAAATGAATGAGATGAGCTAAAGTAGTGTAGATCTGCATTCTCAAACAGCTTTGTAATTTGTATTTGCAACCTGGATTTGAGTGTTACCAAGAGACTATCTTTTCCAGATTTTTACTTAGCCAGTTCTAAGTTTTATCATGTGTTCTAGTATTTCACAACATCTGAGCACTAAGCCCTTTTTCAGCCTCTAGTTTGTGGCTTCTAATCCTCTGCGATTTGGGAAATCATAAAATGTGGTTTTGTATAATTCTGTCCAGTATCAGATGAAAGGGAATAGGTCTAGAGGGGGAGCCTAGAGGGCCCTGAAATAATGTTCTAACAGTTCCTCATGTGGCCCTGAATGGTCACTTAAACTCTGGATTTCATTGTTCTATTTTGTAAAATGAGATGTTGGACTTCTAAGCTCCTTGGTGGAGCTAAGACTTCTTATGGTTCTCCAAGGCAGTTTTGTAGTTGTTGTGACTTTCTGATTCCTGCTTTCTTTTTTTCCCCTGAGTTTGCTAAATAAATGACCTTCTTTTAAAGTGTTACTGTATTTACTCTCTCGATTATTTCGTGACAAGATATTTCCTAAGAATTCAAGTAGAAAAAGAAGCTGAACAAACTGATCACGTAAGTCACCCGTTTGTGGCATTTAAAAACATTCCATAGGTGTAGACACAAAGATTTATAACAACATGTATTTTTATCACCCCAGCAAGTCGTATTGAACGTTTGATGCTTGGATGAAGAAATGAACATGGAACTGAGTAGGTCAGATGGTATCGGGTATCAATATCAATCAGGAAATAGGATTTACATTTTAACAGGTTTTCCATCATTCTTCATTTGCTTTTATTTGTTTGGTTTACAAACAAATGTGTACATCGTCCCTCCCTTCCAAATTAAAATGTAAATAGTTTCCAGTTTATAAGGACGGAGAATAATTCTTTTGAAGGGAGTTATTACACATCAATTTATTTGTTATTGGGTTTTTTTCTGAATCTCCCCTAATACTTTAACTGAGATGTAGCCGTTTTGTTATATATCTATTTGTTACATATCTGATGTATCTTTATCTATATAGACATGGGAATATATACATATATGTATGTATATAATAGGAGATATATATGTTTGTGTATATGAATGAGAAAATGACTAACTGATAGTGTTTTATTAAAAGGATTATTTTTATTAATTTGGTGCATGTAGTGAACCTAATTTCTTTCTTTTTACAACTTCCCCTTCTATTACAGGCTGTTAAACTCAGGACCTAGATCAGCTAAGCAGCAGACTCAGTAACAGTAAATGAAGTGCTGTGAGCTTACATCAGACTAATTAGTCTAAAGGATTAAAAAAAAAAAAAAAGGATGGGGGAAGGGTTTGGGAAGACTTTACAGGTTGCTTTGTGAAAGGCAGTTTGCTTAATTAAGCCAACCACTAATTGTTAAATATTTTTCAGGCATTAACAGAGCTACTCTGAGTGTAATTAAATTTTGATTTTAGTGGTATTTGCAGGGATTAAAGTCACAATCTGCTGAGGCACTGGGGTTAGTTAATATTCACTTCACTGCCACAGCTGTCCTCCATTATAATACAAAGGACAGGAAAAGAGACAGCAGAATGGGGTGAAGTAATGAGAAAGCTATTCATTCATCTGAACCAGCTCGTCACTCCACAGCCTTGTACAAATGGGTCTGAGCTGGAAGACATACAACCAGGCATTAAATCCTATTTAATCTAATACAATAAAGGGATGTCTAAGCCCTGTGCATTTTTATTTTTATATGGGAGACTATGGAATGGATAAAAAAAAGATAATCATATGATTATCATACATTTCCATCCAAGTGGTATTTCTGAACCTATTAGCTCCACAGGAGTCCACCAGGATTGTAAACCACTTCCTGCTAAGCCATTATTTGTCCCAACTGAGCATGAATGAATACTGTGGAAGATGGTAGTGACTTTAAATCCCTAGTAAAATTCAAACTGGCAGGATCAATGTTTTGAGGTTGTTTTTTGGACTGAGACTGCCTCTGACTCCTCTCTCCCAAGCAAAAAAAAAAAAGCCCTACAGGGTTATATGCACTTGAAATGGATGAAGTTTAGCATCCTGTGACTGACAAGGAACAATGCTACTGCTGATGGGTTGCTAGGGGTTTTTTTGTGTTGTTTTGTCCTTTTAATTCAATAACTTTAAGCAATTATTTTAAAGTTTAAAACTTTAACCAGTTATTACATATTCTGAAGAGGACAGGCATACAAAGAAATCACTTTGTGCTCCCTTCTAGTACAACCCCCTCAAAATAGGAGTCTAACCTAAAATCTCTTCTCATTTGCATCCAGTCATTACATTGGCTAATGGTGTTAGTCTTCATGATAATCCACATTCCAGGGTCCCTGCATCAGTGGCACTAGGCTCCCAGTGGGTGCAAAGCAGCAGCCGTGAAACTAGCTTTTCAATACAAGCTAGTGATAGAGGTATTCAAGTGAGGAACGTGGCCACATATCCTGTACTCGCAAAAATCATTTTTAAAAAGTACCAAAATCTGATGACCCTGTATGTGAGACAACAAAAGGACACAGACATAGACAATGGACTTTTGGCCTCAGAGGGAGTAGGAGAGGGCGGGATGATCTGGGAGAATGGCACTGAAGCATATATACTATTATGTAAGAAACGAATCACCAGTCTATGTTTGATACAGGATGCAGGATGCTTGGGGCTGGTGTACGGGGATGATCCAGAGAGACGTTGTGGGGTGGGAGGTGGGAGGGGGATTCGGGATTGGGAGCTTGTGTGCACCTGTGGTGGATTCATGTCGATGTATGGCAAACCCAATAGAGTATTGTAAAGTNTGAAGCATATATACTATTATGTAAGAAACGAATCACCAGTCTATGTTTGATACAGGATGCAGGATGCTTGGGGCTGGTGTACGGGGATGATCCAGAGAGACGTTGTGGGGTGGGAGGTGGGAGGGGGATTCGGGATTGGGAGCTTGTGTGCACCTGTGGTGGATTCATGTCGATGTATGGCAAACCCAATAGAGTATTGTAAAGTTAAATTTAAAAATAAATAAATAAATAAAATTTTAAAAAAAAATAAAAAAAATAAATAAATAAAATAAAAAAATGAAAAGTACCAAAATCTGGAGTACCGCTGGTGATTACCTCGATATTTGACATTAGAATAAAAGAAAGAGAGAGGGAGAAGGACAAAGAGAGAGAGAGAGAGAAGGGAAGGGACGGGAAGGAAAGGGAAAGGAAGAAGAATGAAGCCAGCAAAATTCCATCCCAAGGGAATTCGACTGCAACATTTTTATTCATAGTGAGACAAGTGCAGGAGCTAAGCGATTAGAGATCTCTTCTGTAATCTAGTTGAATTACTATATAGTGAATCACATTTTTGAGTTTGTTCTGTAACAAAATTTACTGTCTGACTGCTTCTACAAAGAGAAGTAGAGATATGATGAGTGGATTATACAGGGCTATCACCTTGAATTTCAATTAATATTAGCATAATTTAATTCTAGTGTTGAGATGACCTTGGCCCAAAGGACTGGGTTACTTCTCTAAAAGGCTTTGGTTTTTTTTTACTTCACATGAAGCCTAACCTGGAAACTGGGAAGCAATTTCTATTGGGTTGGTCATTGCTTACTATTTAAAAGAGCACAGTTTATACTGACTTTAGCATCAACGACTCGATGGACGAGTGTGAGCAAGCTCCAGGAGTTGGTGATGGACAGGGAAGCCTGGCATGCTGTAGTCCATGGGTCACAAAGAGTCGGACACGACTGAGTAACAGAACTGAACCGAATGCAATACTTTGAGAAGACATTTGAGAGCAACAATCACTAGCCATGTAGCCCATATATGTTCTGTGTTTCATGATGTCCCAATCTCCTGAGTGTCTCATTACCTCTCAGTGACTAGAGGTAATAGGGAACATTCTTGTCCTGTGCAGTTATACCCTATGGCTGCTCTCTGTGGTGTGACCCTTTCTCCTCCTGCCCTCAGGCTTGGGACAACCCCCCTTGCTGCCTTAGAAGCAGCCCATTTGATAACTTCTGCTTGATGCTATTCCCTTAGTTTCTTAAATAGCAGCAGTATTTTCTCTCAAACTTTCATCTTAGCAAAGGAAAATGGCTCTCTCTCTCTCTGTTTTTTTTTTTTACTCCTTCATTGTGGCTATTTTCGTAAATAAATAAATAAACAAACATAATGCCCAGGCAGAGCATTTTTCTCTTTGTCAGTTCTTTTGATACTTCTGATGCATTAGTCACCATACAGAATCTCGAATGAAATTCCATAATTTCCATGAAACCATTCTCTCTACTATCTTTGCCTGGGGTGAAGATGACACACATTCTTCTTTGCCTGAGGGTAACTTACCCTCAGTATATTATCCAAATAAGGATCTAAAATTGAGAAACAAAATCTCCAATGATTTCCATGTATAATACTAGTAACTTTTACTACTACTTTTCCATAGGTTACAAAGATAATACTTATGATCTACCATCACTTAGGACAGGGCATTCCAGGTGGTGATAGGGGTAAAGAACCCATGTGCTAATGCAGAAGACATAAGAGATGTGGGTTCGATCCCTGGGTTGGGAAGATCGCCTGGAGGAGGACATGGCAACCCACTCCAGTATTCTTGCCTGGAGCAGCCCGTGGACAGAGGAGCCTGGTGAGCTAAAGTCCATGGGGTCACAAAAAGTTGGACACAACTGAAACGACTTAGCACACGTGCACACCACTTAGGGCACAGTGCTTTAGCCTCCAGGTACAAAGCCTAGATGTTCCACATCTAGGCTGGAGAATTAGCCTACAACTCTCTTAATTCCTTGCAAAGAACAACTGTGGGCAATTTTGGAATGGTTGTTCAGGAATGGAGTATCCTGCTGCTTTGAAAAATACCATGTTAGCTAGTTACCCACACACCGTATACCAGCGATAGGAGCCATCTATAGGACTGCTATAGCATCTTTCTTCAGTTAAGCTGAGCTACCTACTCAGATTGGATTGAGATGACTCTAGTCTGCACTGTTCAAATTCACAAAGGAAAATTTCCATTTTGCTTTTGGAAACACAAGCCTGTCTAATGTATAATTTGCAGTTACTGTCAAGTCATAAGTAAGCTATTAAGTTTATCAAGTAGAGATTTTCTTGATGTGTCCAGAGCTATTCCAACCAAACTGGTATGTTAGTAGTTTACATCAGCAAGCAAGGTAGTCACCAGCCAAGACCTACTTACCAGTTTTTTTCCATTAAAATTGATTTGGACACTAAAGCCTTCATAAGATTTTTCTCCCCGCATTAAAAACATGATAAACTACTTTGCTCTCTCCCCCACATACACATCCAAATTCTAAAATAATGTGTCATATATTATTTCTCTTATAGTAATATTCTGAAGAAATAAAATTTAAGATAAACCAAGCTCTAAAACAAACTCAAGTAATCCAAAAATTGATTCATCTTTTAATGTCCTACCCTTTTCTATAGCTTACTACTTAAAAGCTTCCCCTTTTTCTTAAATATGATCAATCATTCTTATAGGTTTAAGAACACCTTGAGCAGAGTTTGGATTACTAGCATGTTTCTTTTCAAATGTTTGGTTCATACTCAAAGTTGAAAACTTGTTAATATTTTTCATAAATTTACTTTTGCTTGATTCTTAAAGTTCTCTGACACTGTCAACTTGGAGTTAGGGTATTATTCTGTTGACATGTATGATTAGTTAGATAATCTAAAAATGCTTTGAAAGCATTTGCAAAGTTTTAATTCCAGATTTTTATATATGGAAGGTACTAAAATTAGGCCAAACTCATTCAGGGAATTCTTAACAGAGTCTAAAGCTGAAACTGAATCAAGATTTTGTAAATTAGTGATCCGTTCTTACCAGGATTTTTCTCTGTATACTCTGACAGGAAAAATATATATATTCTTATTTGTGATGCGTGACAAATAATACATGCCCCTTCTTGTTTTGCATCTATGGTGGATATAAAGGTGACCAAAGTTATATAATGACCTATGCCCCTGTATGTGATACGTTCCCTCTATTATTTGTGTGATACCATTTATACCATCAAGAGACCTTGCCTTCCTAACTCAGAATTCTGTGCTTAGAAGACCACAGACATCAAGGGATTGTAAACAGCACCATTCGAGTCTTGTGGCCACCCTGGAAGAGTGAGTTGAGAGAATGTAAGCTGTGAGAAAGCAAATGCTTGTTTAAACACATGTATGATATAATTAAGGGAAGACTCAAGGGAAATTATCCAAAGCACATAAGAATCAGATTCATTTTAACAAGTATAAAAACTCTATTCAAATAAAAGCTTTTGGTGGCTTTGTAAGAGATCGTATTTGAAAAAAGGTGGGGTGTGGGGGATAGAGATTATAATTCATTCTAGAACTATATAACATAAGTAAATGAACAATAAAAATGATAAATTGGGCAGTAAAAAAGATTACAGAAATAATGCTTTCACATATTGGGCATTCATTAAATTGACTTCTCAGTGTAATTACTTTAACATTTCTACTTCTGATTCAGTACAGGTTTTTAGATCATTAAATTAGATAGTAAATATTATACATTTTGCAGGAATGTTACTTATAGTCTAACAAATTCCCCCACTGAAAGAAAATGTCTGATGAGCAAAGCAGCATTTTCTGTAGTAAAATTTTGAAATTAAAATCATTCTTTCAAATCACTTCAATGTGTATTTTGCACCTGTTACTCTAGGCATTATATCATAAACTAGCACATAATTGACACAGCAACTATTTCAATATATCTCTATACTCCTGTAAGATTTTGTGACTATTCTGTACTGTATATATTATAATATATATTTTATGCATCATTTAATAACTACTTTGGGTATGAGTTTGTATTCCCACCTAAATTGCAATGGCACTGTCACCGCCTGCAAGGAGCTTACAGTTTAGAAAGAAAAGCACTTAATACTGCTAACTAAGTATCAATAAAGTACTATAAGAAAACAGATAAAGATTCAATTAATTCTTCCTGAGGCAGATATAAAGAGAGGTTTTAAGAAATAGCATTTGATCTAGGTCTTCACAGAACAGAAATTCATTAGACAGGTAAGGAAAGAATATCCTGGACAGAAGGCAAGAATAGGGTGCATATACGACTGACAGGAATGTAAACTGGTGCCGCCACCGTGAAGAACAGCATGTGTGTGTGCACGTTCAGTCTCTTTAGTCTTGTCCAACTCTTTGCAACCTCATGGACTGTAGCCCGCAGGCTGCTCTGTCCATGGGGATTCTCCAGATAAGAATACTGGAGACTGGAGTGGGTTTCCAAGCCCTCCTCCAGGGGATCTCCCTGACCCAGGAATCGAACCCATGTTTCTTATGTCTCAGCACTGGCAAACAGTTTCTTTACCACTAGCCCAAAAATAGTATGGAGGCTCCTTAAAAACTGAAAGTAGTACTACCATATGATCCAGCAATCCTCCTGGGCATATATCTGGAAAAGATGAAAACTCTAATTCAAAAAGATACATGCACCTCAATGTTCATAGCAGCACTATTTACAATAGCCAAGACATAAAAGTAACATAAATGTCCATCAACAGATGAATGGATAAAGAAGATGTGAGATATATATATATATATATATATATATGTTTCAAAAAATACACTAAAAAAGGTATGGTACAGATATATGGAAGTACATGGCATATGTACTTAATAATGGAGCCTTGCTACACCAAGACAGGTTTGACCATTTGAGAGCTTGCTAAAAATGCAGATTCTCAAGTTCCATCTCTGAACTTCAGAATCAGAATCTGTATTTTAACAATACAGATAATATTTATATTTTAATAATTTTAATAATTTAACAATATAGATAATCCCCCATTGGAGGGCGGGGGGTGTATCTGTATGCTCACTAAAGGCTGAAACACACTAGTTTAGAACGCTTGCATTGTTGGAGTGCTGGACACTCACACACTGGAAAAAGTGGAGGAAACTAGACAGGGATGCAACTGGACTGCAGCATCCAAGAGCCTGCGATCCACCTTGTAGGCATCCTGTAGTCCACCCATGATTTTCTGAAGAGCGGAATAGCAATACTAAGCCAAAGTATTAGTATGCTAATGCTTGTGGAAAATAATGAAGAAGGAAACCAGTTTGAATGTTTTTTGTAATAATTTAGGTAAAATATCATGATAAATCCTTAGCCTGAGATCATGGTAGTAAGAACTGGAAGAATAACTGGAAGAATAAGACATATTACTGAGAAATGTGTCAGAAAGAATTGCCACGATTTTATCACAGCTAAAAGAGACCGTATTTAGAGACAGGAGACTGAGAAAAGAAGTTGCTCTAGTGAGTGATTAGTTCCCAGATGACCCCTGTAAAATATTATAGGAATCAATACAGATGAAACTTATTAGAGGTGTAAAGGGAAAGAAAATTCAAAATTGGGTGCCAGGTTGGTCAACATTAGTAACACAGGTCATTTACCCACTTAGTCATGCATTTATTCAACAATGTTCCTCAAATATCTGACATTTGTAGTGTTACCTATGACAAGGGAAAACTAAGTCTGCTCACAGGAACTCATATTCTAAAAAAGACAAAAAAACAAACAGGTAGATGAAAGAAAATGTAATGTCATTTCAGGTGGAGATTACTGTTTGTGCTATTAAAAAATTCTTTAAGAGGTGGAAATACCAGGCCACATGACTTGCCTCTTGAGAAACCTGTATGCAGGTCAGGAAGCAACAGTTAGAACTGGACATGGAACAACAGACTTGTTCCAAATCAGGAAAGGAATATGTCAAGGCTGTATATTGTCACCCTGCTTATTTAACTTATATGCAGAGTACATCATGAGAAATGCTGGACTGGATGAAGCACAAGCTGTAATCAAGANAACCAGGCCACATGACTTGCCTCTTGAGAAACCTGTATGCAGGTCAGGAAGCAACAGTTAGAACTGGACATGGAACAACAGACTTGTTCCAAATCAGGAAAGGAATATGTCAAGGCTGTATATTGTCACCCTGCTTATTTAACTTATATGCAGAGTACATCATGAGAAACGCTATGCTAGAAGAAGCACAAACTGGAATCAAGATGCTGGGAGAAATATCAATCACCTCAGATATGCAGATGACACCACCCTTATGGCAGAAAGTGAAGAGGAACTAAAAAGTCTCTTGATGAAAGTGAAAGAGGAGAGTGAAAAAGTTGGCTTAAAGTTCAACATTCAGAAAACGAAGATGGCATCTGGTCCCATCACTTCATGGGAAATAGATGGGGAAACAGTGGAAATAGTGTCAGACTTTATTTTGGGGGGCTCCAAAATCACTGCAGATGGTGACTGCAGCCATGAAATTAAAAGACCCAGCATAGCCGAAGATAACAAACTCGTTTTTAAAAATCTCTTAGAAGGAGGAACTTTGGGGTGCTGCTGGCTTCCCAGCCCCCCCCCCAGAAAATGTGAGCTGCCAGAACGGGGAGAGGCTGAGAATATGGAACAGACGGGATGCATGGAGCAGAGGCCAGCCCAGAGACAGGGAGGAGACCCCAGGCCCCAGGCTGATGGATCCCAGGCCTGCCAGGAATCAGTGATGGGGAGATAAAGGGTGTCACCCAGTCAGGCTCTGGGAAGCCACCCTGCCCTTCCCCAGAACCCTGCTTCTGATTTCCCTTCATGTCTGGGATTTTTCACAGGAGATGAGGAAACACAGGCCCCACTGCCCCCCAGGAAAGGAGGAATGGGGATCTGAGGTCTCCTCCCAGACCCTGCCGTGTTTTCAGGCCACACCGGCAAGCGAGGGAAGGGAAGCCGGGGTGAGGCTCTGACCCTGGCACCCTCCATCCCTGGCATTTCTAGCCTCTCCTGGCTCAGGACTTCTGGTTCCCACCAGCTCCCCCTGACATCTGAGCCAGGCCCCCCATGTTCAGGCCATATTTGGTTTGCAGCCCCAACTCTGTGCCACTCTGCATCTCACACAAACCATCCAATGTCCACCCCCAGCATGAGGAAAGTCCTTTTATCACCCCCAGTTTACAGTGGTGGAAACTGAGGCTCAGAGAGGTTAAATGTCCTTTCTGCTGTCTCACAGCCAGCGAGGGCAGGAGCAGGTTTCAGGACAGATCCATGAGCTGGCAGAGTCCTGCTTCTACCCTGGGTGGCCACTCTTTTCTCAATCAAGGGATGTCCTTTTCTTCCTGGCCCAAATCCCTGATGGTTGAAGAGGCCCCCGTGAGCCGCATCTGTCATAAAAGAAACAGAATTGCCCATGCTCCCAAAAGCCCTGCTCTTGACGTCAGTCAGCTCTATCCCTGGCAATGGGGACACAGCAGACCCTTCATTGCCCAGCCTGGTTCATCTGGCACCAGCGGGCAGTAGCCCTCTCCCCCAGGAAACACATCCCATGCCAGCCACGGCTGTCATGCTAAATCACTCTCTTTAACCCTGAAGGAAGGCCCTTGTTTGTCCCAAGCTCGATGCCTACAGCTGTCAGAAAGTCCTGGGCAGCCTAGGGGAGGAGACCCAACATCCAGTCCAGAAAGCCACCAATGCAGAGAAATATTCTCCCCTCTGAACTTGTTTCTGGGCCAGACAATCCGGGAGATAAATCCACAAACCAACATACACTCTGCCAAGTTGGAATTTCAAACTCAATTATCTTGGGATCATCTGGAATCTTTGAGGGTCCAAATGTTTGAGTTTAAGCACCGAGTTTGGGGAGGGCAAGGTCAGGGGACAATAAGATGCTGTTCCGGTGAAATGGAGGATACTGGACCACCCAGAAAGTTGGATGGGACCTTTGAGGCCCTCCAGAACATCCAGACTGCCTCCGGTCGCTCCCTGCTTCCACCCGCCACACCAGATACCCCACACACGTCAAACCTCCAAACCTCTGCTCATGCCGCTCTCCCAGTCAGAAATATCTTTCATTTCTGGCCAGTTTTTCCTCCAGGCACCCAAGGCCAACTCATCCTTGGAACCAGATCAAATATATGTTCCCATCACCTGACACTGTTTCCTGATTTCCCCAATCAAAGCTACGCCCTCTTTGCCCTCCTGTGGGAGTTTGCACACTGAATGTACCAGGCAGGCATTGATGGGAGTGGCTTTAGCAATAAGCTCTAGGTTGCAAAGGTGTGGGTGAAACTCTTTTGAGACTTCTGAGCTCCAGAAAGCTGAGATCATAAATGTGTATTGTTTTAAGCCACAAAGTCTGCAGTGGTTGTTATAGCAGCAGCAGGCTCATACACTATCTGAGCTCTTCTTTCATTCCACACCCAGATTCTGACAAATGTTTGAACAAATCCCAATAGCAAGGGATGGGCATGTTTTGAATGTCCCCTGTCCCTAAACACCACCCCAGATCACTGACTGAGCATGGCAGATGTTCTCTCAACAGCTCAGACAGGGCGTTCTCTGGTGGTCTAGTGGCTAAGGCTTTGCCTTCTAATGCGAGAGTTGCAGGTTCACTCCCTGACTGGGAAACTAAGATCTCACATGCCTCGGAGCCAAAAAGGACGTCCCTGGCGGCTAATAAAGCAGAAGCAATATTGTTCCAAATTCCATACAGACTTTAAAAATGGTCCACATCAAAAAAAATTCTTTTTAAAAAATTCTGAGACAAAAGGAAACTGAGACTCAGAGAGCTCATGTGACTTGCCCCAGCTCCCGGAGGTAACTGGTTCCCAGGAGCAGAGCCCGGGTCTACCTGGCTGCACCCCACCAGCCCTCCAGTCTCTCTGACCCATGACCCCCAGTGGGAAAAACTGAGCGTCCAATCACCCTACGCCCCCACCTCCTTGCACAAGAGCTGCCCTCAGTGGGATCCCAGGGCTAAGATCAGAGGATCCGAGACATGTCCCCCAAGAAAAGCAGAACCGATTCTGACAGTGTGCCTGAAGAGCAGCTGACCGCCCCTGCTGACTCAGCTGCTGACACTTCCAAGGTTGCCAGAGTGTCTATGGTGGGTGGAGCACTCCCCTTCCCACCCACCAGAGCCCATAGGGCAAGGCGCGAAGCTTGGAGCTTAGCCAAAATGGCCTTTCCTGCCCTGGCAACCTGGCGTCACCAGGCACAAGATGCCCACCTCAACCCTGACATTTAAAGGCAAATATCAATACCCACTTCCCCAAGAATAAAACAGAAGTGCCTTCATCAAGCTGGCCGTGTGCTCTGTGCTCCTGGCTGAAAGTGTGTTAGCTGCGCAGTCATGTTCAACTCTTTGGGACCCCATAGATTGTTGCCCACCAAGCTCCCCTGTGTATGGGATTCTCCGGGCAAGAATACTGAAATGGGTAGCCATTTCCTTCTCCAGGGGATCTTCGCAACTCGGGCATCGAACCCGGGTCTCCTGCATTGCAGGTGGATTCTTTGCCATCTGAGCCACCAGGGAAGTTCACCAGGAAGAGCTCCTGTATGTTCGTATGTGTTTAACCCCCAACAGCCCTGAGAGTATCCGCTCCCTTAGAGATAAGGGCACAGAGGAGGCAGGAGGTAAAAAGGCAGAGACAGATCTGAATTCTAGAGCCTGAGGCTGCCGAGTCTGTGCCAACCAGACAGCAGCAACAGAATTAACAAGGCCTCTGGCTTCCACCCAGCAGGGCAAGAAATGCTACTCCCTCTCTATCGTGCTTGTGCCAACGTGGCAGAAATACAGAGGTTCCAAAAGAGTAAATTAACCTGTCTCCTAATTTTGCCTGAAAAACACCATGTCCTGGGACTCAGAAGCAGCACAAAGTGACTGCCAACCTGCACCCCAGGCCCAAGACCTCAGCCAGGGCCGCATAGGGAATCCTGACCCGGGGGCCAGATCAGCGCCAGGTCCCTAATATCACCAGGGGACCTTAGGGATGTCACTCAACCAATCGGGACCTCACTTTCCTCAGATCTAATATGGGGACAACATAACTACAACCTCCGGCCCCTCCAAAGTTCCACCAAAACAGGAAGTGTTCTGGGGAGTGCCAGACAAAGAGCAGGAGCTCACACATTCTGCCTGAGTGACTGAAGAACAGCCTTTGTGACCAGCTTGCCTTCCGTCCCCCAAGACCTTCAGGACAGGGCCTGAGCCTGACCCATCTTGAGTTCTCACACAGGCGCCGCTTTTACTCCCCGTGGGTGTTCAGTTCAGTCGCTCGGTCGTGTCTGACTGTGTGACGCCATGGACTGCAGCACACCAGGCTTCCCTGTCCCCCGTGGGTGTTCAGTTCAGTTCCGTTCAGTTCAGTTGCTCAGTCGTGTCTGACTGTGCGACGCCGTGGACTGCAGCACACCAGGCTTCCCTGTCCCTCACCAACTCCTGGAGTTTATTCACAGGAAATCATCCACAAGCACCTACTATGTGCCTGGCCAGGTCAAGGCCTCCGTGACATCTAGGACCCGCAGACGGCCTCAGGCTGTGGCTCACGTGCCGCCCCCTTCTCTTTTTTCCGGCTGGTGACTGTAGTACTTAGTTGTGCTGGGCTTCCTTGGCCCAAGACACCCACCCAGCTGCCTTCTCATAAGCAAGCGTGGCCCATTCTGGGGATTTGGACCATGATTCCTGCACTTCCACTTTCTTATACCCCACCCTGGGGAAATACAGCCCGAGGAAAACTCTGACCTTTATCGCACACACGTGCTCACACACTCAGCCTTGTACACATGCACTCCAGTGTGCAGTGGGGCCCTAGGACAGGAGATTTTCTGAGTTCAAATCTCAGTTCTTTTGCTTCTGAGCTGTGTGACCCTGGGCAAGTCCCTTTACTTCCTGAGCCTCACTTTCTTCATGTGAAAAAAAAAAAAATTGCTGTGATTTCCCTGACGGTCCAGTGGTTAGAACTCTGTACTTGACTGTTGGGGCATAAGCTCGATCCCTGGTCAGGGAACTAAGACCTCCAAAGCCATGCAGCACGGCCAAAAAAACCCTTTTTTAATTAAAAACATAAAAACGTAAACACAAGTGACACACACACAAATAAGCAAAAATAAAATAAATAGGAATGCTAATCATGAAGCTTCTCCGTGAGGGTTGTAGAGAGATTTAATGGGATAGTGGATACAAAAACCTTTGGTTCAGTAAAAGTGCTTAGCTCAATAACATTGTTATTTTTGTTTCCTTTTTCCAGGAGTGAAAGAGAACGGCAGTTGCCCATGTTCCAGGAAAGTCCATGTTTAGGGGCCTGGAATGTAGACATTTACTCGGTTTATTTGATGGGGATTATCTTAAGGATAGGAAAGTATTTGTGGGCCCAATATCACTGTGTTAACTCTAAGATCAACTAACAAAAATTCAGAATTTAGAACCAGAGACTGGAAGGGACCCAAGAGGTCACCGTATTTGTGGGGGAGACAGTGAGCCGTCCACAGAAACTCATTCTCCCTCCCACAGTACACAGCCCTAGGTGGGAAAGAACCCCCTTAGCCGTGAGCTATATTTCACACCCTCCTTTGCACTAGATTGGCTCCCCGACCAGTTCGCATGTGTGGCAGGAAACAGTTAAGAAGCAGACATCCCTCCCCCATGCACTCTGTCCTCGGGGATGAGGTCTAAGGGTTAGTAGCCAGGTGCAATGGCTACTGAATCACCTTGGAAGAGGACCAGGCTCCACTCACAAATGCCTGACTTAGAACAAACGTCCGTTTGCTTTGAGCCATTGTACAACGTTGGGTCTATTTGTTACTGCAACTGCGACCCTAACTGATACATTCAACCTCCTTATTTTCAAATAAGATGCTTAGGGCCAGAGAATGGGTGTACCTTACCCAAGGTCACGTAGCAAATTCAACAATGGTTAAAAACGGTGTTTTAACAATCTGGAGTAGATTTTCTAGTTTTCAATCTGCCCCCCAGAGCCATGAAGTTTCCTAAAGGCCCTTCAGCAGTGACAGTGAGGTTCAATGAGCTGCCGTCTGGAGTCTTCCACTAGAATAACATCACTTTTATCTTTCTTTAAAGTGCACTTCTCCATGTGTTTTCATCGGAGGAAACCGTTCTGTGACTTAAAATAATGTCAGAGCCCACAGGCTGGCTGACTGCTAATGTGATCTGCCTTTCTGCGGGATGAGCCTGAGTTTCGCTTCTTCTCCACCATCGCCTCCTGGGTTTTACTGCTGACACAGGAGATGTAGACTCACAGAAGTGCACAGATATTTGCTTAGGAATGAAAAAAAAGAAGCTCAGTGTGCAGCAAAGAACCCAGAAACCTGGGCAAAGGGGATGATCAAGGATTCCAGCTCGGTGGTTCTCAAGATTGTCAGGAGTGCTGGTTCAGAATGCAGACTCCCACACTCCATCCTCAGGGATTCTAACTCAGAAAAACTGATGCTCGTGGTCCCAGGATGGCCCTTTGAGAAGTTCTGAGTCTAATTCAACTCAGTCTAAATCGACAGCAAGATCCTCAGGGAAGATTGATCTTGAAGAGGAGGTCGGGGGTGGCAAAAGGGAAGCTGGGAGCCGGGCACTTGAACAGAGAGAGAAGACAGACCCCAGATTTGTCCACTTGCTCTCTGGCCGCTCGAACTACATAGGTCTGAGTGATCAGACTGACAGCAAGGAGCAGGCACTTGAGTATAATGATGTGCTATTTGCCTGTAATTTTGCCAAACGCTGGTCCAAATGGCTCACCTACTTAAAACATGCTCATCTGAAAGCAGAGGGGGAATTGGAATTTTCAGTAGATAGCACTGGCAAAGGATTCATATCCTTCATATACAAAGAACTCCTAAATATCAATGAGAAAGAAGACAAACATGCCAGCAAGAGAAAAAAAAAAAAATGGGGAAGGACTTGAACAGGATAGTCACAAAAGTGAATAACAAGATTGTAGAGGATATTCAGCATGAATGAACAAGTGAAAACTCAAGCAGCCAGATGCTATGCTCACCTTTCCCATCAGGGGAATTTTAGGAGACAGATGACAACCAGTGTAGGTGAGGCTGTGAGAATATCACACCCCAGTGCTGGGCCAGGAGAGTGCAAGCCAGCACAACCTTCTAGGGCAATGTGGCTAAAAGCCTCGAAAGCCTTAAAAGCACGCAAACCTTTGAGCCAGCTATTTCACCTTGGGAAAGTTTTCCACAGGACACACAG
Source organism: Neotragus pygmaeus (assembly GCA_006410875.1). Taxonomy (NCBI): domain Eukaryota; kingdom Metazoa; phylum Chordata; class Mammalia; order Artiodactyla; family Bovidae; genus Neotragus; species Neotragus pygmaeus. The sequence goes on along the minus strand of SJYV01006435.1, from coordinate 1,984,390 downwards.
GCAAAGAGGATGCACTAGGAGTGGCCACTCAGCTCTGTTTACAATAATGAAAAAAAAAGGAAGCAACCACGTGGAGGGGTGATTAATAAATCCCAAGCCATCTTCTCCATGCAGCCTTTAAAATGCATATTGGAGGAACATAGATTATGCAGATGAAGGTTCATGATCCCTGGTTAAGGACAAGGTAGGGTACCAAACATGGGCTTCCCTGATGGCACAGACCGTAAAGAACCTGCCTGTAATGCAGGAGACCCAAGTTTGATCCCTGGGTTGGGAAGACCCCCTGGAGAATGGAATGGCTACCCACTCCAGTATTCTCGCCTGGAGAATTCCTTGGACAGAGGAGACTGGGGGGCTACGGTCCATGGGATCGCAAAGAGTAGGACTGAGAGACTAACACTTTCACTGTAGGGTACCACACAAGATGTCGGAAAAGGGTGTGTGTGTCCACATTTAGATGCTCCTCTGTGGCTGGCACATTGTAGGCACTCCACAAACATCACAGGTTGGTCAGTGAGTCAGTGAGTGACACAGAGAGGCACCTGAAGTTCACCTCTGGGTTAAGAACCCCTCTTCCTTCTCTGTAGCTGAGAGGCAGGACATTCCAGCAGCTAAGAAGATGGGTTACACAGACTTTCAGCTCCGCGCCCCGCTACCCAACTGCACAGCGCTGAGCTGGTGCCTTCCCCAATCTGAGTCTCAGTTTCTTCACCTGTAAGATGTGGACAATGAAAGTACCTCCCTGTAGGGTTGTCATGAGCATTAACAGAAGAGAAACACAGAGTTCGCTGCTTTTTATAACTATGATGACCTCACTGGGTTTTTCAAATTGGCATGCATCAGTTTGGGAATCTGAAAATCATAATAGAGCTATTTCCATTTTGACAAAAATTACATTTTACCAGGAGCCAAAGAGCTTCTCTATCACTGTTCCCCACGCCCCCCAGCCCTGCACCCCAGCTCCTCTGGGCAATCAATGTCAGAGCCAAGCTTGATACCTTTGTGGCTGGTCTCACTCAGGTCTTCCGTGACTTCAGGTCACTCGAGGTTGTGCAGGAGACGCGTGATCCCCAACTTCTTCCTCGAAGTCACACTGTTCTTTGCCTTGGGCCGTTCGCCCAAAAAAACAGTTCACCCCCTCATTCATGGGCCACCCGGAGACCCCAGAGCACAGCACCCCCAGAACATCCTCATCCCCTGGAGGCTCCCAGGGAGACCCCCGGTCTGTCCTGCCCTCTTTGCTCACTGGGGGCTGAATGGGACAGGACTCTGCCAGAGAAACAGCTGGAGGGAGGAGAGAGGGAGGGGCAGGAAACAGGGCTGACCGAGGGCGGGGGCGGCCAGCTGCACGGAGTGGGGGCCTTCTGGGGAGGCTGTCTGTGGCGGGCGGGCAGGCGGGCCGCGGCTGGTGGTGAGGTCTGCCCGGGACGACCCGCCCCTCTGGGAGCTGGGAGCGGTGCCCTCTGTCTGAGCACAAACCAGGAGCACACGCAGGCCCCAGGGCAGCTGTGGGAAGCGCGTCTGCTCCCAGCAAGAGCCTCCGGAGCTCCAGACAGACTACGCACGAGCGTGGCTGCCTGACGTCCCGCTGCCCGTCACCCCCACCCCAGGCTTTATGCATGCGATTTCTTCCACCTGGATGCCCTTCCTGCTTCCTGCCCCTATCCGTGGCCTCACGACCTCTGTTTCCTTTTTTTTTTTTTTTTTTTNCGTATAATGAAAAGGACATCTTTTTTGGGTGTTAGTTCTAAAACGTCTTGTAGGTCTTCATAAAACCATTCAACTTCAGCTTCTTCAGCATTACTGGTTTGGGCATAGACTTGGATAACTGTGATATTGAATGGTTTGCCTTGGAAATGAACACAGATCATTAGGCCACTTGGCATAATATTATTAAATAGTAACAGTAGGAAGTAAAACTTGTGTGATATAAACAGAATAAATGCCTGATAGTCACCCATTTGATAAGTGAGGTAAAGGAACACACCTATCAGAATAGCTGAGTGTCCAGTCGCTTGCAGAGTGCAATGGGCATCAATTTCTTTGTTATGACAGAGAAAATGAGAACTTTGGCTAATCCAGAGGTTAGAAGAAGTGCTGTTCTCCTATGAAATTGCCATTTTAAGACATTTATAGGCTTTTTGCTGTTTCAAACCTTTAACATCAGAGATTTGTGTTATAGCTTCATATTTATAACATTATTTATATATAACATACAACATATACATATATAAATGAGATACATAATGCATTATGTACATAATGTATATAAATACAAAAATAGAGATGCACTAAATATCTATTTTTCCAGAATTAACATTAATAATAACTAGTTTAGGTGGAAAGTTGCAGAACCATTTTCAATAATTCTTCAATATAGGGATTACATTTTATAGTGTCAGGTGAATCCAAGTATTATATAAATTATACATAAGACCTCAACCCTTAAAAGTAAAGCATCTGCCTTCAGTGCGGGAGACCCAGATTCGATCCCTGGGTTGGGAAGATCCTCTGGAGAAAGAAATGGCAACCCACTCCAGTATTCTTGCCCGGAAAATCCCATGGACCAGAGGAGCCTGGCAGGCTACAGTCACAAAGAGTCAGAAATGACTAAATGGCTAAAGCACACATACAGAAGACTTCAGCCGTCAAAGCAGTACTATTTGTTTTTCTAATGTACTGTGTGATAATCTATTGCTTGGTGATTAAAAGCAAATGTGGAAGACTAATCTATGAGGACAGAACTCAGAAGAGCAGTGCTGTGGGCTGACTGGAAAGTGCACACGAGGATGCTCTTGGGTACTGGAAGCAATGTGTCTCTTGACTGGGTTGGCCAGCACACAGGGAGCTGACAGCTACTCTGCTGTCCCCATGCCTCCTCCAGTGTCCAGAATGCTCATGACCTTTTCAGTTCATCCCATTTTTGCTGTTTGTTCCCAACCCCCACCCCCAACATACCAAGAACTGTTCACTAGTAACCTTTGGCAGAAATGGCATAACTTCCCCACGTGCATATCTGGCTAAAACAGGACAGAAATTAAATCCCTGATAAAAACGTGTTTTCGAAATTGACACTGACATGAGCTGGGACTCTATTTGTGTTTTTAAGGCATCTATTGGACTGGGGTTTGACAGGTCACATTCCATTTCTTCCATTCTATTAATGAAAGTGGTGGGACACATAAGGACATGGCAATAACACATCACTTGAGTACATAGGCTAAGCATGCATTCCAAAGATAAGTACAAAAATCTCCAACCCGTGCTGAAAAGCATGCATTTTCATCCTAGACAGGCTGATTACAGCCTCAGCAGCGGCCTGAATGTTGATCCCCATTCAGTAACGCTTTGAATGCCTTTGTTCCAGCATTTCCCAGCAGTGAAAACATAATGGAAAAGAAACTCCCAAATGACAGCTTATTGATGCTGCTGCTTTTTTTTTTTAATATAAGAAAAATAATTGTGAAACAGGGCAATAAAATGAGCAGGAACAAAATAAAAGATAGAGGCAAATGTATAAAACAAATTTATATCATCTGAAGTAGAGGAAGCTTTTGCAAATATTTTACAGTTTACCTAAGTTTAAAATAAATGTACAATAAAACTAAACAAGAAAAAAAATGTTAATGATGGCAACTGCCTTTGAGGGTGAAATGAACTTTTCAGCCCAAGCTTTACCTCCTTGTGGTAGCATGAGCAGATCTTATGGAATATCATTGAAAAGAAGGGTAATTAAAGAGAATGCATCCCAGTTACTCTCAAGACTGCTTAATAATACAGCTACACTTTCAGGATAGTAGGGACATATCCTACTCCATTTTAGAATGATAGTCCTACAAGGAGAAATACATAACCTGAGTCCTTATAAATCAGCACTCAGCAAGACCAGATGGGATCCAGCATCGCTAGTAATGCAATTGTGTCTGTTACCACCATTTCTCGTGTGAGAGAAAGGACGCTGTTTTTTTAAGGCCCTTCCTCTCCGGTTGCTTCCTGTACACTGTAGCCCTTGTTGTTGTGCATGTGAAACTGACATGCACACTAAAAAAATTCACTGAGGCCGCCCCTGAATTCCAAATGAGAATAGCTTTAAAATATACTTTTTCAAGACAAGTCAACACATTGCAAACAAGAAAGCCCTATTTTAACTTAGAGAGCAGACTAAAACCCACGGCGGAGAGGAGGTCTGACTCCCCGGTGCCCTGCGCTGTGAGCACTGGCGGAAGAGCTGTCACAGCAAGAAGGCTCTCAGAAGGAGATGCGGGTTCAAAGCCAAGACCAGTCCCCTTGGGGTCTGTTGTAATCAGGAGACAAATGGCCTGTACTCAGTAGCGTGTATTCATTGTGTTGCAAGAGGCTGCCAATGCGAGTTTTCCTACGCTTTTGTGGAAATACAGTACAAGTCTTTTTTTCCCTTTCAGTTGCTTTAGAACAAGAAGAATAAAAAAGTCCACTGCTGACAAACACTGCTTTGGGCATTTGACACTGGTCTTTGATCTAGTTACTCAGACAGTTCAAAATGAACAAATTAGGTGTTTACAACAAAAGACATTCCATTTCAGCCTGTTCAAGTGCCAAGCAGGGTGGACAGTCTTCTCAAACAGAGCTGGGAAATATCTCCCTGCCAGGCCACAGGATGGGAACTGGGAGCTGATTCCCCCACAGAAATTAATAAACGAGGATACTGCTTTTGTGAATTAAGAAACAGGAAAGAAAACAAGGGGCTTGGAGGTCAGTAAAATAAAATCTAAACCATGTGGATCACTAGAGGCCCACAGGGCTATCTCTTAGTTCCTTCTGGGGTGGTTTCATTACGAGACCAACATAGCAGAAGCATTCATTCTCATCTCTGCCTAAAGTCCATGATGCCCATCCAGTCTACACACCACATAGAAAAGGGCAAATTCTTTATCCTATTATGTAAAGTCAGCTGTTAAAAGTATTCTAACACTGTTCTCAAAGAGAGCAGGAAAATTGGGTGGCTCTGTATCATTTTTCTTCATGAAAGAAGACGGTTTTGTTCCCTGGACTTAGGTTTTATTTCTACTGAAAACAGTGCATCTGAGAAAAGGACTCTGCCTTGTTTCCTCTTTGTGAAATAAAGTGTTTATCCTAGGAGATGATTTGTTAAAGGCTTTGGCAGTCTATGACCCATGAAAACTGCCTATAAATAGAATATATAATTTGTACCATGTTTTTGTATTAGGGATCAACCTGGGCTTTTTAAAATGATATTTTACAATGTTTGAAAAAACAGATGCCATCTCAGCCCTTTTCTAGCAGCAGTGGGCTTTGAGGTGCACTGTGTGATTGGGGGTATATACCGAACATGCTGAAAGTGGCGCCTTAAAAATCACATTTCATTTTCAGCAAGCAGTGGGAAGTGGGAAAAGGGAAGTGAGTGGAAGAAAAAGAAAGAAATCTGTTAGCCCAGATCCCAACATCCCCTAGAATCGAAATGTCAGACTTGAAAATACCAAGTGAACCAGCTTGTCTAATATGTTACCATTCTGGCTTATAATTACCGGAAAGTAGTTATTTATCTGTTGTGTTCAACTACGCTGTCAGCACTCCTGTGTTTAATTATCAGACTTCACTGAAAATTCCGTTTTCTTGGTTCTCTCCTCTTTTTGCAACAACATAAATCGGAATTTCTTCCTGGTTTCTGTTAACTGTTCTGGCACGCCTCCCTATCCAGCCAAAGAAGTGGCTCCTCTCCCGGCTGCTAAAGGAGGCAGCTGTTTGGCACAGTTTCAACTCTTACAAGCATGACTATTTAGTATTGATATATTATAGTTCACAGCCTCTTGTCCATCAGCTGGGTGAAAAAGAGAAGCCTCCGAGGAGGTTGTTTGCTAGCTTCACCTCCACAGAGCACAAGAACTCCAGACATCTGCCCACAGTGGTGCAGCTGAGCCGGGGAATTCAAAACTGCTCCAAATCAGGGACCCCGGCAAGTAAAACAAACAGTTGTTACCCTGCTCTCCCCAGTTAGCCGCCCAGGTCACAGGTCCTTCTAGTGAAAAGGTTCTCGTCTGGATATGATTCTTTCAGGCAAGCTGTTTCTCAAAATAGAGCTTTGATTGTCAGAGATGAGAGCCGGGTAAGGCAGAGAACTTTGAAATCTGGGTACCCCTAACTTGAAAGAAAGAAAAACAATAAGATCCTAGAAGCTGCATTTCCCACTCTCTCACCGGTGCTCCATGATGAATTCAGCCCTGAGGAGGAAGAGGAGAGACTTAGGATAAGCTCTGATTACAAAGTCTGCTGAGAATCTAGACTCACCCACAGAAGCTGCCCTAGACAGAAAAGGATATATCAGATAGCAGTGATGTTTGTTGAGATTTATTTGTAGCTGGGTTCGCAGCAGTTCCAGGTTTCTCTTGTTGTTTGGTCATCTTCTGAGGTCTGATTCTCTTCATCAGTCACAGCTGATGACAGTCAGTAAGTAGGACAGACACTGAACCACAGCTCTGCCACTTATCACCTCTGGAATCTTGGGCGACCTAACTTTTCTCAGGGCCTCAGTAGTCTCCATACAGCAGGATAATAAAAGTTCCAACCTCATGGAATTGTATTTCTGGGGGCTCTGTGGAAAAATCTCCTTCCAGGCTCATTCAGGTTGGTTGTTGAATTTTGTTCCATGTAGTCATGGTACTGAGGTTACCATTTCCTTGCTGACTGTTGGCTGAGACTTCAAGTGGCTACAACATTATCTAGTCATGACCCCTCCATCTCTCAGCCATCAATGTCACATATGATCCTTCTTGGGCTTCTAATCTGTCTGACCTCTATTCTTTATCATGGCTCCTGTGACTGTACTGAGTACAACTGGTAATCCAGAGCAATATCCCTATGTTAATGTCATATGATTAGTAAATTTACACATGAAAAGTTACTTAACATCCCTTTCCTCATGTATTAATAAGAAAAGATATTTATAGTTATAATACCAGAGTGTTAAGGTCATTGGGACTGAAATTCTGCCTACTACACATACATCTTATAATAAATCTCCCTCCCTTCCCCTAAAAAAGACCCCTGGGCTAGCAGTCAGACCATGCTTCCCTGTGACCTTTACTGCCAGCTCATTTGTTGATGAACATGGGTGTTTGTTGTCCTGCTTGCAGACTAATTGTAACTAAAGTGAAGGAATAGGAATAGATGCCGCCGTGTAAACTGTCTTGGCTCCAAAATCATATAGCTCTGTTTCTCTAGTAGTGGACAGCCCATTATCAAACCTGCCTTGCAAAATGTATCCTGTGGTTTTTCAACCAACTGCTGAACTATTGTCTGTGCCGCTGCTGGCGTCAGGACAATGGGACTCTGCCAACCTATACATGAGCTGTGCTTTTACAAGAGATAACACAAAGTATATGACATGATAAGCATACAAATTAGTTTCCTTTGAGAAATCAATGACCATTCATGCAATTGAGTCATTCAAAATAATGATTTGAGCTATTTGAATTTAGGCTTTATCAGTAGACTTACTTTTAAACAAATCCTCTCACATGGGGTTTAAATGTAACCAAGTATTCAAAGTAAAAGACACAGAGGGCCTCTAACTTCCAGCGCACCTCAAGGGCAACCCACAAAGAATGCAATGAACTCCTTCTTAGCATCCTAACTTCTTCTATCAGTCTCTCCCAGATGCTCAGGATCAGATAGTATTTTCTAAAAGAATTGCAATTTGGCAAACCTTGTCAGAGCCTGAAGTCTAAAGCATTACCTCAAACTACTGACTTCCAAATAAGGCCTAAAGGGCTAAATACCTAATCCTATCATTCATGTGGGTCATCCTAAGATTTCAATGCATTTTGATATGCAAAGTGGATCAATATAGCATCCACATTTTAATTTGTTGAAAACACGAAGAGCCCCATTTTCGGATTCTGTCTTTCTCTTTCTCAGTTGCTGTATCTCCATTGCTATGTCCCTAAATCCATCTCCAGATCATCTTTATTCTATACTGGTAACATTTTTCAACAATAAAAAAATTAATATTTTCATGAATTTTCTTAAAAGGTTATTGAAATTTAAAAGAAGTTGAAAGAAATGTTAATTGAATTTGAGCCAGTCAACATTTCACAGTGCTGAACAGGGATGCTTTATAAAATTCATGTCTTAGGTCTAGGGCTAAATTAAATTTTATTCATTTAACAGATATTTACTGACTGACTACTGTATGCCATATCTAACTTCTAGGGATAAAATGATGAACAGAATAGTCCTTGATCTCAGAGAACTTACATTCTGTAGAAGATAGGCAACAAACAAATAAATCAAAGTACCGTGAAGAGAGATGAGTGGGTAAGGGAACAGAGTGTGACTGTGGTAGAGTATTTTTAGAAAAGATTGTTTCCAGCAGGATGACAAATTAAACAAAAATGAATATCAATTGGTGTGGGGAAGGAGCATTCCAGGCAGAAGGCCTGGAAGGCAAGTGCAAAGGCCCTAGAATAAGATATGGTTGACATGTTCAGGGCACACCAAGGAAGCCAGTGTATCTTCAGTGCTGTGAGCAAGTGGTAGAGTGGTCTTGGAAGGGATCGCCAGGTGAAATCATATGGAGCCGTGGTAATGACTTTGGGTTTCATTCGAAGTGTGATCAAAGCCAATGTAGAGTTGATTTCAATTTCAAGTTGTCCCTTTGGCTGGCATTGGGAACAGAGGTCAAGAGTGAAAGCCATGAAAGTCGTTGTACAGCAAATACAAGCTCAGGCAAAGATAAGCTAGGATGACAGTCGTTTTAAAAAGCGATCAGGTTGAAGATGTATTTTGAAGATTTTGCTGAATTGTCCTGCTCATGGAATGGAGGTGGAAAATGAGGAAAAGAGAGAACGGTGAGAGCCCATTGTTGGCCAGTATAGGGTAACTGTCAGTTACATCCTCAAGCATAAACTAAACCTTCTCTTTAGGGGGAAGGCATTGCTAGTTTTCTTCATTGTCTGTTCCCTTGGGAGGACTTACTAATGTCTATATGTGAGGACATAACAATGGGTAATTGGAGAGACAGTTAACTACCCCTGTGCTGTGCAAGCCCAAGGCATACCAACAACATGGAGAAGAAAAGATCATGACCCAGTATATGCCCACGGGGGCTACACTGGAGGAGAGAGGCCAACACTCTGTCCTTTTCACAGCAGCACAGCAAGGCAAGCATAGTCAGCAAGGACAGATAATCCTCTTTAAACTGTAAAAGACAACAGTGTCAGTTTGTAACCAGAATGATATTTGGAAAAGGAGAATGGAATAACTTTTAATAAAGTTTTCAGCTGTATTAAGAATACACCTTTATCAGAAGGTAAAACATTTTCCCCAAAGACTCCTTTTAGATCAAGAGTTGAAGTTTTTGCTCTCTCCTTAATCTTCACACCTGCTCAAACTTTGATATCAAATAATATATTACATAAGCCCAGTGGATATGTTGTATACTTCGTAATCCAGGAATAATCAGCGATGTAAAGTCCCTTATTTTTGTTTTTCAGATTTATACTAAAAACCAGTATCAAGTATTTTATTTAGATACAATTAATTTAAAACATCAGTATTTATTTATTGAGATCTCACTATAGATTCTGAGAATGTAAATGTGACCAGTACATGGTCTCATCCTAGTAAGAAAGAGACATAAATAAATACATCTATTAAAGTCTGGAGGGCTTCCCAGGTGGTGCTAGTAGTAAAGAACCCACTTGCCAATGCAGGAGACACAGGAGATGCAGGTTCGACCCCTGGGTTGAGAAGATCCACTGGAGTAGGATATGGCACCCCACTCCAGTATTCTTACCTGGAAAATCCCATAGACAGAGGAACCTGGTGGGTTACAGTCCACGGGGTGACAAAGTATCGGACATGACTCAGTGACTGAACCCACACATTAGTGTATGGTGTCAAAATTAAAGAATGAGTGATGTGCTATAGGAACATAATCAGCTGTAGCTAGTATTGGGGTGAAAGTCTCAGGTGAAATGATTGAGGGAGCTGACATTTGAGTTTGACCATGAATGCTTAGTATCTTGACAAAAAGGAAAAATAGAAGGAGAAAGTATACATTGGATCTCATGGAAGAGACCCCCAGCATCCTACAAGTTCCCTCTCAGGTCGGCAAAATAGCAGGAAAAATGTGAGCTGCTGGCCTCTAGCACCAAGACTTTTCTGTAGGCCTGTTTTCACCTGCTCCTGAGGCCAAGGACTTGCTATGCCAGAGAGCCAAGACCTCAGGTCCAAATCTTCATCTCCCTCCCTTGTATTCGGCAAGAGTCCCTCCCACCTATGGAAGCCAGGTCAATTATTACAATGGATCTTTTGCTGTCCATTCCCATGGTTTTATTTTTAAATGCCACTGTGCTTTTAACCATGTTGTAAATATTCTATGCCCTGCAGAGATGTGCTCAAAAGATCTGATCCTCATCCAGAGGTTCAGATGGCGGTAGGGGTATTAATTAATGTACTTTTAACACTGGGGTTTTCTTTTTTTGATATTGAGATTTTAAAGCACATCTCCCCCAGTCTTGAAAGCTTAGGGTGAGATGACAAGGACCAGGTGATTGGTGCTGTGTTACACATACCTTCTTGACTTTCGAGTAGCTCAGGTGTGGATTTTTGACTGCAGATGCTAAATTTTTATACGATGTAAGCCTTCCTGACTCCTTGGACTTGGTCTTTGGTTTTGACTGAAGCAGAGGAGCGCAGGGTACACCTCTGAGTGTGCCTTTGAGATTTATAACAAGTTACCTTTTACAGACGTCAGCCTCCACACTTTGGTAGCATTTAAAATGTGCTCTCTATCTATTAAGAGGGCCTGCCTGGAGGGACAGAAAGTAGACCAGAGGACTTAGAGTCACTTTGCACTAGAGGGAGTTGATCAAGGTCCCTCCTCTGGTGATCGCAGAGTCCCTGCTGGCTGGAGTGGCTGAGTCAGTGCCTTGATTAGAGATTGGGTGCCCCAAGCATTTGCTAAAATGGTTCTACCAGCTGTGGAGTGATGGCAGGGAGTCCGTTGGCCCTCTCCCGTATGCCATCCCTTGACTCCCTGGTTTCCTTGGCAGTTCTTCCTGACATTTTCCTCCCTTGGTTAAAATTGTGAGAAGCAAGATGATACCTATTTTTAGATGGCTGTGTTTTTAAAACTAGATTAAAACACATAAAGAAAAAAAAAACTAGGACCCTTTCTTAACTAATAACACCAGTTCAGATTCTTTCCCAGGTGGCTCAGTGGTAAAAAAAATCTGACTGCCAATGCAGGAGATGTGAGTTCAATGCCTGAGTCAGAAAGATCCTCTCAAGGAGGAAACTACATACCACTCCAGTATTCCTGCTTGGAAAATCCCTCACACAGAGGAGCCTGGTGGGCCACATGGAGTCACAAAGAGTCAGACATGAATTAGCAACTAAACAATACATTGGATCAGGGTACTTGTTGCAAATAGGGAGCAGAGCTGCATCANATCTGACTGCCAATGCAGGAGATGTGAGTTCAATGCCTGAGTCAGAAAGATCCTCTCAAGGAGGAAACTACATACCACTCCAGTATTCCTGCTTGGAAAATCCCTCACACAGAGGAGCCTGGTGGGCCACATGGAGTCACAAAGAGTCAGACATGAATTAGCAACTAAACAATACATTGGATCAGGGTACTTGTTGCAAATAGGGAGCAGAGCTGCATCATCATTAAGAGTGTGGTCTCTGCAGCTACGGCCTCAACTGAAATCCCAATTCTGCCACTTGTTCTGTGTCACGGAGCAATGGTGGAGGTAATGAAGATAATGGCGACCTCCTGCAAAAGGTCCCAGGCATGCATTGCTGTACTCAGTGCCCCTGACCCTGCAGCAAGCAACCACTGGTCCATGCCTCCGCTGGAGACTCCTGGACATTCACAGGAAAGTCTCGGTCAGTCTCTTGTGGGATTACTGCTCCTGAACAGGAATGGGCAAATTTAACTCAGATGACCATTAAATCTACTATTGTGGGCAAGAATTCCACAAAAGAAATAGAGTAGCCCTCATAGTCAACAAAAGAGTCCAAAATACAGTACTTGGGTGCAATCTCAAAAACTACAGAATGATCTCTGTTCGTTTCCAAAGCAAGCCATTCAATATCACAATAATTGAAGTCTCTGCCCCAACCAGTAATGCGGAAGAAGCTGAACAGGTCTATGAAGACCTACAGATCTTTTAGAACTAACACCCAAAAAAAGATGCCCTTTTCATCACAGGGGACTGGATGGAAAAGTAGGAAGTCAAGAGATACCAGGAGTAACAGGCAAATTTGGCCTTGGAGTACAAAATGAAGCAGGGCAAAGGCTAACAGAGTTTTGTGAAGAGAACATTTCCTGTGAACGTTGATCATAGGAAATACCCTCTTCTAACAGCACAAGAGAAGACTCTACACATGAACATCACCACATAGTCAATACAAAATCAGGATGATTATATTCTTTGCAGCCAAGAAGGAGAAGCTCTATACAGTCAGCAAAAACAAGACCGGGAGCTGACTGGCTCAGATCAAGAACACCTTATTGCCAAATTCAAATTTAAACTGAAGAAAGTAGGGAAAACTACTATACCATTCAGGTATGACCTAAATAGTCTTGAAATCCCTTACAATTATACAGTAGAAGTAACAAATAGATTCAAGGGATTAGATCTGACAGACAGAGTGCTGAAAGAACTTGGACAGAGGTTTGTGACATTGTACAGGAGACAGTGATCAAGATCATCCCAAAGAAAAAGAAATGCAAAAAGGCAAAATAGTTGTCTGAGGAGGTGTTACAAATAGCTGAGAAAAGAAGAGAAGTGAAGGCAAAGGAGAAAAGGAAAAATATACCCATTTGAATGCAGAGTTCCAAAGAAGAGCAAGGAGAGATAAGAAAGATTTCCTAAGTGATCAATGCAAAGGAATAAGAGGAAAACAGAATGGGAAGCACTAGAGGTCTCTTCAAGGAACTTAGAGATACGAAGGGAACATTTCATGCAAAAATGGGCACAATAAAGGACAGAAATGGTAGGGACCTAAAGAAGNGATTTCCTAAGTGATCAATGCAAAGAAATAGAGGAAAACAGAATGGGAAGCACTAGAGGTCTCTTCAAGGAACTTAGAGATACGAAGGGAACATTTCATGCAAAAATGGGCACAATAAAGGACAGAAATGGTAGGGACCTAAAGAAGCAGAAGATATTAACAAGAGGTGGCAAGATTACACAGAAGACCTATACAAAATGATCTTTATGACCCAGGTAACCATGATGGTGTGATCGCCCACCTAGAGTCAGGCATCCTGAAATGCGAAGTCTAGTGGGCGTGAGGAAGCATCTCTATGAACAAAGCTAGTGGAGGTGATGGAATTCCTGTTGACATATTTCAAACCCTAAAAGATGGTGCTGTTAAAGTGCTGCACTCCATATGCCAGCAAATTTGGAAAACTCAGCAGTGGTCACAAGACTGGAAAAGGTCAGTTTTCATTCCAATCCCAAGAAAGGCAATGTCAAAGAATGTTCAAACTACCACACAATTGCACTGATCTCACACATTATCAAAGTAATGCTCAAAATTCCCCAAGCTAAGCTTCAACAGTACATGAAATATGAAATTCCAGATGTTCAAGCTAGACTTAGAAAAGGCAGAAGAACCAGAGATCAAATGGCCAACATCCGTTGGATCATAGAAAAGGGAAGAAAGTTCCAAAAAAAACATCTACTTCTGCTTTTTTTGACTAGGCCAAAGCCTTTGACTGTGTGGATCACAACAAACTCTGGAAAATTCTTCAAGAGATGGGAATAACAGACCACCTGACCTGCCTCCTGAGAAATCTATATACAGATCAAGGAACAACAGTTAGAACTGGGCATGAAACAGCAGACTGGTTCCAAACTGGGAAGTATGCCAAGGCTGTATATTATCACCCTGCTTCATTAACTTATATGCAGAGTACATCATGTGAAATGCCAAGCTGGATGAATCACAAACTGGAATTCAAGATTGCCAGGAGAGATATGAATAACCTCAGATATGCAGATGATATCACCCTAATGACAGAAAGTGAAGAGGAACTAAAGAACCTCTTGATGAAAGTGAAAGAAGAGAGTGAAAAGTTGGCTTAAAACTCAACATTCAGAAAACTAAGATCATGGCATCCAAACTAACTTCATGGCAAATAGATGGGGAAACAATGGAAACAGTGAGAGAGTTTATTTTGGGGAGCTCCAAAATCATTGCAGATAGTGAGTGCAACCATGAAATTAAAAGACCCTTGCTCCTTGGAAGAAAAGTTATGACCAACCTAGACAGCATATTAAAAAGCAGAGACATTACTTTGCCAACAAAGTTCCATCTAGTCAAAGCTATGGTTTTCCAGTAGTCATGTATGTATGTGAGTTGAACTATAAAGAAAGCTGAGTGCCAAAGAATTGATGCTTTTGAACTGTGGTGTGGAAGAAGACTCTTGAGAGTCTCTTGGACTGCAAGGAGATCCAACCAGTCAAACCTAAAGGAAATCACTCCTGAATATTCATTGGAAGGACTGATGTTGAAGCTGAAACTCCAATACTTACGCCACCTGATGGAAAGAACTGACTCACTGGAAAAGACCCTGATGCCCTGATGCTGGGGAAGATTGAAAGTGGAGGGAGAAGGGGAAAACAAAGGATGAAATGGTTGGATGGCATCACTGACTCAATGGACATGAGTTTGAGTAAACTGCAGGAGTTGGTGGTGGACAGGGAGGCCTGGCGTGCTGCAGTCCACGGGGCACAAGGAGTCAGAAACGACTGAGCAACTGAAGTGAACTGAATAAGGGTCATATCGCCTGCATATCTGAGGTTATTGATATTCCTCCTGGCAATCTTGATTCCAGCTTGTGCTTCATCCAGCCCAGCATTTCTCATAATGTACTCTACATGCAAGTTAAATAAGCAGGGTGGAAATATACAGCCTTGACATACTCCTTTCCCAATTTGGAAACAGTCCATTGTACCATATCTCGTTCTAACTGTTACTTCTTGACCTGCATACAGGTTCCTCAGGAGGACGGTAAGGTGGTATGATATTCCCATCTCTTTAAGAATTTTCCACAGTTTGTTGTGATCTATACAGTCTAAGGCTTTAGCGTAGTCAATGAAGCAGAAGTAGACGTTTTTCTGGAATTCTCTTGCTTTTTCTATAATCCAATTTTTATTGGCAATTCGATCTCTGGTTCCTCTGCCTTTTCTAAATCCAGCTTGAACATCTGGAACTTCTCAGCTCACATACTGTTTAAGCCTTGCTTGGAGAATTTGAGTACTACTTTGCTAGCATGTGAAATGAGTGCAATTGTGTGGTAGTTTGAACATTCTTTGGCATTGCCTTTCTTTGGGATTGCAAGGAAAACTGATCTTTTCCAGTCCTGTGACCACTGCTGAGTTTTCCAAATTTTCTGGGATATTGAGTGCAACACTTTAACAGCATCATCTTTTAGGATTTGTAATAGCTCAGCTGGAATTCTGTCACCTCCACCTGCTTTGTTTGTAGTGATGCTTCCTAAGGCCCACTTGACTTTGCACTCNTGCAAGGAAAACTGATCTTTTCCAGTCCTGTGACCACTGCTGAGTTTTCCAAATTTTCTGGGTTATTGAGTGCAACACTTTAACAGCATCATCTTTTAGGATTTGTAATAGCTCAGCTGGAATTCTGTCACCTCCACCTGCTTTGTTTGTAGTGATGCTTCCTAAGGCCCACTTGACTTTGCACTCTAGCCAAGATGTGATTACTCCAGTCAAGATGAGTGATCACACCATCATGGTTATCTGGTTCATAAAGATCTTTTTTGTACAGTTCTTCTGTGTATTCTTGCCACCTTTTCTTATTATCTTCTGCTTCTGTTAGGTCCGTACTGTTTTTGTCCTTTATTGTGCCCATATTTGCATGAAATGCTCCCTTGGTATCTCTAATTTCCTTGAAGAAATCTCTAGTCCTTCCCATTCTGTTGTTTTCTCTATTTCTTTGCATCAATCACTTAGGAAGTGTTTCTTTTCTCTCCTTGCTCTTCTTTGGAACTCTGCATTCAGATGGATATGTCTTTCCGTTTCTTTTTTATAATAAACTCTTCCATTGGCCTTATCATATTCTAATTTTCAGAATTAAAAACTAAGCTTGAGAACCTTGAGTAAGTCATAATGTGGTCATTGCACAAGGATGCCCTGGAGATCAACAATGAAGTTTCTGTCGGCAGAAAAGAAACAAATTACTAGCTTTTTGCCAAGGTAAAGTCAAGCTTGACGATGGGATAGTATGGATGAGAAACAAAGGAAAGACAATTCAGGATAACCTACCACTGAATGCCTTCTTTATCCACTCTTTTTCGGGATATTTTTCCCCATTTTGCTTGGCAGCTGCCAAATGTTCTCTAATTGCCAAAGCAGATACATAGCCAAGGGCTCCTGTGCCAGAAATGCGTTTAAATGATAATGTGATACTTGTGGTTAAGGAAGACCAGCCTGGTGAACTGGAGATGCCTTGCCTACAACTGCTTTGCTGTGTTTAAACTGTCCTTTGTGCATCATTATTCTGAATACATTTAAGGGCAGCTGGAAACGAACTGATGAGTGAGTCTGAATGTTGAGAGAGGTGAAGGATTGACATTTTCAAGGCAAACATTGAGACTTCTCAGCCGGAAGAAGCAGCAGCTGCTACAGATGCTGATATAACAGATGACACTGGGGGTGGAATGTCAGTTCAGTGGGAGAGCGGCTGCCATACAGAGAAAGCGAGCCACTGAACATGAATGCTACAGCTTCCAGACCATGCACAGCAGCCCAGGTTGGGGTCTTCTCTCAGCAAGATGGTTGGCTGAAACGTAGAGGAGAGAGAGGGGGAGAGAGATTGAGAATACATCTGCCTCTGAGGCCGTAGACGTTGTCAGTAGCATTTTAAACCTGAAGAATGTAGCCTGTGTGCTTCTTTCTTCAGAACACACTGTGCTCTCCTCCTTTGGAAGCTAAAAGATTGTGCTTTGTGTTCAGTGACCTTAAAGAAACTCTACTTTGGTACCTTTGATTCAAGAATTCTTTGCCAGCCACTCTGGTTTGAATTGTTACTAATGATTGGGACAAGTGCCCAAATATTTGACTAGGCGTCCAAAGCATTGGAGGGTATAAAAATATAGTCTTGTTGCCTGAAAAAATACCATTTAGACATGAGCTAACCTTGAGGCCTTTCTGACCCATGTCCTCTAGAAGAGTTCATGAAAATAGAAACAAAGAGAATAAAAATGCACCTAACTTAGTATCTGCAAACCCCATGAAACAGCATATCAAAGGATTGGTTCCAAGTCAGCCTGACATTTGAAGAACAGCAGGGCTTACAGCAGGTGAGATATCAAAGAAAACAATAAAGGAAGTCAGGCAATCGCAGCCCTACCTGGCCTTTACTGGGGAAGAAAGCGTACAAATTCTGAGGCATCCATTTCTCAGTATGTTCAATAGCAAGTCAAAGGCTTTCATTCAAGCAGAGAAATTACAGAAGCCCGATTTCCACTTGGTTATTGAAGAGCCATTTATTGAGGTGCTATTATATACCAAACACAGGGGACTGGAAAGCAAATGCAAGGGACACGGTATCTGATAAAAGATTTTATACATATATATAAAATATATATACTTTTATATATTTTAATATATAATGTGTATATGTATAATGTGTGGAATCAATCCATGATTTTAAAGGTGTGCAGTGAATATTCCAAAAAGAGATGCAGTGCTTTTAGAATGATTTAGAGTGACTTTGTAAAATTACTTAAAGAGGAATCTAGTAAATAATAATAGCAAGAGTGTGGGGAAGTACCCAAGTCTTTACAGATAACAAAAAAATGTAGTGCCATTAATTGAGAGCATGTAAAAGGAGGAGTAAATTTAAAAGGGAATATGGTAAACTCTTTGTATATGTCTCTTAGGTTTGCATAGGAGACCCTGAAATAATGAGAAGCACTGAATGGAGTTTTATATTTTTTCTGCCACCACCACTGCCACTGGCACTATAACACATGAATAGCAAATGAATAGAAAAGAAACAGAAAGGAAGCAGTGATTTACCTATATTAAGAAAAAGCATTTAGGACACCTGACTGTTCTAGGCAATAGCACCCAACACTCATACTTCTCCCATCTTTGTTTTATTTTCTTTTCACATTTTCTATAATTTAATTGCTAAAAATGTGAGACCAGAATCTGTAAATCTAGTAGTTCAAATTCTACTGCTTCCTGTCCCTGATATCTAAGTCTTCCTAAGACTTTGCTTCATCCTTTGTGAAATGGGGATAACAATACCTAAATCATACAGCTGATGAGAGGATTGATGAATTCTACACATTTAAAAAACTTAGAACAATGCCTGGGTCACAGCCAGTGCTCAATAGGTGTCAGCTACTTTCTTTCCTCCTTCATGTTTTTTCCTGCTTCCTTGTGCTTTTAATTTGCATCCCTGCCTTTGACCCTTACACTCTGTCCTGTAAAAATAAACAAAACTTCGGACTGAGAAGATCTAGGTTTCCATCTTGGTGCTGTCACATTACCTGTGTGTTCTTGCAAAAGCTCCTTGACCTTCTGAACCTTAATTTCTTAACCATAAATTGCAGATGTTAATGATGTGTTTCCTATTAGGATGTGGTGAGGGGTGAAGAAGAGGTTATGTTGGCTGTTCTTCATTTGCCCTCCAAATCCACTCTCCCGTTTTCTATACACTTCTGTGCACTATGTAGTGATGTTTATCGACTAAATTAATGGGCAAACCTGCCCTCTGCCTCCTGACTTGGCTTGGTGAGTAGAAAGCACCAGAAGAAAGGAGAGTGAGGTCAGGGTGTTTATTTCCCTAGTTTTCTCCCTACTTGTTCCCCATGGGTGAATTGCCTAAGTGCATTGAAGGTCGCAGTTTTGGTTGAGTGTAGTCCCTTCTCTCTCTGAGTCCTCCTAAGTGTTCCCTCCTTTGAGGCTCTAAGCGAACAGGCTCCCCAGTGTTGCTAGTCCTGATACACTGTAACATCTCTTTCTCCTTTCTCCAAAATAACCCTGCACACATCTTTGTAAATATCTCTTTATTAAATTTTCCTCAATTATCCCTGTTTGAGTTTGCCATCTGTTTCTTTCTACAGTCCTGATTGCTACACCATGTAAAGTCCCTGGCACTGTGCCTGGCTCCTAATAAGTGAGAATTTCTCCCTAAAAACAATGTCTGCCATGACTTCCTCAGGCATTGCCTGGCCGAAGTTTGGCATTCGCAGAAGGGTCCTGACATTGACTTCACGAATCTGGAAAATAATAAGAATCTCTGAAAAAAGTTGGGAAGTAATATTCTCCAAAGCAGTAGAACCTATAGCCATATCTTTGTTGGAAATTCAGACTCCAAACTGAATCTATGAAAAATGATGTTTACATATATTGTTCCTATATATTGCCACCTCTGTATGATGCCAGGTACAAAGATGCCCTGTTCATCATTCTGTCTTTTGGAAAATTCCAGGGTCCTCTAACAGATGAGAAAGAAGAGCAGATCATGAGAAAGAAGAACACAGCTTGTTTTCTGTCACAAGGCTGTCACTTATGCCTCTTCTAAGGAGTTTTTCCCACAGTCACATGGTTAAAGGATTGGACGGAATTAGCTCAAGAACAATTGAAAGTTGATCAAATATTTTTAAAATAGTATAAAAAATTTTCAACATAGTTTTACATGAAGAAAAAAGTACCTAAACTTATTTTCTGATTTATACCCACTCTACCAGCAACTCCTTAAGTCAAAATATTCATATTTTGGTCTACTAGAAAATCAAGGAATGTTAATTTTGCAGCTGACAAACAGTACAGGAATTAGTATATTGAGGTGGCATATTTCTCCTATTTTGTTTTATTTTTTCTTGGGTTTTTCTTTTTTTTAACACATCTGCAGTGGTTTCATTTTGGTGTTCATTCTTTGAATTCAAACATGCTTTTCCTAAGCCTCACGCTAAATTAGCCTAATCCCAAATACCAAATATTTTCGATTCAGATATATGCAAGATATTAAATTCATGGTTTCTGTTTCTGTAACCCTTAACACTGAATATTTAACAACAGCTTTAAAAAATTCTAGTAATTTTTCCTGGTTGTGAGAAAATATGCGGTCATAGGACAGCCACTTAAAACATAAGTAGTATTTTAAATCATTAGTGTTAACATGCTTCAGTGTGATACATATTAATATTTCTTTTATGTGTTAATATTAGCAATCTATTTGAATGTTTTGTAGTCTCTTTTATCCGCTTCACAAATTTTTGCTTGCATATATTAATCTCACTGATGCACAGATAATAAATACTGATGTCTCTATTTTGTTTAAAGTCTGTAAACTCTGATTTTTCTTTCTCTTCTGTCAAATTCCTTGTGGCTGAGGGCTGTAATCTTCCAAGTGTTTGTGTGAACCAAAGTGATTCACTTCCCTTCATAACAAAACCGACCCACAATAATAATTCCAGGATAGCATTCTTTCTCTTAAAGAGTTGAAGGAATCTTTAAGTTTGCCTCCACAACATTCTTCAGAAGTGTTGGTTCACTAAGAAGAAGTAAAGGGAATGCTAACAGATGAGATAGGGCTATGAGGAAAGACATCTTTCAACTAGGGCTTCATTTTTTCTTTTTTCCCTTTTCTTATTTTAACTTCCTTCCATGCTGATAGAACTGAATCAAAGTGTTAACACCTCGCAGTATGAAGCCCCCTCAGCCTCTTCCTGTATCCCTCCCTCCCCTCTTTAGCACTACCAGCATTGATAAGGGCCTCAAATGTTTGGCCTTGGAGCAGACATAATAGATTTTCAGCTAAGTGCAGTCAAGGAATTTCTCTAGGGGACTGGACCAGTTCTTCACAGACAGCCCTGAGCCATGAGATCTGCAATATGACTGATGCACTTGGAAAAATCTTTAAAAGGATAATACATAAAATAATATCTTAGAATCAAAATTTAAGGGTACTCTCAGCATAATATGCCTCAACTGTGTTTGTCCTAAGTCGCTTCAGTTGTGTCTGACTCTTTGCAATTCTATGGAGTATAGCCCACCAGGCTCCTCTGTCCATGGGATTCTCCAGGCAAGAATACTGGAGTGGGTTGCCGTGCCCTCCTCCAGGGGATCTTCCCCACCCAGAGACTGAACCCTTGTCTCAGGCATCCCCTACATTGCCAGGCAGGTTCTTTACCACTAGTGCCAGCTGGGAAGCCCGATATACCTCACTACAGGACTATTAAAAAAGATTCTTAATCCAACAGGTTATTTANGGGATCTTCCCCACCCAGAGACTGAACCCTTGTCTCAGGCATCCCCTACATTGCCAGGCAGGTTCTTTACCACTAGTGCCAGCTGGGAAGCCCGATATACCTCACTACAGGACTATTAAAAAAGATTCTTAATCCAACAGGTTATTTATTGGGCAAAGTTTTTGTGCATAAGACATGAATTCTGTAATTTATAAGAAAATGCTGTTTATTGCTTGAACTAGTAATCAGTGCCTCAAGAAGACAAAATCCAAGTGACACTGTGTTTAGTGAACTGTTTAGTTGGTCTTTGCTGTTCTTTACAGAGAAGGGGAGGAAATTTTCAATTTTAAGATACTCTTTAAAACCACCTATCATTTTCCACAACAGAAACTGTCGTACGAGTTGTTAAATGGAAGATCTAATGATTGTAGAACCCACTCCTTATCCAAGAGAAAAAAAAAAAAAACCTCACCACAAAAAATACTTGTTTACTTTGCCAGAGAACAGTTTTTATCAGTAGAAAACGTAAGATTATAAGATAAATAGATGGGCCCACAAATTCCCCTTAAAGAGGGGAATCTAAAGAATACCTTTGGAGCACATGACCTTCTCAATGCCTCTTACATAAATAAGATGTGTGGGAGTTGTATTAATTCAGTGGTAAAAGTACAGCTTTGGCAATTCTTAGGAAGGCAGTGCAAATTCCAATGCAGCTCTTCTCAAGTCACTGAAATCTTGTCTCAGCTTCCTCATCAGTGAAATGGATCATAATACAGATGAGGATTTGCAAGATGAACGCAGAGCCAGTGAACACAGATGGGCATGTGGGATTGCCCAATAAATGATTTTTCTGACAAACTATAGTTTGTTTAGTATTTACCAGAATGTGGTATGGAAAAGAAAACTAAAAAGAGAAAAATTTTAAACACAAACATACAAAATCTGCTTATCTAGCAATGACCTCCTCTATACTTCAATCTTGTCCCAACTTTTCCCAGCTCCAGTCTGCAGTTTCTTCTTCTTTAAGATAGAAAAACTTAACTTTTTATGCCAATTTAACACCTCCATGGTGACTAAGAGCACAGGGCAGACTGCGCTATTCCCCACAGCAAAAAATTAGGCTCATCCTTGTATTCTCAGCTCCTACAGAGTCTCTGCCTCCTGGCTAAAAATCATCTGAATCTGAGAGAATTTGGTGACCTTGCTTTTCTTCTGATTAACCAACCTCATTCAATATTCTTCAGTCTTGATTAGCAGTTGATTTTATTTTACAATTTAAATACATCTTTAGAGAAAGAATAGCTGTCTTCTTCCACATAAATCATTCAGTTAAGGTCTCAGATTTTGAGGCAGGCTCGCCCAGGTCTCTTGGCCTCCCTGTTTATTGGCTGTGTGACTGTGAACAGGTTATTAATTTCTTCCTCAGTTGCTTCAACTTGAAAAAGAAATATAAAAGTACTACCTACCATTTAGAGTTGTAATAAAGATTATATTAGTGAATATATGCAAAAGAGCATAGAATACATAGTAAATGCCATATAAATGTTGGCTGTGGTTTCCTAAGGGTCTCTATTTAGCTTTCATACAAAGACAAAATACATGTTTATATATATGTATGTATGTATGTTTAGTCGACTATTAATGTGTATGGAAAAGCTGACTGACTTAACTAGTCAGTGCAAGTTAATCTCACTCCATGGCTAACCTGGATCCACTGAGTGCATGTGTTTGGAGAGGAGATATATATGTGCTAATTCGCTTCAGTCGTGTCCGACTCTTTGTGATCCCATGGACTGTAGCCCGCCAGGCTCCTCTGTCCATGGATTCTCCAGGCAAGAATACTGGAGTTGCCAGGCCCTCCTCCAGTAGATCTCCCAAGCCAGGGATCAGACACACGTCTCTTTCTGTCTCCTGCATTGGCAGGAGGGTTCCTTATCACTAGCGCCACCTGGGAAGCCCCTGGAGAGGAGTTACTTCTTTAATTTACTTTCTTCATTAGGCCAGTTGCCTTGGTGGTTCCCCTTCAAGTCACTCTTCATCCCCAAAGCTCAAATGATATCTGTAATAGAATTCAATCCATATTTCATCCCTTTTTCCAGGATTATTGAGCTATAATTGACATGTAACGTTGTGATAGTTTAAGATTTTGTAATGTGCTGATTGAATATATGTACATATTGTGAAATGATTACCACAATAAGGTTAGTTAACATAAGCACCATCTCACTTACTTACAACTTGTGTGTGGGGAGGTGTGATAACTTTTATGATATACTCTGTTAGCAATTTTCAAATATACAAATACAATGTACAATGTGGTAATATAAACTGTAGAATTTATTTATCTTGGGAAGTTTATGGGAAGTTTGCATCTTTTAACCACCATCACTAATTTCCCCAAAACCCCACCTCTGGAAACCGCCAACCTACTTTCTGTTTCTGCGAGTTCAGTTTTGTTTTTGTTTTTCTTTTAATTCTACATATACATGTAAACCCATCACTTCATGGCAAATTTATGGGGAAACAGTGGAAACAGTGTCAGACTTTATTTTGGGGGGCTCCAAAATCACTGCAGATGGTAATTGCAGCCATGAAATTAAAAGATGCTTACTCCTTGGAAGGAAAGTTATGACCAACCTAGAGAGCATATTCAAAAGTAGAGACATTACTTTGCCAACNGGGGAAGCAGAGGATGAGATGGTTGGATGGCATCACTGACTCAATGGACATGAGTCTGAGTAAACTCTGGGAGTCGGTGCTGGACAGGGAGGCCTGGCATGCTGCGGTCCATGGGGTCGCAAAGAGTCAGACATGACTAAGCAACTGAACTGAACTCTGCTTGTTGAAGAAAAAGGCTATAAGTTGCCAGGAGGAACTTCAAAGGGCATTGGAGAGAATCTAAAAACCAAATAATTAACTCAGGTGAGTGCCTGGGACAGGAAGTCTACAATAACTAAGCAGGGTAATGTGGGAAGGAGAACCAGGTGGCAAGACTATGTCGAATCAAGAAACTATGAATCATCCAGCAAGCCAGACCTAGTAACAACAGTTCCTTATAAACAACAAAAACAAACAAACAAATCAAAGTGAAAATGGTCAGAGAGAGAACCTGTTGCAGTTTTGGGAGAAAACCAAGCATCAGTGACAGCTTGTTGGCTGTTTGCTATAAAAGCAATAATGATGTGTTCTGATTCCTGATGTCTACTATCTAAAATGGTTTGCTCATTATAACTGAGGAAGTTCCCTACCCACATTAGGGAGGGGATGGAGTGGAAAAGACCTTTCAAAATAGAATATCATATGTCCCGGTCTGGGTGGAACTATCTCAGATTTTGACTTTGTCCTGGTATAATCAGTAGCACCTCCCTTCACTCTAAAAATAGAATCCTGATTCCAATGTCACAATTTATGGTCATCTTACTAGGAGGGCTCCAACTGAGAGAAAAGAGGGAAGGAAATCGGGAGACAATTATTATCCATTTATGCAACAAATATATACTGGTCATTTATTCTATGCCAGGCTCTGGTGATACTGCTGTAAATTAGATAGCTATGTCTGCTCCTGTCACAGAGTCAGCCACATAACAGGGAAGAAAAATAGCTAAAAGGAAAAGTAAATACCAGATACAGTCTGATTAAAACCAGCTTAATAAAGGATAACCAAGTGGCAATTAGAGACTGTTATCAGAAAAATAATATAAATATTCCAAAAAGCATGAAGTATAAAAAATCAAAAGCTGAAGAAAATAAGATGTACTTGCTATTGACCTTCTAGCCCTTATAGTGAACTGGACAATGTATTCCCTATTTGCCCTTCATCCCAGCTTGAGATATGAGTTGCTAAAAGTTCCCTTTTGTAGATAAAGGATTGATTTAATCTGTCAGTCTCTTCATCTACAGATATTTATTAGTTCCCACAGTGCTCAGAGTAGTTTGCCAGCTGGGAATATAATAGTGAACCAACAGGCAGGCCTTAACCTCACAGAGCTGAGTTTGTTGAGTTCTGAGTAGTCAGAATTATCCTAAATACTTAAGAGACCAGCATTATTGAACACCTAAAAGTCAAACAAAGCACAATCATTTATTGAAAGTTGTTTCTATTTTTATTTTTGAAAAGGAACGGATGTAGTTACCATTACACACACACACACACACACACACACACACACACACACACACATTACTTTCCTAGGCATCCTTTACTAGTTTTACACATTACTCTTGTCTTTATGTTGAAGAAGATGTGGTATATCAGAGCATGGGTAGGCAAGCATTTATTTTGTGCTTAAGAACTGGAAGTTTCTTTATGCAGCCCCATGTCTGACATTTTGCCCAGAGGGATTTTCTACCTATTTATCCATTCCCTTTGGCCTCCTGCTGCCTAGATAGCACCCAGGGCACCCTTACTTCCAACTGCTATCCTCTGAGATCAGGGAAGAATTGCGGGGCATTTACGACTCTCCTCACACCACTGCTGCTCCTCCACCTGGTCTCATTAACAGCATCCCAGCCTACGGCTTCACCAGTCTCTGCCTACACACCACACACCTTCCCTCCTATCACAACTGCCAAGATAGCAAGGGTCAAGAGGATCTCCTGTCGCTTTGAACATACACAATGTGTAGGAGACTTGTTCTATTTAGAATGGAAATTTATGCCAGGGACAAAGTCAAGACAAAGAAACAAACAATAGAAAGTAGAAAGAGAAATGGGAAAGTGCAGCTCCGTGAGCATGACAGCTCTTTCCTTTAGGGTTGCAGGTGGTCTGTGGGTGTCCCTCTGGGTGTCTGTCCGTCCTACACATGGAAATGGAGGTGGATTGAATTCATCAGGTAACTGTTCTAACACGGAAAGTTTGTAGATGCTCCATCTGACTTACAGGACAGACAAAGGCTGAGAATAAACAACGAAACAAAACTGTGTTGCTTTTTCTTTCAGAATGTAATCCATGCAAAATGCCCTGTGTGATTCCAAAATTTCCNTAACTGTTCTAACACGGAAAGTTTGTAGATGCTCCATCTGACTTACAGGACAGACAAAGGCTGAGAATAAACAACGAAACAAAACTGTGTTGCTTTTTCTTTCAGAATGTAATCCATGCAAAATGCCCTGTGTGATTCCAAAATTTCCAGAGTACAAATGGATGATTTAATATGTCAAGGACCCCGTTATTTCATAAAGAAAGAAAGTACACCTCAAGATATTCTTATTCCACGCGTGAACAACATAATAATGTCTTGTCTCCTGGTGACAGGCGATGAGGGGGCTGCAGCCCAGGCCCAGAAGATTCTGTCGCCCCAGCCACATCCTCCCTCAGAAGGGCCCTGAGTCTCTTCTTGGAGCTCAGCTGAGCACCAGGCAGGGAGACACCAACAGAGCCCAGCTTTGCTGCCTGTGGTTTTGTAATAGAGCTTAGCAGTGGGCAGCCCCTATTACAGAGCTGTTGCTGGGCGCTATTACCCACCCCTACACTCGTTACCACCCCTACCCCCGGACTTCCCTGGTGGCTTAGACGGTAAAGCGTCTGTCTACAATGCGGGGATCTGGCTTCGATCCCTGGATCGGGAAGATCCCCTGGAGAAGGAAATGGCAATCCACTCCAGTACTCTTGCCTGGAAAATCCCATGGACAGAGGAGCCTGGTAGGCTACAGTCCATGGTGTCGCAAAGAGTCGGACACGACTGAGCGACTTCACTTTCCACCTCTGTTACCAGGCAACAGTTACCACGAGACCATTGACAGTCTTGTTCAGCCTTTGGTCGGTGCTGCAGTGCCGCCTGCCGCAGGGACCAACTGTCTAGGAACAACCGTTAGTGGTCCTGCTCAGCCATTGGTCCGTGGCAGTGGGCCCCTCCCCCAAGCAACCAACCGTCAATTAGCGACCAGTAGTGGTCGGCGCAGCCAACGGTCAGCAGAGTGGTGGTCGGCAGGTGGAGAGTGAGGTAAGAGGCGGATCCCGGCCTTCTCCCCCAGGCCCTCCAGCTTACCGGGCCCTAGGTCAGCCGGCGGGTGGGGGTCCCAGGGGACTGTGTCCTGCAGGGCTCCAGACCCCTCAGCAAGGCCCTGAACCTCTCCCCGCCCCCACCTCTGCGACCTAATGGCAGTGGCAGTCTGCGTAGGATGCAGCCTGCGGGACCTGGCGCTTCCCATTGTGCATTTGGGCACCTGAGGAGCCTGAGGGACAGTTGGGTCCCGGGTGCCTGGCTCCCTCAGCAAGACAGCTGGGCAGGGTCTGGGGACCTGGCCCTGAAGGAGCCACCAGCTGAGATCTGCCTTCTTTTAGCCAGGACTGGGACCTCAGAGGGGGAAAGTTGTGCCTCAGAACCTTACTCTTCCTTGTTAAGACAGAGAATGATATTCCTGTGGTAGAGATTTACAGGAACATCTTACCTGACCATGCCAGACCTCGAAAACAAAGGATGTGACACTAAGAAGTTTCTAACAACTAACCGCGCCCTCCTTCACCTTTCCTAAAAAAGGGCTTCACTGAAAGCTTTCAGGCAGTTTGGGGGTTTTAAGGGATGAGCTACCCATGTCTTGGCATGGCCCTGCACTAAACCTTTCTCTGTTTCATATTCCTCCAGAAGAGAGCCATTCACTTTTTCAGAGTTCTGGGGTCAGAGCTGAGTGGAAAACAAGCAGAAGGGGGGGTTGGGGAGGGGTTGGCCTTACTTTAATTTTTAAAATGTCATCATAACATTATTTAATCAAATGTACTTATTTTGGTATTTAATTTTTTTAAGAGAGGAAAAATCCCTGGCATTTTCCTGGTAGAATAAAACAGCTCCGAATGGTATATTTAGGCAATTTAATAAAAATCAAATACAATAAATCTGATCTAAGTATTGTGTGTCAGTCCATGGTGTGGAGCTGCCACAATGTTATTGCAGATAATGCATATTAAAAAGTATGAAATTATTGCACACTAGCTGAATTGATAACTCAGTCATTTAAAAAATAAAAACAAAACCATCATGTGAAAAAAAAAAGGTCTCCTGAAATTAAGTTAGTGTGTATGTTGTTCCACACTACCACTGGGCTTCCCAGGAGGTGCTAGTGGTAAAGAACCTGCTTGCCAATGCAGGTAGCTGTAAGAGGCAAGAGTTCAATCTCTGGGTCAGGAAGATCCCCTGGTGGAGGGCATGGCACCCCATTCCAGTATTCTTGCTTGGAGAATCCCCATGGATAGAGGAGCCTAGCGGGCTACAGTACATAGGTTCGTAAAGAGTCAGACACAACTGAAGCGACTTAGCATGCACACTACCAATACTAAAGGCTATTATTTTTTAAAAATCTATGTGTAACTATATTTCCTCCCCAAAAGATGGAATTACTGTTTAGATTAGCCTGAGTACATAACTATATGGTAAACTCCAGTTGGTGTAGTTTCAGACTACTGGCTGATTTCTAAAAAACAAAATCTCTTGAAACTAAACTCTTAAAACCATTCAGTTCCTTTTGTTTTGATTCATTAATCACCAAGCAGGTCTCTGATCCTAATTTACTTTTCCCAGTGGAACAAGTAGCCCAATGGGTCGACTCAAGTATTCCAAACCGCTTAATAGAATTCCCAGTGTCAATTAATACCTTATCACTGTGGCCTGCTGAGAGTGCCCTAGGATGATAACCACTGTGACTCTGCTCTCTGGGGACTCATGACAAATCTCTGGAGCCAGCCAATCATTGGGCAAAGTATAGAAGTTACTTTGCTTCCAGGGTACCCACAACATTTAGGGATTCACAAAGTTGCTGTGTCATTCATAGCCAAAGAATATTAGTGGTTGATTAAACTGACTTATCTCAAAACATAGCTGATACCTAGGTGAGAGTGCAAATTGGTTGAAGTCAAAGGGGAAAAAGGAAAAAAATAATCAAGTTTCTTTAAGGACCAGCTTGTATTTATCTCTGCAATTCTACAGTCTAGCATAATTTTTCCAAACTAGAATAATTTATTCTCTAACTATAGAAGTTTTGTTATAGGGTTTAAACAAACCTATAAACTTATGTTTGTTTAAAACAAACATTAAATTACTTTTAAAAACTTAGCCAGATTCTATGAATTCTTCCAGAATTGTATGTGCTGTTATATTTTTATATATACATGTATAAAGTATATATGCATTAGTGAAGTGAAGGTCACTCAGTCATGTCATGGAATTCTCCAGGGAAGAATACTGGAGTGAGTAGTTGTTCCCTTCTCCAGGGAGTCTTCCCAACCCAGGGATTGAACCCAGGTGTCCCACATTTGCAGGTGAATTCTTTACCAGCTGAGCCAATAGAGAAGCCCTATATGCATTATATTTATATAATAATTATAATAAAATGACATATATGATCTGTAAAACACATTTATACTTTAAGAAGCATTCATTTATCTCAGCAACTGAAAGAGAGTAGAGGCTGACAGACCTTCAAGACTACCCAGCCAACCCTGCCCTCTTTTCTATGAATGTGGGACTCAACTCCAGACTCCCTCTAGGACCATTATTCCAGACGACTTAAATAATTAGGACGGCCAAGAGATAAACTTGTTTATCATCCTGGCCTTAGCAATTCTTTAATAGAAAATAGTATTCAAGATTTTTGCCAAGTGCTTTTTGTGACAGTGACACTCTTGACCAGTTAACAGTAGTCTCAGGCTATTCAGAAGATTTTCAGGAGCAGTGGTATATTTCAGCGGTCAGTATAACCTGTGCCTGAAGAAAACATTTATAAGATAGGAGGCTCAGTTAGAAATACTAGCAAGTGACCATGCCCAGAGATTTTTCTCCATCAGATCTGGAAACCTAAACAGAAAGAGACACAGAAACACTGATTTGAAACTAGGTGGCATTTGTTGTGTATGTGTGTGTGTTTGGATTAACAGACTATAAGATTTTGTTCCTTGCAAAAGTCTGCTCTTAATTTTGTCAACCATACTGCAAATATCTGTGACACTGGTGTTAGGTAGATTGGGTAGGACAGGGTAAAGCCATTGTGATCCCTCATCACGTTATCAGTGCTGTTATCTCATGTCTGTCTGGTACAACAATGCCATTTACTTGTGTGATGAACAAGTTATTTGAAGGATTTCGCCATTTTACTAAGAGACTATCAGTTTGTCTTCTCATGATGATATTGGTTGACTGCTAATGCCGCAAAAGAAAATCAAAAACCCTTGTTGTACTTCAATATCTTATCCAAGTTGTTTTACAATCAAACTATTTTCAGGCCAATTCTGACTCAAGCAATTCAAACATTTGCTTTAAAAGGAAATTCTCAAGCAGGTGGTAAGCAGTAAGAGGTAGAATTGAGCTAGACAAGGACATGACAAGGTACAATATTCAGTGTGTATATCAGGTTCAGTTTTGCTTAAGAAATGAATTTCTCC
>SJYV01006435.1:1873103-1953626 GCA_006410875.1 Neotragus pygmaeus | reverse complement strand
ATTGCGGGGCATTTACGACTCTCCTCACACCACTGCTGCTCCTCCACCTGGTCTCATTAACAGCATCCCAGCCTACGGCTTCACCAGTCTCTGCCTACACACCACACACCTTCCCTCCTATCACAACTGCCAAGATAGCAAGGGTCAAGAGGATCTCCTGTCGCTTTGAACATACACAATGTGTAGGAGACTTGTTCTATTTAGAATGGAAATTTATGCCAGGGACAAAGTCAAGACAAAGAAACAAACAATAGAAAGTAGAAAGAGAAATGGGAAAGTGCAGCTCCGTGAGCATGACAGCTCTTTCCTTTAGGGTTGCAGGTGGTCTGTGGGTGTCCCTCTGGGTGTCTGTCCGTCCTACACATGGAAATGGAGGTGGATTGAATTCATCAGGTAACTGTTCTAACACGGAAAGTTTGTAGATGCTCCATCTGACTTACAGGACAGACAAAGGCTGAGAATAAACAACGAAACAAAACTGTGTTGCTTTTTCTTTCAGAATGTAATCCATGCAAAATGCCCTGTGTGATTCCAAAATTTCCAGAGTACAAATGGATGATTTAATATGTCAAGGACCCCGTTATTTCATAAAGAAAGAAAGTACACCTCAAGATATTCTTATTCCACGCGTGAACAACATAATAATGTCTTGTCTCCTGGTGACAGGCGATGAGGGGGCTGCAGCCCAGGCCCAGAAGATTCTGTCGCCCCAGCCACATCCTCCCTCAGAAGGGCCCTGAGTCTCTTCTTGGAGCTCAGCTGAGCACCAGGCAGGGAGACACCAACAGAGCCCAGCTTTGCTGCCTGTGGTTTTGTAATAGAGCTTAGCAGTGGGCAGCCCCTATTACAGAGCTGTTGCTGGGCGCTATTACCCACCCCTACACTCGTTACCACCCCTACCCCCGGACTTCCCTGGTGGCTTAGACGGTAAAGCGTCTGTCTACAATGCGGGGATCTGGCTTCGATCCCTGGATCGGGAAGATCCCCTGGAGAAGGAAATGGCAATCCACTCCAGTACTCTTGCCTGGAAAATCCCATGGACAGAGGAGCCTGGTAGGCTACAGTCCATGGTGTCGCAAAGAGTCGGACACGACTGAGCGACTTCACTTTCCACCTCTGTTACCAGGCAACAGTTACCACGAGACCATTGACAGTCTTGTTCAGCCTTTGGTCGGTGCTGCAGTGCCGCCTGCCGCAGGGACCAACTGTCTAGGAACAACCGTTAGTGGTCCTGCTCAGCCATTGGTCCGTGGCAGTGGGCCCCTCCCCCAAGCAACCAACCGTCAATTAGCGACCAGTAGTGGTCGGCGCAGCCAACGGTCAGCAGAGTGGTGGTCGGCAGGTGGAGAGTGAGGTAAGAGGCGGATCCCGGCCTTCTCCCCCAGGCCCTCCAGCTTACCGGGCCCTAGGTCAGCCGGCGGGTGGGGGTCCCAGGGGACTGTGTCCTGCAGGGCTCCAGACCCCTCAGCAAGGCCCTGAACCTCTCCCCGCCCCCACCTCTGCGACCTAATGGCAGTGGCAGTCTGCGTAGGATGCAGCCTGCGGGACCTGGCGCTTCCCATTGTGCATTTGGGCACCTGAGGAGCCTGAGGGACAGTTGGGTCCCGGGTGCCTGGCTCCCTCAGCAAGACAGCTGGGCAGGGTCTGGGGACCTGGCCCTGAAGGAGCCACCAGCTGAGATCTGCCTTCTTTTAGCCAGGACTGGGACCTCAGAGGGGGAAAGTTGTGCCTCAGAACCTTACTCTTCCTTGTTAAGACAGAGAATGATATTCCTGTGGTAGAGATTTACAGGAACATCTTACCTGACCATGCCAGACCTCGAAAACAAAGGATGTGACACTAAGAAGTTTCTAACAACTAACCGCGCCCTCCTTCACCTTTCCTAAAAAAGGGCTTCACTGAAAGCTTTCAGGCAGTTTGGGGGTTTTAAGGGATGAGCTACCCATGTCTTGGCATGGCCCTGCACTAAACCTTTCTCTGTTTCATATTCCTCCAGAAGAGAGCCATTCACTTTTTCAGAGTTCTGGGGTCAGAGCTGAGTGGAAAACAAGCAGAAGGGGGGGTTGGGGAGGGGTTGGCCTTACTTTAATTTTTAAAATGTCATCATAACATTATTTAATCAAATGTACTTATTTTGGTATTTAATTTTTTTAAGAGAGGAAAAATCCCTGGCATTTTCCTGGTAGAATAAAACAGCTCCGAATGGTATATTTAGGCAATTTAATAAAAATCAAATACAATAAATCTGATCTAAGTATTGTGTGTCAGTCCATGGTGTGGAGCTGCCACAATGTTATTGCAGATAATGCATATTAAAAAGTATGAAATTATTGCACACTAGCTGAATTGATAACTCAGTCATTTAAAAAATAAAAACAAAACCATCATGTGAAAAAAAAAAGGTCTCCTGAAATTAAGTTAGTGTGTATGTTGTTCCACACTACCACTGGGCTTCCCAGGAGGTGCTAGTGGTAAAGAACCTGCTTGCCAATGCAGGTAGCTGTAAGAGGCAAGAGTTCAATCTCTGGGTCAGGAAGATCCCCTGGTGGAGGGCATGGCACCCCATTCCAGTATTCTTGCTTGGAGAATCCCCATGGATAGAGGAGCCTAGCGGGCTACAGTACATAGGTTCGTAAAGAGTCAGACACAACTGAAGCGACTTAGCATGCACACTACCAATACTAAAGGCTATTATTTTTTAAAAATCTATGTGTAACTATATTTCCTCCCCAAAAGGTGGAATTACTGTTTAGATTAGCCTGAGTACATAACTATATGGTAAACTCCAGTTGGTGTAGTTTCAGACTACTGGCTGATTTCTAAAAAACAAAATCTCTTGAAACTAAACTCTTAAAACCATTCAGTTCCTTTTGTTTTGATTCATTAATCACCAAGCAGGTCTCTGATCCTAATTTACTTTTCCCAGTGGAACAAGTAGCCCAATGGGTCGACTCAAGTATTCCAAACCGCTTAATAGAATTCCCAGTGTCAATTAATACCTTATCACTGTGGCCTGCTGAGAGTGCCCTAGGATGATAACCACTGTGACTCTGCTCTCTGGGGACTCATGACAAATCTCTGGAGCCAGCCAATCATTGGGCAAAGTATAGAAGTTACTTTGCTTCCAGGGTACCCACAACATTTAGGGATTCACAAAGTTGCTGTGTCATTCATAGCCAAAGAATATTAGTGGTTGATTAAACTGACTTATCTCAAAACATAGCTGATACCTAGGTGAGAGTGCAAATTGGTTGAAATCAAAGGGGAAAAAGGAAAAAAATAATCAAGTTTCTTTAAGGACCAGCTTGTATTTATCTCTGCAATTCTACAGTCTAGCATAATTTTTCCAAACTAGAATAATTTATTCTCTAACTATAGAAGTTTTGTTATAGGGTTTAAACAAACCTATAAACTTATGTTTGTTTAAAACAAACATTAAATTACTTTTAAAAACTTAGCCAGATTCTATGAATTCTTCCAGAATTATATGTGCTGTTATATTTTTATATATACATGTATAAAGTATATATGCATTAGTGAAGTGAAGGTCGCTCAGTCATGTCATGGAATTCTCCAGGCAAGAATACTGGAGTGAGTAGTTGTTCCCTTCTCCAGGGAGTCTTCCCAACCCNTATATGTGCTGTTATATTTTTATATATACATGTATAAAGTATATATGCATTAGTGAAGTGAAGGTCGCTCAGTCATGTCATGGAATTCTCCAGGCAAGAATACTGGAGTGAGTAGTTGTTCCCTTCTCCAGGGAGTCTTCCCAACCCAGGGATTGAACCCAGGTGTCCCACATTTGCAGGTGAATTCTTTACCAGCTGAGCCAATAGAGAAGCCCTATATGCATTATATTTATATAATAATTATAATAAAATGACATATATGATCTGTAAAACACATTTATACTTTAAGAAGCATTCATTTATCTCAGCAACTGAAAGAGAGTAGAGGCTGACAGACCTTCAAGACTACCCAGCCAACCCTGCCCTCTTTTCTATGAATGTGGGACTCAACTCCAGACTCCCTCTAGGACCATTATTCCAGACGACTTAAATAATTAGGACGGCCAAGAGATAAACTTGTTTATCATCCTGGCCTTAGCAATTCTTTAATAGAAAATAGTATTCAAGATTTTTGCCAAGTGCTTTTTGTGACAGTGACACTCTTGACCAGTTAACAGTAGTCTCAGGCTCTTCAGAAGATTTTCAGGAGCAGTGGTATGTTTCAGCGGTCAGTATAACCTGTGCCTGAAGAAAACATTTATAAGATAGGAGGCTCAGTTAGAAATACTAGCAAGTGACCATGCCCAGAGATTTTTCTCCATCAGATCTGGAAACCTAAACAGAAAGAGACACAGAAACACTGATTTGAAACTAGGTGGCATTTGTTGTGTATGTGTGTGTGTTTGGATTAACAGACTATAAGATTTTGTTCCTTGCAAAAGTCTGCTCTTAATTTTGTCAACCATACTGCAAATATCTGTGACACTGGTGTTAGGTAGATTGGGTAGGACAGGGTAAAGCCATTGTGATCCCTCATCACGTTATCAGTGCTGTTATCTCATGTCTGTCTGGTACAACAATGCCATTTACTTGTGTGATGAACAAGTTATTTGAAGGATTTCGCCATTTTACTAAGAGACTATCAGTTTGTCTTCTCATGATGATATTGGTTGACTGCTAATGCCGCAAAAGAAAATCAAAAACCCTTGTTGTACTTCAATATCTTATCCAAGTTGTTTTACAATCAAACTATTTTCAGGCCAATTCTGACTCAAGCAATTCAAACATTTGCTTTAAAAGGAAATTCTCAAGCAGGTGGTAAGCAGTAAGAGGTAGAATTGAGCTAGACAAGGACATGACAAGGTACAATATTCAGTGTGTATATCAGGTTCAGTTTTGCTTAAGAAATGAATTTCTCCAGCTTATATTTTAATTAGCTTAAGCACCTTCATTCAGGAGCCAATAACACAGACTTATAGAACTGAATTACTGAAAGGGTTCTGAGCCCAGGCTCTAAATCACAGGCCTTGAGCCGATCTCATAATTAACACCAAGCTGAAGCACTGCATCAGATGCAGCAGAAAACACTGCCAAAGAGTGGATGGGGAAACACGGCAATCATTAGACCCAGGCAGTAGCATCTCAGGGACTACAAAGCTTTGCTGAACGTTGGGAAGTCAGTTACATCAACGTGCTAAGCAGTTAATGTCCTGTCAGGCACATCTGTGTTTACTACCATCAGATACTCCCAGCTGTTCGCATTGCCTCTGTTTGATGGTCATTCTGGGACCTGCCTGATGTTGAGAAGCATGTTATTAGAGAAGTAAATCCCTTGCTGAAGATTGATCAAGGAGGGATGTAAGCTCGGGGGTGCTGGAGTTGGTTCATAAAGTCGAGGACAGAGACGTGTACTGGCAATTACAGAAGGTGAATTTATTTAAGACTCTTAATCAGAGATTTTAGGGGTCTGTTATTGCTTTGGTGTAAATTATGCTTTGAAATCATTCCTGTAGTCAGGTTCTTTTAGGGCCCCTCAAATAGATAAACCATTCCTCTCCTGTAGGGAGTAGAAGCAGGCAGATGCCTTGCTACTATATAAATAAGGAAAAAGAGCCATTGAAATGCCAAGACCAGCCTCTTAATCAAGCCCCTGGTTACTGAGGCCAGGTGCCATGTATTTAAAAGAGAAAGGGAAATGTGTCCATGCTGAGGATCCTTAGTTTGCCTCACTTAGATCCTCACTCAGCCCTTCCTAGCATGCTCTGTGCTCAGGCAGCTTCTCAGGATTCCTGAACTCTCTGGCTTCCCCTTGAGCTCAGCCCATGGTGCCCCTGCAGGAGGCTCCAGGAAGGTAAGACAGCATTCTTTCTCTCTTTTTGGCATGCTCACCTCCACTGGCTCTGTGAAAGGTCTAAGACCCCTTTTCTGGCTTTCTTGGAGCCTAGAGTGGTATATCTAGCTCTGTTGCTCTTAGGGCACTATACCATTCCCCATGTACCATCTCCTAAAACCCTGCCCACTTTTTTTCCTCTATTAAACCCTCATTGAATTATCCTAGTCTGAGTGTGCCAGTCTGTTAGGACACCAACTGGCATAATATCCCTATCCCAAATAAGCTTGCAGGCTCTCTTGTGGAGAAAACTAATACCACATAAATGGCAACAGATCAAGACCTGGATGGTTTTACACATGAGCAGCACACCTGAACCCATGCAGATCTTAATGCTTCACCAGGGGAACATGAAGTCTATGCTGTTTCTCTTAATTCTCTCTCTCTCTCTTCCTAATAAACTTCTAGGACAGAGGAAAAGGGAAGAAAACCTGGCAAGTCAGCATCACTCTGGACATGGTCTTACACAGACTTTTACAATCCCAGGGGCTTTCTTCCCCATTTCTGTAGTAGCTCTTTGTGCCCTCTATCTCCATCCAGCCTAACAACTCTTTGGTATCCTCTGGACAAGAGATACAATCTGAAATGACCCCAAATATTCTGGTTCATGCAGAAACTATACATCCATTTTAGAGTTAAACTCTGAAATATTCTAGCTTGTACTCTTACTACTGTTTAAAACTCTGGTTGGCCATTTTGGTACACTCAAGCATTGGTTAAAAGAGTTAGTTAAAAAAATTTAACATAAATATCACACAAAGCAAGACGAACCAAGCACTTTCCTACTTACTATAGCTATTCTTTACTTATGCAGTTATATCTGGTGTCCAATTATCAGGGGACAGGCTTTGGTTTCCATCACTAACAAAAGTGAACTTTGGGAGCTTGTGTGTACCTGTGGTGGATTCATGTCGATGTATGGCAAACCCAATAGAGTATTGTAAAGTTAAATTTAAAAATAAATAAATTAATTAATTTATAACAAAAGTGAACTTTAAATATGTTTATGAAGAGGGAAGGGTCTAGTGGTGATTATCGCTGCCTTCTTGACAAAAACTTTCATTGCTCTCAAATGCAGCACTTGTATATTTTCTGGAGTGACCCAGTAAAGCCAAATGGCTCAGAATCTTCAGGAAACTCCCTTTAGTTAGAGGAACTTCCAGCTGCTCTGCACTGCCTTTATTATCAGCTATGGACCACCTTCATGGAACTACTCAAGGTCTTCACAGGTACAGCAATTTCTTTTTTGGCAACTTTATTGTCAGACAACCTGCCTTCTGGGTATGTTGTTATCACTGTAGTCAATTGATGTTTCTGACATTGTTCTTGGTAAGATTGGTTTCCCCCAGACTTGCTCGGAAAGAATGAAAAGCCTAACACGGTTTTATGCTCTTTTCCTTGTTGTATGTTTTATTTCACAAGGATGGATGTGAAAAATTATACCTTTTAATAGCATGGCACTGCTGAATAAAGAAGAGGAGTGCCGTACATTTACAAAAATCTGTCGTTACCAGACTTTCTCAGGAGAGTCCTAGGGTGTGTCAAGTTTTAGTAGATAGTTTGAAATTACTTACTTTTCTTTTAATCATATATAGTAGATTTGCAAGGTTTAACTCATATGAAAACTGGGGTATGCAAAGAATATATTAATATTTTGTCTTAAACTAACCCTAACTTGCAACACTGTCATCTTCCATTCCCTCCATTCCCCAACTCTGGCAAATTTCCCATCTCCTAATAGGAAAAAAAAAATTGCTCAACATTCAACCCTGCTTAAAGTGTAATCTATACTGGTCATTTTCAATCTGTTAAGTGTTTCGTCTTTGGAGTAACCATGATTTTCTCTGAGGTGGCTCCCATGACCTATTGCTTTCCATGTGATGTTGTCTGGGTACATTGGTTGTAAGAGGTGATTTACAAAACCTTCCGGGAGTGGAGAAGTGTTAGGGCCCTTCTACCCAAATTTTCCTGTCTTTTCTTCATCTATGTGTGGCTTACTCTGAAAGTGTTCTTAGTTAAATTCTGCAGGTGGAGTAACTTGTGATCTTGACTCAGTTTGATTGGAGTCTCTTGGTATTCTTAGGTGGTTCTGACCTCATTTGGGTTTGTGCTCTTTCTCCAGACCTCTATGTAATGTGGCTTTGACTCCCTTTGGCCCTAATTAGGTTATCTCTGAAGCTGCCCATGCCAGAGAGACATCTAATCTCCCACCACCAATCCCTCTAGCCTCTTCTTTGGTCAGACTCGACTACTGCATGCTCTATCTACACCTGATAGGAACCAGGGATGCTTTGGAAAGCTAAAGATCAGGGATTCCCTCTACCTGGATATGGTGTCCAACCAGACTGCCATGACCTATCCTTTATCAGGATAAGGAAGTCTCCTCTCAGAGTCACAAATGTAGACAAGGGCAAGAAATGATATCCTCAACATTCCTTTTGATGCGTATAACAGGATTTCTCCAAGATGATACCCAGAGAAGAAACCTCAAGAGACATATATTTGGCCATATAACTCTCCTTTCTATGTCTCCTCACACAAATTTCCTGGGTCAGAAATAAATATATTATTTTAAATGTTTACTTTTATCTTTCTTCTTAACTCTTGCTAAGCCCCAGGAGTGTCAGAAATATTTTGCCTGTAGGTATAGTCAGGTAAAGTAATGCTAACTGCTGTAACACAACCCCAAATCTTGGTCACATAAGACAGTACAGATTTATTCTAAGTTCCCAAACAGTCCAACATGGACCAGTGTGTCATTGGAGACCAAGATGCTCTGATACATGGAGGTAATCAGGATTCTTCCGCTTCTAGCTTCATCATCTTCTAGGATATCTGAGTTTTCTAAGAGCCCTCTGTATTTGGCTGCAACTGAGGAAAAGTGGAATGTGGAGGAATATACAGATTTGGGGGCTAGACCCAAAGTTATAAACACCACTCCATCCTCTGTTAGCCACTCTTTCAAAGATACCACCTTCCTGGGTATCCAGGACAAATAGGAGACAGATGTGATGAACATACGGCCATGTGTCTGTGACACTCTAGTGATACAGTCTTTTAGCTGAGCCCACCAGTATTGATAGTTGATATTGTAATGGTAGGGTAAGGAATGGGAGGAGATCCAAGTAATTTGAAATACCTGCTTTCAAGCTATGAGCTTCCATTTTACAAGATAAATATCTTTTGCTTCAGATTCCTTGGAATCCAGTTTCCCTTGGAAGTATGCATCTTTGCTGTGAACTAGAGTGAAGGTCTGGTATGCAGACAGGAGGAAAATATGTTTTAATGATTTTAAAATTCCCCACTATAATTTGAACAAATTTAATGACCCTTCCCCAAGGCAAATATGAATATAAGAATGAACTAGAGCATAGACAAAGGTAATTGAGAAAAGATAAGCACACAGGTTTAGAAACCATTTACTAAAAGGGTGATGAAGGTAAATCCTGGTCTACACACAAGGACAGCTTCACAGACAAGCAGCCTATGCTGTCAATCAGAAAGGGCCTCTTACTTGGTTCTGCTGTCACCGTCTTAAAATTCTTGATTTTTTTAACACTGGGCCCTGCATTTCCATTTTGCACTCACAAAATGGTAGTATTTCTGCCAACCTGTGAGGATGCCTAAGGGTAAGAGAGTAGATCTAGATGCTAAGTGCCTTCAAACCACACTCTCAGAAACACTTTGGATTTAGTGTCAGTTCCTCAGAGGTCTCTGCCTAATGGAGATAGAGGGGAATCTGTGGGTGTTCTGCCCAGTTTTATTATGTGCCTCAGGTTTATGCATGATATTTCATTTGAGAAATGAAGTCAGTGCTAAAATGAAGTTTAAAACCATTGGAATACAAAACTCTTTGCTGTGATACTATAACAAAAAAGTCAACTATGGTGAGGTGAAAGAGATCAGAGCTGAGTTTATTTCCTAATTCTGTCATTTATTCACTTTGGGACCTTATGCAAGATGCAACTTCTCTGAGTGTCCACTTACTTGTAAAACTCAGATAATAAAGTTGGTATGATTTTTGTTTTAATTGTATAAAATATGTGTGAGTACTTTAGAAATAATAAACCCACATAAATAAAAGGCATTACAATAGTATATAAATGATTTTAAATAGGTTTCTTTATTTTAAAATACTTTTAATGAAAATTAATACAAAATTGATATTACAAGTAAGGGTGTAGGAAAGAAACAATAGAGCATACTTGATTCTACTTTTCTTGGCTACCTACTGATTACAGGCCTTACATGACAGGTATTATTAATAGCATTATGTTGTCAGCTCATGGAAATATTAAAATAAGTGAACAAGATATCAGTCAAATGTAGTTTTCCCAAAGGGTATGTAATGAAATAGCATTTGGTAGTTGATGTTGGTTTAGTTGCTCAGTCGTGTCTGACTCTTGTGACCCCATGGACTGTAGCCCTCCTGGCTCCTCTGTCTATGGGATTTTTCCAGGCAGGAATACTGGAGTAGGTTGCCTTTTCCTTCTCCAAAATAGCATTTAGTACTTAAAATGTTGAGAAACACACTTATGTTTCCCATTTTTCCAAAATATATTAACAGTATTAGAATCTTGGAACTCTGCATCAGCTGGCTACCATACCCAGATATTTCTGAAGAATAAATGAATCCACTGTCAGCCAGTGTACTCTTAATGAATTCTAGAGCTTCTGGATACTCTGGCCTTCCACACTGGTGACTAAAGGGAGACAGATTTTACTTGGTTTTTCTTCCTTGATTTTGCTCCTTGAGCTGTAACAACACAGTGAAGGGAAAACCGTATACAAGGATGAAAGACTTTCTAGAGCAGAGCTTCCCTTGGTCACTTTTGTTTTCCCCTCTTTGAGTCCCACCACAGTTTTTCAAGGCCTCCCCATTTCAGAAGGCTTTTCCCAAACAGTAGACAACTTTAAATCTCTCACCAGTAACTTGGGAGAGAAGAGGAGGGACAAAGTACTATGAAGGAATTTGAAGGAAAACGGGAAAATATTCCAAAGAGAAAATAAACCACAAAGAAAGCCAATTTAAAGAGTACTCCACTGGCAGAAAGAGCTCTCTATCTTTTTCTTTGCCATCTCTCCTGTAGAATAGTGGTCCTTTTGTCCTTATCCTTGATGTACACAGCAGATGTCCCCTGGCTGGGAGTAGAGTGAGATACAGATAGGAGAGACAGAGCCTTGAGTTCTCCATAGAAGTAAGAGTTTACAACCAATAGAAATTTCTGATTTCATTTTGATATATAATTCTTCTCCTGTCTTCCTCATATGTGATGATTCCCAGGCAACAAATTGGTAAACCTGTGGTCTCGTATGACTTAGAAAACAAATGCTTTCTATTTTGTTCCACTGATCTATATTTCTGTCTTTGTGCCAGTACCATACTGTCTTAATGACTGTGGCTTTGTAGTAGAGCCTGAAGTCAGGCAAGTTGATTCCTCCAATTCCATTCTTCTTTCTCAAGATTGCTTTGGCTATTCGAGGTTTTTTGTATTTCCATACAAATCTTGAAATCCACACACCTATGGACACCTTATCTTCGACAAAGGAGGCAAGAATATACAATGGAGTAAAGACAATCTCTTTAATAAGTGGTGCTGGGAAAACTGGTCAACCACTTGTAAAAAAATGAAACTAGATCACTTTCTAACACCACACACAAAAATAAACTCAAAATGGATTAAAGACCTAAATGTAAGACCAGAAACTATAAAACTCCTAGAGGAGAACATAGGCAAAACACTCTCTGACATAAATCACAGTAGGATCCTCTATGATCCACCTCCCAGAATACTGGAAATAAAAACAAAAATAAACAAATGGGATCTAATTAAAATTAAAAGCTTCTGCACANTGCTCTGATTGCTGTGGCCAAAACTTCCAGAACTATGTTGAATAGTAGTGGTGAAAGTGGGCACCCTTGTATTGTCCCTGACTTTAGAGGAAATGCTTTCAATTTTTCACCATTGAGGATGTTTTCTGTTTGTCATATATAGCTTTTATTATATTGAGGTATGTTCCTTCTATTCCTGCTTTCTGGAGAGTTTTTTTTATCATAAATGGATGTTGAACTTTGTCAGAGGCTTTCTCTGCATCTATTGAAATAATCATATGGCTTTTATTTTTCAGTTTGTTTATTTTGGTGTATTACATTGATTAATTTGCGGATATTGAAGAATCCTTCCATCCCTGGGATAAAGCCCACTTGGTCATGGTGTATGATCTTTTTAATGTGTTGTTGGATTCTGATTGCTAGAATTTTGTTAAGGATTTTTGCATCTATATTCATCAGTGATATTGGCCTGTAGTTTCCTTTTTTTGTGGCATCTTTGTCAGGTTCGGTTATTAGGGTGATGGTGGCCTCATAGAATGAGTTTGGAAGTTTACCTTCCTCTGCAATTTNATCAGTGATATTGGCCTTTAGTTTCCTTTTTTTGTGGCATCTTTGTCAGGTTCTGGTATTAGGGTGATGGTGGCCTCATAGAATGAGTTTGGAAGTTTACCTTCCTCTGCAATTTCCTGGAAGAGTTTGAGTAGGATAGGTGTTAGCTCTTCTCGAAATTTTTGGTAGACTTCAGCTGTGAAGCCATCTGGACCTGGGCTTTTGTTTCCTGGAAGATTTCTTATTATAGTTTCAATTTCTGTGCTTGTGATGGGTCTGTTAAGATTTTCTATTTGTTTCTGGTTCATTTTTGGAAAGTTCTACTAGGAAACCAGAATTGAAAGAGACATGTGTACCCCAATGTTCACTGCAGTACGGTTTATGATAGCCAGGACATGGAAGCAACCTAGATGTCCATCAGCAAATGAATGGGTAAGAAAACTGTGGTACATATACACAATGGAGTATTACTCAGCCATTAAAAAGAATACATTTGAATCAGTTCTAATGAGGTGGATGAAACTGATGCCTATTATACAGAGTGAAGTAAGCCAGAAAGAAAAACACCAATACAGTATACTAATGCATATATATGGAATTTTNAAAAAAAAAAAAGAAGAAGAAGAAGAAACTTGACCTTTACCTTACACCATACAACAAAATAACTCAAAATTTACTCTACAACTTCTGGAAGAAGATGTTGGAAATAAACTTTGCAACCTTGGGGCAAATATTTCTTAGGCAGGACACAGAAATTCCTAACTGAAAAAGAAAAACCTAATAAATTTGACCTCATTAAAATGTGAAAGCTCTGCTCTTTGAAAAGCAGTGTTAAACAACTGGTAAAAAACATGGCACTAACTGGAACACACACTTCTTCAAAGAAGATATCTAAGTAATCGAAAGTACACAAACAGGAAAATGCTCAACATCATTAGTCATTGGGGAAATTCACAACCACAATGAGACAATCTTGAACCCACTAGACTGGTAACACCAAATGGAGGTGAGATTGTAGATTCACTGGAAATAATTTTGATACATTGCTGATAGGCGTGTAAAACTATACAAGTACTTTAGAAAACAGTTTGGTAAGTTTGTTTTGCTTTCCCTTTTTTTTTTTTCTCAAAAGTTAAACCTACATTTAACATATGATCTAGTAATTCCACTTCTAGATATTTACCCCAAAGAAATTAAAACACAAGTCTCTGTTCATGAAAGAAAGGAAGTGCCAGCACAGCCCATCTATGTATATTGAATATCTTTTATGTCACCAGTGAAAGATGTCTAACTTTTCTTATTCTAATTCATGAACTCTAAGGATATTTGAATAGTTTACAGAAACTCCCTCTAGAACATCATACTTGGAGATTTTCAGATGCTGATTTAAACACACCCAGGAGTGTACTCCTGATTAGGCACTTTAACTATTAACTGTTTAAGTTTTTAAAACTAATGAACATATAAATATATTCCACATTTTCAATGCTGGTGTAAATATACTCGTGCAGGACAGGGAAGCTTGGCATGTTGCAGTCCATGGGGTTGCAAAGAGTTAGACATGACTGTTTGACTAAACAACAAATAAAACAAAAATGGGATAAAGATATTCATTGTGCTTTCACCAAATCATTTAATAAAAATAAATATGCTCTGTGGATTATAAAAGAAGAAAAAGAAATGACAACCCTTCCTACAGAAGCCAGCTGAATCCATTTCCTTACTTTGGAAATTTTATATCTTCAAAAGGCAAAGAGATAAAATATAGGTATATTATCTT
Organism: Neotragus pygmaeus; assembly: GCA_006410875.1. Classification (NCBI taxonomy): domain Eukaryota; kingdom Metazoa; phylum Chordata; class Mammalia; order Artiodactyla; family Bovidae; genus Neotragus; species Neotragus pygmaeus. The sequence continues at coordinate 1,939,563 of SJYV01006435.1, read as the reverse complement.
TGCCCAGTGCCATTAACAACTGATCCAGAGCTAAAAGTGATCCTGACTCTTGTGGGGAGGACAACTTGCTTATCTGTAACCACCAAACAACCAGAAGTACATATTTTTGATTATTTGTTCCTTATCTACATGGATGCTGGTGTGCCACACTGTTCATTGGCACTCTGTTAACAATCCAACTATGTTACAAGGAACCTCAGACATGCAGATGATAACCACTCTAATGGCAGAAAGTGAAGAGGAACTGAAGAGCCTCTTGATGAGGGTGAAAGATGCAGCAAAAGTTGGCTTAAAACTCAACATTCAAAAAAATGAAGATCATGACATCTGGTCCTATCATTTCATGGCAAACAGATCAGGAAAAATAGAAGCAGTGACAGATTTTATTTTTTTGGCTCCAAAATCACTGCAGATGGTGACTGAAGCCACGAAATTAAAAGACACTTGCTCATTGCAAGGAAACTATGACAAACCTAGAAAGCAGATTCAAAAGCAGATGTGACTTTGCCAACAAATGTCCGTATAATCAAAGCTATGGTTTTTCCAGTCATCATGTATGGATGTGCGAGTTGGACCATAATGAAGGCTGAGCACCAAAGAACTGATGCTTTTGAATTGTGGCATTGCAGAAGACTCTTGAAAGTCCCTTGGACTGCAAGGAGATCCAATCAGTCAACCCTATAGGAAATCAGTCCTGAATATTCATTGGAAGGACTGATGCTGAAGCTGAAACTCCATACTTTGGCCACCTGATGCAAAGAACTGACTCATTTGAAAAGACACTGATGCTGGGGAAGATTGAAGGCAGGAGGAGAAGGGGACGACAGAGGATGAGATGGTTGGATGGCATCACAGACTCAATGGACATGAGTTTGAGTAAACTCTGGGAGTTGGTGATGGACAGGGAAGCCTGGCATGGATGTCCATGGGGGTCACAAAGAGGCAGACACGACTTAGCAACTGAACAATAACAGTAGGCACAAGAATCCTTACCAGCAGATAACCTTTAAGGGAGGAAACCTGAAGGCATAAAGGAATTTTACTTGGTTGGAGACTCAAGACATAAAAGAAATAAGATTTCATTTGAAACACATGATCGTCTAGGCTGTCTAATTCTAGAACTCTTCAGTAATCTCTTGACTAAAAATAAGTAATGCATTTAGAATTATTCCTGATATTGATAACTTTGAGGGTACAAGTCAAGGTATCACAAGCAAAGATGTAAAGACATTATCAGTTGGATTTTTCTGTTACATTGGCCTTTACCTTTTGTTTATCATAGTTTCTTGGCACATATTTGTGAGGTCCATGTTCTCTCATGATCCTCCTCCTAGAAAAACAGGGTTAGTTTTTAATTAGAACGTTTATCAGCAAAGGTAACTAAAGAGATCACAATATTTAAAAATAAATCATTGTAAGTAACATTTACTGGTGTGAGGTCATCTTTGTTTTGCTCATAAAGGATATCTTTACTCCAGTAAAGCACTTTCTTCATTTCTACTTCACTGCTACTGCCCTCCACTTCTCTTACCCGGACCATAGCCATACACTCAGGACTCATCCCACTCTGACCATGCTTGCTCCCCTATGACCCATTCCTTACACAACAGTATGTACATCTGAGCAAGTCATTCCTCTGCTGAAACCCTTTATACCGCCCACAGTTACAAAATGGGAAAACAGATTTAGTTGTGCAGCTCTGATCAGAACTTGTCAGGAGCCAAGATTTCCTCATAAAAATACAAAGACTGGGGAACAGGGATTTTAGCTCTACTTACTTTAGATCCCTTTTTGTCTTTTTTCTTGATGGCAGAAACCAGTAACTACTTTGTCAAATAACAAAATGGCATGTTATATGGTACCCATTTCCATGCTAAAACAATTTCCAAAGAACTATGACACACTGAGCCTTTTCTCCCCTTCAATATCCATTTCACTATGTACAGGAAACTTATTTTAGTGTTACTCACACTTAGTCATTTTCTCAAGAAACTCATTTAGAAATCCATTCGTTTTTCTAGAGAAATCTGATAACTGAAATATACAATCTAGCACACCCATTTTCCCATTCCCCAATGAAACTCCAGTACTTTGGCCACCTCATGCGAAGAGTTGACTCATTGGAAAAGACTCTGATGCTGGGAGGGATTGGGGGCAGGAGGAGAAGGGGACGACAGTGGATGAGATGTCTGGATGGCATCACTGACTCGATGGTCGCGAGTCTGAGTGAACTCGGGGAGTTAGTGATGGACAGAGAGGCCTGGTGTGCTGCAATTCATGGGGTCACAAAGAGTCGGACACGACTGAGCAACTGAACTGAACTGAACTGAAATCAAACAAACCAGCTGTGTCAACTCCATTTAATTTTGAGTGGAGGGCAGCGTTTTCACTTTCTGAACATTTTATCACAATTATTCATAGACCTCAAATGCATACAATTATATTGAACTTTTAGCCATTCTCTCCTGAAAACAAGCCATGAACTCTTAGCAGAAATGTGGTCTGACCAGCACAACACTTTAATACGAAGCAAAAACTGAACTGCAAAGTGATTGAATTAACTGAATTAAAAGGCAGTCGAGGGATATCCCTGGTGGTCCAGTGGTTTGGCCTCCAAGCTTCCACTCCAGGGGCACAGGTTCAGTCCCTGGTCGGGGAATTAAGATCCTGCACACTGCATGGCACAGCCCCAAAAAATACAAATGAAAAAATAAAAGGCAGTTGATCTTGTAAGCTCTCCGATTTTGGAAGAAATTAAGCCCTATAGGAAAAATAAAAACACAAAGAAGTGTGGCTCCAGAGTTGCTTCTTTTGGTAAAGCTTCTCAGATTTCTTGGAAAGCAAATACTGTAATATTATAGCAAAATAATACTGTAGACTTTCCATATCGGTTGCTTCCACATTGCTTTCCCTACCATGGCCACATGAATCTCTAGAGCAAGTAGGAACCTTCCTTTGATAGGGAAGAGACTGAGACAGGCGAGGTGACCTGCCTGGAGTTAACAGCAGGAAACCCTGGATGAGACTCTGCCTAGAGGTCCAAGGCCTTGGTCCGAGGCCTGGCTGTGACTATTCTTCACTCTGGACGGTCTTACACCTGCATGTGGAGGGAAAAACAACTGGATCCCTTCATTTCTATCCCTGAGAAAGGAACCACATGGACCTTGAAAAAGGGAACTTGGCAATTCCAGGGGTAGTTCTGGCTTCAGTTATGACTTGCTGAAGAAGGTCAAGTGATGTCACCAGGACCTACTTTCTTTTGATTCTTCAGCCTCTGATTAGCCCTGTTTCTAGTCAAGCCTGTGGTAGCGGTTTGGCTGCTATAGTTTCAAACCTAACCTCCTAGGCCTTCAAATCCAGCGAGAAAGACAGAAAAAAAAAAAAAAATCCCCCCCTCAGGAGTCAATATTCAGGTTTTATTATGTCCTATTGGTTCAGATCGAGTGGGTAAGTCAACATGGCCACATATTGGGCCAGGCCAAGGTCACATTCTCTACCCCTTTGACTAGGCTAGGACTATAAGAGATAGAATCCTGTAGAAGGAGCCTTCAGGGACCCCCCTCAGCTTCTTCAGTAAGAGGGTAGGTAGCCTTTGGTTTCACTGTGTGTCTTAGATTTCACATTGTATAGGAGCAATACTTTTCTATGGAGGAGTCAGGGGATGTCAGAAAAAAGGAATGGTTGCTGAATAGGGGTAAAAAAGCAAAAACACACCACCCCCGTGTTTTAGGAGCTTGTTCATGTTAAGAGAACCCCTGCTTCATATTTGGCTTCCAGAACTATGCCAGTTGTGAGGGAGTAAAGCTGAAGAAGGCTGGAGAGCCTGTGCCCAGCTTATTAGCACCATGTTCAACCTCAACAACCAACCTTTATTATCATTTAACAAGTCAGTAGCCCAAGCATCCCATTGTCCCCTGGCATGTGTGCAGGGTAGCAAATGTCACCACCTAGAACCAAGATACTTCTTTCATGGTCTAGAGAAGACAGGAGGGCAGTGTTTCCAGTCTATAACTAATAGTGTCATTAAACTGCTCTATTATACTACCCAATGACAACTGATAAATTAGCATCAGCCCCCAATCCAAACAGAATTCAGATCATAAATATGTCTTATTCTGAGAATGTAACAAAGTTAATAGGCTGCTGCTGCTAAGTCGCTTCAGTCGTGTCCGACTCTGTGTGACCCCATAGATGGCAGCCCACCAAGCTCCCTCGTCTCTGGGATTCTCCAGGCAAGAACGCTGGAGTGGGTTGCCGTTTCCTTCTCCAATGTAGAGAAGTGAAAAGTGAAAGTGAAGTTGCTCAGTCATGTCCGACCTTTAGCGACCCCATGGACTGTAGCCTACCAGGCTCTTCTGTCCATGGGGTTTCCCAGGCAAGAGTACTGGAGTGGGGTGCCATTGCCTTCTCCAAAGCTAACAGGAATCCAGTTTAATTTAGGAGCCAAAAAGTAGTATGTTTTTCATGCTACAGGTTTTTGTTATCTTCAAATTGCTAATGTAGTAGGACTTAGATTATGATATATGAAAATAGTTTCATTTTATTAGTCAGGATAGGCTATAGGAGGGCTTCCCTGATAGCTGGTAAAGAATCTGCCTGTAATGCAGGACACCCAGGTTCAATTCCTGGGTCGGGACAATCCACTGGATAGGGGATAGGCTACTGACTCCCAAGCCCAAGTATTCTTGGTCTTCCTTTGTGGCTCAGCTGGTAAAGAATCCACCTGCAATGCGGGAGACCTGGGTTCGATCTCTGGGTTGGGAAGATCCCCTGGAGAAGGGAACAGCTACCCACTCCAGTATTCTGGCCTGGAGAATTCCATGGACTGGATAGTCCATGGGGTCACAAAGAGTTAGATACAACTGAGAAACTTTTACTTTCACTTCACTTTCAGAAGGAAAGGAAAAGTGCTAGTAAGGGACTTTGGCCTGTTTATTCCAGAATTCTGTTCGCCTTAAGTTTTAAGTCACTGAACATTCCAGAATTGTTTCCATTTTACTCTTAGGTTAGTTGACACAGGAGATGTTGCTGGGAAATTCCTTAAGGCCCTGACTAAGCCGAAGTTTGCTATTCTAAGATCCAGACTTCAGAAGGCAGTACCATGCTACTTCTGCTTTAAAAATGTCCTTTCCCCTTTTGTGTTTCATACTGACATCAATGCTAAAGGACTGGTTCACATTTTAGTAGTTGAGGTTGAGGTTTGGATGATCAGAATTCAGAGTTGCAAGCAACCAAAGCTTACCTAGTATGATTTATTTGCACAGAATTTCTGGTCACATAGAACTAGGCTTGGAAATTGAGCAGGAGTCAGGGAGGGAGATAGCAGGTGCCATTGAACACTTGGTTGCCCCTGGAAACTGGATTCCATTGGATTAGGTCTAGGATAAATGTAGGATGCCTAAAGCTGAATTTTAAATAAATGATGCTTTGATAACTCAAAGTGGCCTCTGTCTTCCACTAAAGCTTAAATTTCTCAGACATTTCTCAGTTGGGGCAGCAGTGAGGTTCAGATATTTGGGGAGGAAAAAAAGAGAAATGCCTACTCTATTTTCTCTTTAACATACAATCTTTCTTTTTCTTGTCTGGTGAGTTGGGAACCAGGCATGATACTGTCATTTTCTTTGCCAGTTTGACTGGTTCAAGAACCCAGGTCTCTCCTTGATGACCAGGGTTGTTTCAGGATGGGTATATGACCCAATCTGGACCATAGAGATGAGAGGAAAGTTTGCTAGAAGATTCTGGGGAAAGTTACCTTATTCCTGAAATCTGCATTGAGAAATGATCTCATTTTCCCTCCAGATACTGTGTTCTGTAGTCGTAAGGCTGGGAAATTCTCAGCCATCTTACTTCCATACTGGGATGAAGAACATGGAGAGAAAACAAGACAGAAAGCATCATGGTAATTGCAGAGGAGAAGGGCTGGAGCCACTGGATGAAATCATCCACCCCACCGCCACCTGATGCCTCTCCTGCACCTGGACATTGTGCTGTGTTAATAATACATTTCTGTCTGGCTTCAGCAACTTCAAGTTGGATATTCTGGCACTTACAGCCCAAAAAACCTGACTGAGAAAAGGATTCATGAATATGTAAGCCATTTTCGTAAACTTATCATCTGTTGGATTCTGAAAGTTCAGCATCGTGTGTTTTGATTGAACTAGGAACTGTTGCTCTTACGAAACTGTGAGGCAAAGATTAGTATTTAAATGAATGCAACACAAACAACTAGAGATCTGCTTCATTAGGCCAGGGAAAGAAGCAGTTTATGATTATTGCCAGATTCTTGCTTTTTTTGCATGAATGTCCCAGGAGGATGAGCCAGCTTCCGAGGGAGAAAGATGCATTTAAATTCCTGGAAAAGCCTCCAAAACAAATGTAAACTAGTATTTTAGAAAACACTTCCCTCCCTTCCTCTTCTTTCTTCACCCAGGGGACAGCTGCTGCTTTGGCCTGTCTAACAACCCTCCCCATTTCTTTGGGTAATGACACCCATCTCTTCCTTTGGATAACTCTCCCCTCCATTTCCTGTAATTCTGTTGGGACCAGTCAGGTACCACACCTGCCCCTACCACTAGGCCCAAGCATGGGCAGCTGTCTTCAGACCAATCAAACTCTCTCAGAAGAGCTTAGGTCTCAAAGGCTAATGATTACTCAAGGAGTAATGCAAGAGGGAAAAATCACAGGAGTCACTCTTAAAGGGCTTCTCCATGAATTTATGTTCCTGAGATGCCTGGAAATGCCTGATTCCTGTCCTTCCTGAGGCTTAATACTGGGGGACCTCCCCAGTGGCTTTACTTAAAGCAGTCAGCCTGAGTTTCTCTTATAGGTTGTCAAAAACCTTAGCTGACATTCTCTGCTTAAACAATCCTTGAATACAACCAGCCCTTCACTGGTGTTACATTTTTAATTTTTACTAGGCATATGTGAATATAAGTCAGCTATAAACCTGTTTATTAACAACTTTGATCATGTTCCTAAATGATCAGATAATCAATCATTGACACAAAATTTACTGGGAACTAAAGCATTAAAATTTAAATAGTTTTATGATTGAAGGAACACATGTATAGCATTTATTGTGTTCAAGGCATTGTTTATTTGTCATTATAATCTAGTGATATAAATATCATCGTTATCCCCATTTTATAGGTTTTGAAGCTGGAGCAACGAAAAGTTAAGTATGGCTAAGGACACACAGTTAGTAAATGGGAGAGCTGTGATTCAAACCCTTACACTCTGACTCCAGTCCACCCATTGTGTAAAATCTGGCATCATCAGAATGCTGAAACTTAAAACTATAAAATCAACTTCTAATGAACAACATTAGTTTTATGTAAAAACATCTTAATGCTAGAATGTCTTCCAGTCCAGAAGCAAGAGAGAGAAACAGAGTTGGCTGAAGCCCTTGGGTTTGGACTCTCAATTTTGGAGTCAAATGAAGACTGCTTAGGGTTTCCAGGGGGGAAAAAATTCCTCATCTAATTAGTTAGCAAGCATGAACTAAGTCCAAACACCTGCTACTGTTTTTCTTTCACTGTTGCCAGGTGCTCCACGAGCAGCCTTGGATCAATAATATAATGGAAGCTGATATAACTAATTATGTAACTTTAACTTGTTAAGTTTACCTCCAGTAAAATGCCCCATGAAACTGGGGTATTTTAAAGGTTGTTAGAGAAAAGCGGAGACTCTAGAGAAAAAAACGCTAAAGAAAAGGCTTTAGAGAAAAGACTAAAGCCTTTTTCACTTTGGGCTCAGCTATGAGTCATCTCCTCCATTCTCTTATCTCACTATTATTAACTCTTGTAAATATCTATGAAGTTATTCACACACTCATTCAACTAAGTGGTGAGTACCTGCGAGGTGCTCAGCACTCTCTGGGCACTGGGATGATGGCGGTGAGCAAGCAGATGAAAATCCTCGCCCTCATGGTGCTGGCATTCTATTGGTAGTTGTAATTCCCCAGCTGTACAGTTGAAAAGGCCTGAGTTTCTCCCAGCTCCTGTTTCTATTACTATAATGAGTGAAAGATGAGTTCATCTGAGGGCTGTGCGAGTCTGTACAATTATCAGTTGGTCTGGTGATTCCAGAGGTGGCCAAGGAAAGACACTGAGGCTGCCTGGGAGAGGTGATCATATCTGCTAGGAGATGATGACAATCCATTATTGTCTGTCCAGGAATTCAGATGAATGAACCATGCACTCTGTATCCTCAAGCATAATTCTCACAACCACCTAAGCTCTAAAAGCAGTAGCATCGCATCTCCTGAAACTGCTGCCTCGGGTTCATCTTCTCTACTTTTCGCCCTCCTCCCAAAGGTGAACCCCTCCATTCCACATCTTAGATGTGAACTTCCTGTCTAAAGACTATGAAGATCAACTCATTTGAAAATGGGAAACCAAGAACAAACAGATTCTTCCCAAAATACAAGTTGGTTAATTCAGAGGAGTTAATTTCAGAAGGAAAATGGATCAAGTTTGAAAAAACTTACATGGACCCTACTGGTAAAACAGGAACTTGGAGGAGACTGGGAAGCAGACAACCAGGAAAGGGCCGTGGCAGTTTTCTCTGAGCTGTAAAGAACTCTTCATTGCTAAGTGCATAGTCCTGGTGAAACAGTTCTGAACCACCAGTGGGTGGGGCCTTTGGGGGGTGATTATGTCCTGATGCTGGGGCCCTCATGAAAGGGCTTAGTGCGCTAATAAAAAAGATCTCACAGAACTCTCTGCCAGGTGAGGATACAAGAAGTCTGCAACCACAAGGAAGTTTCTCACCTGACCATATCTGCACCCTCATCTTGGACTTCCAGCCTCTAGAATTGTAAGAAAGAAAATTGTGTTGTTTACAAGCTACCTAGTCTGTGGTATTTTAAGTTTTTATTTTATATTGGAGTATAGTTGATTTACAATGTTATGTTAGTTTCAGGTGCACAGTTAAATGATTCTATTATATATATAGCCATTCTTTTTCAGGTTCTTTTCCCATATAGGTTATTACAGAATATTGAGTAGAGTTCCCTGTACTATACAGTAGGTGTGTGTTGAGTATCTGTTTTATATGTAATCGTGTGTGCATGCTAATTCCAAACATCTAGTTTATCCATCCCCAACCCGTGTTTTCCCTTTGGTAACCATTGTTTTTTTATGTGTATGAGTCTGTTTCTGTTTGCAAATAAGTTCATTTGTATTATTGTTTTAGATTCCACGTGTAAGTGATACCGTATGATATTTGTCTTTTTCTGATTTAAGTCACTTAATATGATAATCTCCAGGTCCATTCATGTTGTTGCAAATGGCCTTATTCCATTCTTCTCTATGACTGAGTAATATTCTATCACCTCTATAGCCAGTTTCTTTCTCAAGCTCCCAAACAGCAGTGCTTCTGGGCTTTCCTTACCCTCTGTGACACCAGCAGAGAATTCTGGGCAGTTGCCTCCATATATTGAAATCCTCACCCCAAAAGGTGAGGAGAGGGGCTGGACTCTGGATCAACTAAAGGAGAAGTAGGGACAAAACAGAATCAAATCCTAAGGATACAGAGCCTAAAGGGAGCTTCAGTTCAGTTGCTCAGTCGTGTCCGACTCTTTGCGACCCCATGAATCGCAGCATGCCAGGCCCCCCTGTCCATCACCAACTCCCAGAGTTCACTCAGACTCACATCCATCGAGTCAGTGATGCCATCNGAAGTAAGCCAGAAAGAAAAACACCAATACAGCATACTGACACATATATATGGAATTTAGAAAGATAGTAATGATGACCCTGTATGTGAGACAACAAAAGGACACAGACATAGAGAATGGACTTTTGGCCTCAGAGGGAGTAGGAGAGGGCGGGATGATCTGGGAGAATGGCATTGAAGCATATATACTATTATGTAAGAAACGAATCACCAGTCTATGTTTGATGCAGGATGCTTGGGGCTGGTGTACGGGGATGATCCAGAGAGACGTTGTGGGGTGGGAGGTGGGAGGGGGATTCGGGATTGGGAGCTTATGTACACCTGTGGTGGATTCATGTCGATGTATGGCAAACCCAACAGAGTATTGTAAAGTCAAATCAAAAAATAAATAAATAAATTAATTAAAAAAAAAAGAAAAGAAAACAAATGCTACATTGACTTATTATTAAAGGATTTTCAGAGGGATTATTGGTGAGAAAACTAAAATAATGATAATGATAATATATCTAACACTTTTGAACATGTCTAGTGACTAAAACCTGTTACATTATCCTATTTCACCTTCATTAGATATAAAGAATTTAGGTATTAACATTTTCCAAATTTCCCATTGAGAAAATAGCACTTAAGAGAGGTTAAATGGCTTGTCCAAAGCTGCATAATTTTTCATGAAAAGGGTTAGGACTTATGCCCAGGATTCCTGGGAATCAGAGTCCATGCCCTCAGCCCTCTCTTTACTAACATATTCAGGGCTAAAAAAATAGCACAGCTACAGGAACCATAAAAAGATTTTTAAAAGACCACTAGACTTGGTAACCACAACTTTAAATTTATACCTAGGACTATAAAAAGGCAAATGTACTTTGGCAATTTTCTGGTGAATTTGTTCTGTGACTAGAGTCAGAGTAAATTAATCAGTCCTACCTGCTGGCTTGGTGATTACTAATTTCTTACTTCCTTTGAACAGTGTCTCAAAGCTATGTTAGTCAGAGAAGGCATTACTCCCCATGGGAAAGAGGTGATATTCTTAATTCTTCTTCATCCTTCAAACTGGAAAACACAATTTGAATTTATATCCTGGTCCTGCAAATCCACCGGAGGTCTCTTTTTCACAAAGCTTCTATTTTCACAATAAAATCCATTCAAGCCATCACAAGATGTGTAGCTTGAACATTCAGTATAAATTGTACTTAATCATACTCTGTTAATATTTTTATCAGCATTTAAGGGTTTGTCTTTCTAAGAGTTAATAAGAAAATCTGTTCCTTTTAGGTGTGTTCTTAATTCAAATATGAAAAGATAACTCTAAACAACTATAGCCCTCAGAGTATAAAAAGCATTTTAAGATTAAAAAACAGCAACAACAACATTAGTTATCTACCAGAATCTCTGGCAAATAAAACCCATAAAGTTTCCAAACCAAAAATTCCTGCTAGACCATCCACAAAAGTGGGAATGATGGCCTGACTTACCACTTTATGGTCCCACCTAGTGCAGGGCGTCACATGTGGCAGATCGTCACCAAAGAGTTTGAAAGAACAGATATAGAGCTACAAATCCCCTTTATACCCCTTTCTCACATTCTGGGGCTGGCATTGCAGGAAGAAATTACCAGTGGTAGCTTGTTTTAGTTTACAAAATCTTCTCACAAGGCCTTTTTTCATAAATTGAATTTTCAGTTTGATCAAATTGCTCCATCACCCAGTATCACTGATCAGTGGTTATAGTCGAGGCATTGTGTCAGATTATACATGGTTCTTACCTGAAAGTAAGTTATGACCTCCTCTATGGGGATTTGTTGTTTTTTTTGGCCTCCCCTGGGTTTTTACCTGCTTCTAACAGCCACCTACCTTAACAAGCTATCTGTCTAGATATACTGGCTTAATAGAAATAAGTTTTAGCAAACCTAGAATCGATAGAATGTTACCAAGGAAAATAAAGTGACAAGCCACTTTGTATCCATGTTTCCCCTTAAGTCTTTTATTTATTAATTTCTTCTACATATGATACAGAAACTCTTAAAACTCCCAATTCCCCCTTGCCAAACGGTTGCTGAGAAACAAGTAGCATAGATGAGAAGGAGAAGGAAGAGGTCACAGAGATGACATTTTTTTTTCTCTTCAGTTCTTCATATAGAGTTGTTCTGATTTCTTTTAGGCCTTAGGCCTGTTTTCAAAGCTGCTTTCAGCTTTATGTAATTCTAATGATTCCTTTTTAACTTGAGCTCCACATTACACATCGTTAATGGCAAATAAATGTTTCCGCCATTCTTGTCACCATTGCTTTATTACTGGGTTTGTGTGCGTTACTGAGTCCAATGGCAGAATCTCATTTCTTTGAATAGCTTTGCAATTTCGTGCACCTACCATAAAAACAAGCAAATTGACACCCTGCCAGGAGTAGCCAGAGGAGATCTTAGAAGAGAGTTCATAATGACACTGTTGCCATATTGCATGCCTGTAAATAATTCATTAAGTCAACCACCCTTTTGTTTTAAGCAAACACAAGCAGATGCCACTTTAAATTGGATTCAGACAACAGTCTTCAGAAAAGCATTATTGTAATATGACACTTAAAAAGAATAACATATTTGCTTTATTGATTTGTACAGTAGTAATACACAGTGATTACTTCTGTTATCCATTTTGCCTGACTCATGGGCTTTATCTTTCATTTTCATTATTTTATATTTGTGTGAATATATGTGAAATTTCATTGTTAACAGCAGGCGTGTGGAAAGGTAATGAGATCAATTCATAATCAACTAAGTAAACCGAGGTGATTTACCTGGTCAACATTAGGTCTGTAACGTTAGCCCCAGAACTCTGCTGACTTCTTATTTTAGAAGAATATACGTAACCAGGTTATTAAGTGAAATGGAACAGTTTCCAAATGAGAAGCATCTCTCATATTTAAAGGATAAATGGGTTACTGTCTTTTAGGTGAATCAATCTATATATAAATGTCAAGTAAAGTTTGGGGCCAAAAATCAGGTTTATATTTTCTAAAAGTTAAGATATGTCTGCATTGACAGGACAGTTTACTTCTTGAATTTATGTATGTATTTATTAATATCTCATATTCCAGGAAATATTTTGCCTGATTCACTCTGTGAAGGGGACATTTAAAAAAATCTGTGCTCAATAAACTGAGTCATTGATTATTATAGTAGTTTATAATCTAAGCTATACATTGAAATCACATGTGGGAGCTTTTATACACTACATATGCCTTGTGCCAAGGAGCTGTACTTTATTGGTTTCAATGGGCCCTGGGCAATAGATTCTATAAAAGCTTCCCAGATACTTCTTATGTGCAGCCATGTTGAAAACTATTGCAATTGTCTGTTGACTAGATGTTCTTATTTATTTGGGATGATCATTATACCTGGGAAATTTTCAACACATTTGAATCTAGTTGTTAATAGAATATGTGTTTTAATTATTATCATAAAGATATGCACACAAATACAGAATGCTGGGACTGGAAGCAAATTTGGAGATAAGGGTTCTCCATGGTGTAAATGAATAGAAGATCACAATACTAGTTAGTGTTAAGTACAAATCAATTCATATTCTTCTCTTTTGGGAACTGTTCCATTTCCTTTAGAATATGTCTCGGGATTTTTGCCCAGATTTTATTCTATTATATATAGACTTTGTGTTGGCCAAAGTGGAGATGAATGTAAAACCACTGGGGTCAATCTAGTGAGGTTAAGAGGTATAGAGATGAGGAAGCAATCAAGGTGCTCTAGGGAAACAAGACCTTAGGTCTAGAAGGTCAGGGAGTAGAGAGAAGAACCGTTGAGGTTGAAGAGTCAAGCAAGGATCAGTTACCAAAGTGAATATTAAATAATACAGCAGCAAGAACCCAATATAGAGTCTGGACTAAAAGTAATCTGTTTAGGCAGAAAGTTTGGGAACAGGCACAAAATTACAGCAGCAGTAATAGAGGCTGAGGATATCAGCAAATGAAAGGCATGCTTCCTATATAAGCTCAGAGGAGATTCAGGGTATGGGTTGGCCTGGACTATAGGCAGAGGCAAAGTAGTGTGCCTGGCTAGAATTAGAGGGTGAAGGAAGCTGTTGTTAATGATCAACATAGCTCAGTCAGAACTTTGATACTTAGTACGATCCTTGGGGGACACCTTTTCAAAGGGAAACCCCTAACAAGATATTCTCATTATCACTATTAGTGAATAGAGTATTAGTACTGGGTTTATTGGTTCCAGCAAGGCTCCCATGGTGATTAAAATGAATGCTAACATTCATTCTGACCTATATAGCTATGTAAACATTGGCCAGTGTCTCTCTTCTGTTATCATTTATAAGAAAAACAGTAAAACTAAAATTTTGAAATGATCTCCGTCACTTTCAATGTTGATATGATATTCACTTCAGTAAGATGATTATTTTTGTCATTCCATAGATTATATGCATTGTACATGCACTTCTTTCTTGATAATAACCTAATAAAATAACCTTATCTCTTTTTCTTTGTAATACTTGATAGTGTACATTTACCTTCCTGAAAAACATAGAAGTCCTAGAGTGAAATATTGTAAATGAACTAGAAGAATGAATTTCTTTTTAAAAAATAGAGAATATATATTTCATCTATCTCTCTATGTATATTCTTTAAAAAGAAGTATTTAAGAGGAATCATTCTATAACATGTATGAATGTATAACATGTAACAGATCTTTAACTGTGTGTCCATAATAACTTTTGATGTAAAACTGCTGCTGCCGCTAAGTCACTTCAGTCATGTCTGACTCTGTGCTACCCCATAGATGGCAGCCCACTAGGCTCCCCCGTCCCTGGGATTCTCCAGGCAAGAACACTGGAGTGGGTTGCCATTTCCTTCTCCAATGAATGAAAGTGAAAGGTGAAAGGGAAATCGCTCAGTTGTGTCCGATTCTTAGCAACCCCATGGACTGCAGCCTACCAGGCTCCTGCATCCATGGGATTTTCCAGGCAAGAGTACTGGAGTGGGGTGCCATTGCCTTGACGTAAAACTGTATAAGTTAAAAGGAACATTTATGCTAACTCCTACCCAACCTACCCCCTGCAACTTAGAATCATTTGTAATTAGTTGTTCCCAATTCTTTTTTGACTTGATAATATCATCATTTTTGTATAGCCTTGTAGAAGTTAAATCTTAAGTATTAAAATAGTCATGAGAAATTGTTCTTCTAGTCCAGAAAATTTGTTTCAATGTATTTGGCTAGAAAAGCATTCAAGAATTTCACAACTCATATCAGTGCTGGGCATTAGTAATAGTCTAATATTGATAACAGTTTGAAATTGTGTCACTTATGTGATATCTATGATATACTGATTTTTTTGTTTCTTTTGACAGCAAAAAAGATAAGCACTGAAATCTCTTTTGGAGAGATTTACAACATTAAAAACTCCAGGCTATTTTAAGTCACAATCTTTAAGGAAGAAGTAATAAATTGTACAGCAATTCTTTTATTTTTTTTCTCCTAGAATTGCAAGTATTTGAAGTAAACAGTGCATTCACACTTCAGAATATGACTAAGGTCATTATTTTCCTTTTTTAAAAAAAAAAAAAATTCTTTCCATCTGGGCTCTAAGGCTCAGTGGAAAAAAAGAACAGTCCACTAACTGATCAAGTCCAAACAGAGTCTGAAATTTAAAATTATTTGATCAGAAGGACGTAGTCTTCCACATAGACTCTGGACTGTCCATTTCGTAGAGAGAGACTGAGACTGCCTGTGGATGAGATGCAGGGTCTAAGGAGCACTATAGGAATGTTCACAGCAACGTTATTCACAGTAGTAAAAAATTAGAAACAAGTCTAGAGTCCATAAATAGAAAAATTAATAAACAAATTGTGCTATAATTATAACAGAAACCCCTCTGCAGTTAAAAAAAAAAAAAACAACTGTTGAGATGCCCAATAATATACTGGTTGAAAGAAGTCTTCCACAGTAGTACATACTATGGAATTCCATTTATAAGATGTTCTAGAGAAAAATCTATGGTGGGAACAAAAATAAGAACAGTGGTGGTTTCTGGAGGCCAGAAGGAGCCATGATCATGTTCAGTGTGTTGCTACAAGTTGTTGGTAACATAGATGCATGCATTTTTCAAAACTCAGAATGTACTGTTAAGCTGTATGCTTTTCATTGTATGTCTATTTTGCATCAAAGAAATTGTAAACAGATACTGAACTCTAATTAATGATGTGCATGGTAAAGTATTTAGGGAAAAATGTAGTGATGCACTTTGAAATACATCAAAAACTAAGATGGGTTGATTGTCTAGAGGGATGGGTAGAAGGTAAAGCAAGTATAGTGAAATGTTAATGGTAGAATCCAGGTAATGAGTTTACAGATGTTCACTGTAATATTCTTTTACCTTAGCTGCATATGTGAAATTTTTCATAATGTATCATTGAAAAAGTGGGGATGAGTCAGTGTTGAGAAAAAGTACCTAAAAATCTATAGGTGATTTTTCTCGAAGTCTTAGTTGACATGTGTTTCATACGATTAAATACATGAAGATATCACAAAATAGTGTGAAGTATCAGCATTAGCATGGAAGTGATTTAGTCTCTTATCATGCATGTCTGAATTGTGAACTTTACTAAGCTACAACACACGAATGTCTCTTTTTCTGTACATAATACAAGCATATTCTTTGACTTTTTTACTTCAGCTATACTCCACTAATTGATACTGATTTTTTAAAGCTAGAAACCAAAAAGAAATGAAAACATTCTTAGTTCTAGAAATCCCCTAATAGTTAATAGGTTTGTTGTTTGTTTTTTAGCCAAGATTGGTTGTTGGCTTTTGTGGGGTTGGGGAGGCTTTTCATTCACTTTCTCTTCGGGAACAACCATCTAAAACTCCTACGGGTTCTCTCTACTGTCAAAAAACCTGGTCAAGGGGCCTTTCAATTGTAACTAGTCAGGGAGGTGGGAATGGCAGCCTACCCCAGTATTCTTGCCTGGAGAATCCCATAGACAGAAGAGCCTGGCAGACCACAGTCCACAGGGTTGGCAAGGAGTCCAACATGACTGTGCGAGTGAGCAGGCATACACACACAAAAATACTTACACTGATTTATCTGAAACCTGACTTGTATCAGTATGATTCCTTAAAACACCTCATTATTAAGTTGCTGTTTAGTTTCCTGAAGGCTATTGCCACCTGCAATTTTCATAGCTTTTAGGAAATGAAGGACAGTCCATATGTGGGCTGTGGGTTGATTGATGATAGTCAACCTTTTTTGTAGTTTGTGACAAGAATGACAACTCTCTCAAGACACTATTATTGTGAGCCAATTCAACGTATCCTTCTTAATGTTTCTTTTGACCTAGATTTATCTGTTGCTGAATAAATGATCTTTCCATATAGTCTTATATAAAGTCAGATCATTATGCAATGTTGTCTCTGACCTTTAAATCTTCTTGGGTGTTCCTTGCTGCAACTTTATTCTGCAAAGTCAAGGATGGAGCTTTTCTAGCAGCAACTGGAATCTGTTCCTTCAGTTTGTGCTGGTTTGTTGATGGAGCATAAACAATGTCCAGTTGCTCTGCCATAAATTTTCAAGATTGATCCTAGCAACATTTGATTACGTGGCATATGATGTGCGTGCTCAATCATGTCTGCATAGACTGTAGCCTGCCAGACTCCTCTGTGAAATTTTCCAGGCAAGAAAGCTGGAGTGGGTTGCCATTTCCTCCTCCAGGGGATCTTCCTAAGACAGGAACCAAATCTGCATCTTTTGCTTCTCCTGCATTGGCAGGCAGATTCTTTACCACTGTATCACCTAGGAAGCCCATGTTTTACTACACACGCATTAAAAGCGAGGAAATTTGGTACAAATTTACTGTTGCTGCTACTACTATTACTATAATAATAGTAATAAATGCTATTTTATCTTTCACTGTCCATTATGGTTCAGGCATTTTTACTGTTAACTAAAGATTTTTTATCTTTTCCTTTCTTCACTGTATGTATATCTTTTTTTTTTCTGTATGTATATCTTAAAAACAATATAAATTTATTTTATATTTGCTATCTTTTCACCACTTTTTCTCCAAATTTTTCTGTGCCAGAGAGAGAAGGCTGTAGGGACCAAGAAAAAAACAGTCTCATCAAGCAGGAAGAGTAACCCCTAATGTGTTATTTATGTGATATTATTTTTTAATGACAAGATAGTCAAGATGTCAAAGATGAATAGTCTCAACATATGCTCCATTTAATCTCCTTGATTGTTCCAAGTCGGACTGTTATTAAAGAAAAAAAAAAGAACCTGCTTTAGTAGGAAGAATAGGAGCTTCTATTTAGCTGAAATAATATTCAGTCTTAACAAATAGCTTGTAATACATCCAAGAAGAAAAAAAAAATCCTTTTATCTGTCATTTGCACTAAAGCTCTGAACCTTGAATCCATAAATGGATCATATATGCTCTTTTCTCTTTATTCTATCCTTTACTCTTTTTTCCTTATTTACAAGTAGAAGTTTTTACATTAGAAAAATGCATGATTGTTCTGATTTATTTCATACCAAGTTTGTCTGGGCCTGCCATTTTCATGTACATTCGCACAAATCTTCTATTCAATTAGCCATATGGAGTAAAGAGCCTTTCTTGTCTGCAATGTTTTACATACTGGAGATTTCAATTTCATCTAATTGCTTCATTGTAATCTTATTTTTTCCTTGTCCATAGTATATGTTATATTTTTTGTTGACTCTATTTGCCCTGTAAAATATGGGTACCTTTACTGTTTTCGTGTCATAATATTTTAAAACTAGAAGTGACCTTTGAAACACCTCATGCAAAGAATGAGTTTCAGAGCCATGAAGTCACACCTGGAACCCATGTAGCCTCACTACCAGTCTAGCTCTCTTCTCTCCTGTCTTGCATGGCTATATATAATCTTGCACTATTTTTATTATACAACTGCTGGCTTTAACCATAAATAAGGCAATTATTAATTTTCTGTAGAAGAAAGAGTTGAGTTACATATGCTAGGATTTTAAAGAATGTCCTGGGAGTTTATTTTTTTCATGGACTCTTAAGAGTATAATTTGGAATCTAAACCTTTTATTTTTTTATTTATTTTTATTTTTACTTTATTTTGCTTTACAATACTGTATTGGTTTTGCCATACGTTGACATGAATCTGCCATGGGTGTACCTGAGCTCCCAATCCTGAATCCCCCTCCCATCTCCCACCCCATATCATCTCTCTGGGTCATCCCCGTGTACCAGCCCCAAGAATCTAAACTTTTTAAAGTAATTTGAAAGGCACTGTATAATGCCATGGCTTTCGAAGTGTAGTGGTAAAGAACTTCCCTGTCAATTCAGGAGACATAAGAGACAAGGGTTTGATCCCTAGATCAAGAAGATCCCCTGGAGAGGGACATGACAACCCACTCCAGTATTCTTGCCTGGAGAATCCCATGGACAGCCACAACTGAAGTGACTTACCACATGCGCATGTATGCCACCTCTCTCCAACCCTGTCTCTCTCTCTCTCTCTCTTTCACACACACACACCTCTTTGCATCTTCTCC
The DNA here is from genome assembly GCA_006410875.1 of Neotragus pygmaeus. Lineage (NCBI taxonomy): Eukaryota > Metazoa > Chordata > Mammalia > Artiodactyla > Bovidae > Neotragus > Neotragus pygmaeus. The sequence goes on along the minus strand of SJYV01006435.1, from coordinate 1,920,328 downwards.
CTCTTGCCCTCTCCAAATGCTGTATGAGACACTAAAGATAAAATGATAAATGAAGCGTAGACCCTGACCCTGCTCCCTGCAGGAGCCCATGATTCCTAAGGAAGATAGAGAAGTAAACCCATGTGATATTTGAACTCAGGTAGTAGAGCAAGCTCTTCATTTAGAAAGGAGAAGAAAGAGTTAAAGAATAATCTAGGAATGCTTCCTTGAGGAGGTCACACTTAAACTGGATCTCCAAGGATGAGGAGGAATTAGCACGTAAAGACAAAAGAGCGCTCTTGGTAGGCAAATATCATTTGCAACAACCAGATACTGAGCCTATAAATTACCTTTTTATATCCAATTCACACTAGCAAACGATATTAATTGCCACCCTTGCTGTGCTATGCTTAGTCACTCAATCATGTCCAACTCTCTGCAACCCCATGGACTGTAGCCCACCAGTCTCCTCTGTCCATGGGGATTCTCCAGGCAAGAATACTGGAGTGGGTCAACATGCCTTCCTCTAGGGGATCTTCCCAACCCAGGAATCGAACCCAGGTCTCCTGCACTGCAGGTGGATTCTTTACTGTCTGAGCTACCAGGAACCCCTAGAGTACTGGAGTGGGCAGCCTATCCGTTCTCCAGGACAACTTCCCAACCCAGGGTCTCCTGCATTGTAGTCAGATTCTTTACCATCTGAGCTACCAGGGAAGCCCCGCCACCGTTGCTATCACAAATATATCACTATATTTACCTTGTTCTCATCAAATATACGTAAGTAGCAGTTGTTATTGGAAAAGAAGAGGAGTAGGGGCACAAGGTAGAGAAAATAGATTACTAGTATGGAGTCAGTAGTTCTAGAACCCTCAGTCAGCTTCATCCCTCTAATCTACAAAATAATGTTTAAGTTCACTTAACTTTAGTCTACTCCACCTTTACTTGAGAGAAAATAATATCTTTACTTCCTCACAACCTAATGGTGAATATCAAATGAGAAATAAGGAAGTACTGTTAGAAACTATATAGCATTATACAGATACAGCTATTACCTCCTACATATAATGTGCCTATGATAACCCTCTATGTGTACCAATAGCACTAATGTTTATACATCCAGGGAACAAAGGAAGCCTGTGCTATATCCCACACTGATATACACATGTCTATTTGTACTTTTCCTTAAAGACCTTTTCACACTTGTGATATTTAATGTTTTCTTTTTCTGCTAGGCCTGAGACTGTCTTATTCACCTCCATGTTCCCTGCACCTAGTAAATTGCCTAGAATATGCTGAAGGGGATATGCCAACCTAATACTTGGAAAATATTTACTGAGTGTTAGTAAATATTTGAAATGAAAATTTAAAACCTGAATTATATACCTAACTGATAAACTCTTCCCTAGCTCTATAGACAAAAGTTTTTATATTGTACAAAAATATAGGATTTGATCACATATGTTAACTTTCAGTGGGTTTTTTCAATGGTCCTTTTGGCCAACTGTGATCCTATTTGAACATGCATAGCCAGTCTTAGCCACATTCCATGTCTTCAGTATATATTTGTTAGGTGCCTACATTATAGATTTATAGTGTGGAGTTATGTCCTGTGCAGAAAAACAAGCATCTGATACTTGTCACCTATATAAAGTTAGCAGCACATGTTTAAGAGAGCAGTGAGGGACTCAGGCCAAAACATTACAGTAATTTAAAGGAAGGAGAGATGTGGGATGGTAGAGAATGATTTCATAGAACATTTTTACATACTAGCTCACATTTATTGAATGCTTGCCAAGTGCCAGGCATTGTTCTAAACTTTTTACATATATTAACTCATTGTATGCTTAGAACAACATTTGAATTAAGCCCCATTATACACTCATTTCAAATATAAGGAAATTATAGCTGAGTGACGTTAAATAACTTGCTAAAAGAGCTAAGTCTGATCCTACACAACTCCAGTACCTACATTCATAATTACTATCCTTTACCTCTTTCAATACAATGTTTAGAGCCAAGTCAGATGTAGCTGCTTAGAGAAAAGGATGCTAATGAAAGATGAGAGAAGAGTGAGTGAGAACAAAGGTAGGGAGCTGGGATGAGAGCAGCCCCATAAAAATGTAGAGTTCTTTCTGAAAGAATAGAAATCCCATCTGGCAAGTTCAGTGAGTTCATTATGAAGCCTTGAGTGATATGGTGAACAATTAGACTGTGTCATTTGGCAGTGAAAACTGGATATCAAGTTTTCAGTCGGTCCTGAAAACATTAATACACTGGTGCACAGAGGTTTGCAATAGGACCTGTACATTCCAGCTTTTGAGGCAACCTTTGCTTTTCCAGAAAGTAGAGTGTGCCTATCTCTGAAAACGCTGCTGTTATCACCACTCTCATCAACATCTTATGGCATTCCTTAACAGTCCCTGATTTATATTAGGGCATCTGTGAGTTTCCTAGGCTGAGTCAATTATTGACTTGTATTCCTCTAAAAAGAATGAGAGTCAAACTTGCATAAATCTTAGGACTTTACCTTGAGGTCTTTAAAACAAAGGCTTGAGTATGGGTGAGCTAGTCTGAGAACGAGTTGAACGCACAGCCTATAGAACACATAGGCTGAGGATCATAAAATACAGCTCAAGCCTTCACAATAGCACTGATCTCTGAATCCCATGTGCCTGACGCCCACCCAATTTGTGGCCTTTTCAGGTGCTAGAACCATTCTTTTCCCTGTGTTATTTAGCCCATCTTTTTATTCATTGCAGTAAAAATCACCCTAAGTAATCCATTGCCCAGTGCTTAGATTTCCTCTGCTTTTAGGACATATAAAATCTCTACCTGAGCTTGGTGACACAGCTCATAATATTATCTCCCCTTTTTTATGATCCCTTCTTTGTGACCTCTTCACCAGGACAAATCCCAGTGATTTTTCATCATTCAGTTCTGAAGCCTCAAATCCCAAGTCAGTATCTTTTGGGTTTTTTTCCAGGACTGCTAAAGTCCCTGCAATCTGGAGCTTGTGAAGCTCTGAGTGACCAAGGAATAGCTGTATATCACACCCAGAGCTTTCACATCAGCGTACTCAGTGGAGACTTCATCCTGCTCAACATGACAAATTAAAATGAATCCCAGAGCTTTATTCTTAAAGAACATAAGACATGTTTTCTTTTTGAACATTTCATTGCACTGTCTTCATAATCAAGCTCTCTAAAGAACATTATTATACCTTGAGATTCTTGACACATTTCCTAATAATTTGAAGCTTCTGACATTAATATAATAAAAGATTGCACTTCTGGAAAAAAAAATCAATGAATCTTTTTGGCAATCGTCCTAAATCTGTAGAGATTAAATTCACTTCCCAGACATTGCTATTTCATATCAAATACAGAGTCCCACAGTATAATTAAGATAGTTGTAGAACCATATATTTCATACCCTAGCTGTCTGCTTTAAACTATCTTGGGAAGTTCAAAAATAATAAGGAAGCTACATCTTAACCAGAGTAATTACATTTGCTAAGCAGAATGGGATGAACAAGAGCTGTGTAAAGGAATAAAATAAATCCACCAGAAAATCAAGAATTTCTACATTCATTCTGATATATAAACCTTGCTGATAAAAGAAAAAAGGCTCACCTTCAGTTACAACTCCCAGGAGAATGGCAGCTATTATCCCCTATTGAGTTGGTACTTACCATATACAGCCTGAACAATTCATACAGAAAAATAAACCATAACATTCCTGTTTATTATTACTTTAGCTGAGAGGTGGTGACATTAAACAGTTCTGCACTGCTGCTATCAATCAGCAGGCTGGTGATGTTCTCAGCATGGGACTAAGATTCCTTGGAAACCATGCTCATCAAAGCAACCAGCTGTCAGAATTCTTCAAATTAAACTGTTATTATGGTAGTATTCATTAGTCAGTTACTGACTATTAAGATATTTTTATATCGGCACCATTGACATTGGCTGTTGCTTTTTAATATGCAAGTTATATATAAACATGATTCAGTGGCTCGTGTGAGGATGACAGACTCTATTAGAGCTTGGTGTCCGCTGTCTAAAGGCTGCAGCAAAGGGCTCCTGTCTCATCCATGCACATTTGCATTTCCCTGAGAAGTTGGATGTTTGTTCTGGTGGTTGGACTAGGGAGGAGGGTAGTAATAATACATTTCAACACTAGTATTTGCCCGGCAAAGTGATAGCTCAACATCAGAAATTATAACTCTGAAAGCTGTTTCTGAGCCCCTGATGACAGTGGTTTATGCTTCTCCAGCTTGATGGTTTGGATTTCCTTTTTGTCTGAGTTGCTAGGCACGTGTTTAACTTTTGCTTGAAATCCAGAATCAAACAAAGGATGTCAAATAGGGTGTGTAGAGAAGTAAAAAGGAAAATCAGTATGCAAGCTCTGATAGAAGAAAAAATAGGAAAATACTTGGGTTCTTATTAATTTAAATAGTATCCTTGGCATTTAAAAAGTTCTTAAGTTTTAGTTTTTAGTTTCAAGGCAAATTTGACCTAAATAATTTTACTTCAACTAGAAAAGGATGTGTATTAAATACTCACCCCACTCCAGTGCTCTTGCCTGGAAAATCCCATGGATGGAGGAGCCTGGTAGGCTGCAGTCCATGGGGTCACCAAGAGTCGGACATGACTGAGCGACTTCACTTTCACTTCTCACTTTCATGCATTGGAGAAGGAAATGGCAACCCACTCCAGTGTTCTTGCCTGGAGAATCCCAGGGACAGGGGAGCCTAGTGGGCTGCTGTCTATGGGGTCGCACAGAGTTAGACATGACTGAAGTGACTTAGCAGCAGCAGCAGCCTAGAAAGAGCAATATATTATTTACACACATAGCACAAGCTATGAAACCAAGAAACCAAGACCTTCTAGTTTTCTTCTTCCCCTCATGTTAATACTCATACAGCATATAGAACAATAGTCTGTTTTGTTGAAATGGAGAATATTTAGTCCAAATTGTTTATGTTGTAGATGAAGAAAGAGAGATTCAATGCATCAGGTCACTAGTGTCAGCCTTAATTTTGTTTTTCTCTTCTATTTTCAAAATCATCTTGGATCTCCCATTCCACCTAGAAGTCAAGCCATTTCCAGGTCCTCACATGCATGAAGATGCCAGTAGACTGTGTGTAAATCATCTTTACCTCTGCTGCAAGGGAGTGTGGGATTAGTCATTTTCTTTGACCGAGATTCTGAGATCCCTATTTGAGATTCAACATTAGGGTAAGGTTTGATTTGGTGTGTAGGAGTCAGTGCAAACCACTGATATCATGTTAATAGCTTGTGAAACCGTTAACTTTCAGGAATTTTGCAAGCCATCAACATGTTAATGGCTTGAAATGATGGGCTATGGTTGGATGGACTCTTTACACCATGGAAACTGGCAAACACTACAAGTCAAGCAGTGTTGGTGGTTGTTTCTTCTGGAGATTTGTTTGTTCTCCATTTATTAGCACGTGGCTGTTTGTTGCTGAGTCTCTTTTGCAATGTTCAGAACACAGGAGCAAAGTGATTACTCTGCTAACGAGCACTGCCACAATCACTCCTGATAAATTCATTCAGCAAAGAGTTACCATATTTCAGGCACTTTGGCCACCATATACCATTGTGCAGAACAAGTGAAAAATTTCAACCTACCATCTGCATGTATTCCTCAATTAAGTCCTGCATCTTCCTGGAAGAAGGAAGACACTTTTGTAAATCTCTCAAAAGGACTCATAAAACCATGGGAGTGTGGTTTGGGACCTGCAGCCCTGTGTTTGTCAAGAGTGCTACTTTTTATTAATTTCCTAGAGAGACCCGTGGGCTCTGCATTTGCTGAAGACATGGAAATGAACAAGTCAAAGTTGTGATTTCACAGCTCACCTTCAAGGAAGGGGACAAAATGAACATGATTCGGGAAAATGATGATGCCTTGAAGCAAGGCTCTAAGGAGACGTGAAAGAGATGGAAGGTAGTGGGGGGGGGCGCTGCTTTGGGTCAGTTCAGGACAGGCCTCTCTGTGGTCTTGGAAAAGAGCACTGCAGAAGGAGAGCAAATGCACAGTGTCCAGAGTGAGCTTGTGCTGCTCAAGAACAGAAAACACCCAAGGTGACTGGAGGAGAGTAAGATACATAGAGAGGGGTATAATGGGAACAGTGAGGAGAACAGGGGCCTTTCTTGTCTATAGGATGGAATTTGGGTTTTATTCTATGTGTAGTGAGAAGCTACTGGAAAGATTTAAACAGAGAAGTAATTTGCATTTTTTAAACAATCACTCAGGCTTTTGTATGGAAATTAGACTGTAAGGAAACAAAAGTACACACAGGAGACCAGTTACAAGAATGAATCCTGCTGTCCCACACCTGAGTGCACACTTCCCAAGACAGGGCTTCTTTGTGTTTTAGCTTTTATTTATTTTAGAATCTTGCCTCTGAAGCCCTCCTGGTTCAGTTACCACTCGCAGCTCAAGGACCCAACTTNTACAAGAATGAATCCTGCTGTCCCACACCTGAGTGCACACTTCCCAAGACAGGGCTTCTTTGTGTTTTAGCTTTTATTTATTTTAGAATCTTGCCTCTGAAGCCCTCCTGGTTCAGTTACCACTCGCAGCTCAAGGACCCAACTTCCACTTCTGTAAACATTTGGTTTTCCTTGAATTGTTTTTAAATTATTTTTTAATTAACTGAGTATCATGGTATATTTACTGAAACAATTTAAAAGATAATTTAAGGAGCATGGGACAATGGAAATAGAGCACCAAGCATGGGAAAAATATGCCCCTTACATACCAAAATCAATTTGTTTGCAATCTCACCTAGGGTTGTTATGAAATAATAACTCTTTCAGGACTGAGAAAGTCTTTTCTAAATTGGTATTTGTCCACTCTGGAAGCATGCTGATGTCATCTGAGGATTTTAAAAATACCTATGCCCAGGTGTAACCCCAAGAGTTTCTGATTTCATTGGTCTATGTGAGAATGAAGACATTGCAGTGTTTTTAAAGCTACCCAGATAATTCTAATGTATAACCGTGGTTGAATATTATACTTCCTAGTGCCTGGGGTTTTGGCCAAGACAAAAGGAAAATTGGTTGACTCCATGTGGCACAAAAGCAACATCACCTGTCACCTTTGAGCCTGGAATCATGAGTACCAGCACTGTTTTCTGTTTTGTTTTGTTTTCCCATGAAGAATAGACAGTTCATTTTAGTTTAGGCCCCAAATAGTAAGAGAGTATTTCTAGAACTTAGGGCATGAGCTAAGTAGAGATATCATCCATCCCAAGAAAGAAACGTAAGCCGTCTCAAATACTAGATTTCTAGAAGTGAATGTTTGCCATATAGAGACTGATTCTATTTTATTTTTATTCAGTGTAAAATACAAATCTGAAGTGGAATAATGGGAGAGTCCCCTCCTATAATTCCAGCCACTCGGGTACTCAGATCTTAGAAGGAAACGTGTACCCAAATAAATGTCAAAAGAGCTCTCTCGTGCTTTTTAACCCATCTGCCCCCAATATCTTCACCTTCCAGAAAATTAACATTCATCAGGGAATGATGCAAAAAAACCCAAACAAACAAAGTTGGAGAGTTTCAGAAAAAGGGAAGAAAATGAGAAAAGGACATGTACTGCTCTCCTAATTTCCATCAAGCATTAGAAGGAGCTTTCCCCAAATTATCTCACTTACCATCAAAATAACCCATTATTAATATCACCTCCATTTTGCAGTTGCTGAAACTGAGGCTTTCTATGTTAAGTGATTTTTTTTTGTCAAGATCCCACATCTAGAAAACAGCAAAGAAGGAATCAAATTCAAAATCCTATATTCTTTCATTGTACTATAGTTCTTTCTCAGATAGAATCAGGTGGGGCACCTTAGAACTGGGAAAACTGAAAAACAGATCATGGAAAATCTGGAAAATTAATAGAATGAAGAGAGACAAATCCAAAGCATTTTTCTTTCCTGTTCTTTCTGGAGAAGAGGTACTACATCAAGGTTTCCAAGGAGGAATTTCACATGGAATATGGAGGGATTCCCCAGCTACAAAAGCATTCAAGGAACAGGCCAGCAATGACATGGACTGCAAAATGTGGAAGAGAAGAGAGGCATCTTAGGTTAGAAGCACATAACACCAAGGATCGGCAGATTGCTTTATGTGTTAAAAGACAACTCTTCCTTTTCCTTATCTCTCCCATAAAACCATTGCAGAGATACTGACTTTGAAATGGCGCTTTTTTTTTTTCATTTTTTCTTTGTCAAACTATGACATTCAGGAAAAATTCCTGTCAGCTTCTATGTTTATTTTACATGAAAGCTCATTTATCATGGTGATACAGAAGAAAAGGTCTTCGGAACTTTTTCTTTTTTAATCTGCAAAGGGATTTTGAGAGTTCTACAGATTGGACCTGTTCTTTCCCACAGAGCAAGCATTTGCTGAAATGAACCAAGGAAATGGAAGCCAGTATTTGCTACCTGCTGCAACTCACTCAACCAGTTTATTTTGAGCACTTTGACACCTTGCTTCTAGTTAAACAGCAATTTCATACAGAACTCCACTTTCCATTATGAAATCATTATCATTGCTAAAGGGACAAAATAGCTTCTCAACAAATAAAAATCTTGATTTTAGCCATTTACTCCAATCAGCAACTAACCTCCTGTCAAACTAAAAGAAATGCAGTGGCACACAGATTTTCATAAAGGTTTATGAATACTTTCCAACATGTTGTTTTTTCAAAATTCTTCCAATGATTCTCTTTAAGGTTCTATGAAATTTCTAAGTCTTTGGGAAATCTTATGTGTCCTTATAAATGGCTAGTAGACATCTGTATTCTGCCCATCCATGCAGTGTATATGGGCCTTTCTCTTTGTTTTATTTTGAGTTCCAAAGACCAAAACAAAAAAAGTTGAACACAAAGCCGTCACTCTTTGCAAAAGGTTGGGATGATATCAGAGGCTGCCAATCCTGTTATCTGTTAGAGAGGCTCTTTGAATCCTGCCGCCTCATTGGTTTCCTGTTGTAAAGGCTGCTTTAGCCCTTTTGTACACTTGGGGAAATTTTTATTCACTGCATTGTCATATCTGTGAAATAGCACTATTTGATGACAACACTACTGTGAAATAGAAGGTAACCTTTGCTTCACTATCAGGCAACTGGGGAAATGCAGTCATATCTCAGGGCTAAGAGTGATGTCATTAAAAGGCAGGGCTGTTAAAAGAAAAACACAAAACAATGGACTTCCACTGCATTCTCCCTAGTAGGAAGACATTCCATCCAGGAACAAATTTCATGGTTGGGTAGGATTACTCCTGGAGTTCCAGTGTCACTTTGGGACAAAAGGCGTTGACAGCTGCCAGGAAACCAAACTGACATAATGCAAGTATATCATGATGTAGTTGTGTTTCCTCTCTTTTTGCTTTGTTGCCCTAAGCAAGAGAAATTTATAAATAAAACCCCAAGTTAGAGGACCAAACTTGGTGATAGAGACTTTAAGTTTCCAAATTAGTAACCCTTCTAAACCATAATGTCTAGCTCAGGGTTTGAGTTGGTACTCTTCTCATCTTAACCTAATATAGAAGCAGCTCTTCCTTTTGGGGAATGCCTGGATATCCATAAAAGGGTGACCGTAAAGATTCTCTTTATATGCTGCTATATTCTGTATAATAACTTTTCTCACATGTGTGCTACATTCTTAAGCTCAGTATTAAAGAAATTTTTAACTATTGGTCTTACCAGCAGTATGATAGTTTAATTACTAAGTTGTGTCTGACTCTTGCAACCCTATGGACTCTGCCAGGGAGTCTGCCAGGCTCCTCTGTCCATGGGATTTTCCAAGCAAGAATACTGAAGTGGATTGCCATTTCCTTCTCCAAGGGATTTTCCTGACCCAGGGATCAAACCCCAGTCTCTTGCATCACAGATGGATTGTTTACTGACTGAACTACCAGTGAAGCTGGGCAGGTACTAAAGACGACTTTTTCAGCTGCCGTTTCCATTATTTGAGGGTCAATTGTTCTTCTGATTCTAGGCAACTCTGATATCTTCAGTGATTTATCATTCACTTTGTGAATTTTTTGGACCCTTTGTTTCCTTTCGCTTTCCCACTGCATTATCTTTACTTCACCATTCACTCTTACACTCTTATCTTTCCAAATAGAGATCAAGGATATAGGGCTGAAGCCAGGCAGCATGACTCCTTGGAAAAATGGATGAGGACTGGATGGATAGGGAAGTACTGGGAATTCTTGGCTGAAATGCAGTTTTAGAATTTTCTATGGATTTTATTATCTTTGCTCTTATTATTTCCCATCCAAAATTATAATTGAAATATAACAGTTTTACGTATCGGCATCTGGATATAATGCATTTTGTGAACTCTGCCTGTAAAGATGCTTGGGTTGGTAAAACATCTGGAGAAAAAGAGGGGTTTTGATATTATCTAAACTTTGGATGTTGTCATTTTTTATTTTCCTATCCAGTGTTTATAAAAGAATAAGATTTTCCACATTGTTGATAGAAATTGTATATTGAAATCATATGGAGATCTTTTTTCAAAGTACATATGTACCATGTCCAAGCCTGGAGATTCTAATTTAGTTTGCTGTGTCGGGAGTAAGGCATGTATGCTTTTTAAAACTTTTCAGGTGATTCTGAACTAGGCCTCTAACTGAAAACCAATAGAGTGAAGACAAATTTATTTTATGTTTTCTGTGATTGTATTATTTTGACTCATAAGAAAAAAAGTTGTCACTACTTCTCTATCTACTATCCATTTTTAAAAGAATCCTCTGGAGGTTGTTTAAATGATTTTCATTTACATACACATTTCCATAGGTGAAATTTTTAAAAGCTCCACTCTACTGAGTTACATGCTGCAATCCTGATTGCTATATTCATTTTAGTAAGCAAAATTAGATTTCTCAATCTCACCAATTAGAGAACAGATGTAAAAATACCTGTGGTAAGATGCTTAACTTTGGATCATTGAAAAAGCAAGCGAGTTCCAGAAAAACATCTATTTCTGCTCTGTTGATATGCCAAAGCCTTTGACTGTGTGGATCACAATAAACTGTGGAAAATTCTGAAAGAGATGGAAATACCAGACCACCTGACATGTCTCTTGAGAAACCTGTATGCAGATCAGGAAGCAACAGTTAGAACTGGACATGGAACAACAGACTGGTTCAAAATAGGAAAAAGAGTACATCAAGGCTGTATATTGTCACCCTGCTTATTTAACTTATATGCAGAGTACATCATGAGAAACCCTGGGCTGGAAGAAGCACATGCTGGAATCAAGATTGCCGGGAGAAATATCAATAACCTCAGATATGCAGATGACACCACCCTTATGGCAGAAAGTGAAGAGGAACTAAATATTCTTTTGATGAAAGTGAAAGAGGAGAGTGAAAGAGTTGGCTTAAAGCTCAACATTCAGAAAACTAAGGTCATGGCATCTGGTCCCATCACTTCACGGCAAATAGATGGGAAAACAGTGGCTGCCTTTGTTTTTTGGGGCTCCAACATCACTGCAGAAGGTCACTGCAGCCATGAAATTAAAAGACGCTTACTCTTTGGAAGGAAAGTTATGACTAACCTAGACAGCATATTGAAAAGCAGAGATGTTACTTTGTCCACAAAGGTTCATCTAGTCAAGGCTATGGCTTTTCCAGTAGTCATGTATGGATATGAGAGTTGGACTGTGAAGAAAGCTGAGCGCTGAAGAATTGATGCTTTTGAACTGTGGTGTTGGAGAAGACTCTTGAGAGTCCCTTGGACTGAAAGGAGATCCAACCAGTCCATCCTAAAGGAGATCAGTCCTGGGTGTTCATTGGAAGGACTGATGCTGAAGCTGAAATTCCAATACTTTGGCCACCTGATGTGAAGAGCTGACTCATTTGAAAAGACCCTGATGCCAGGAAAGATTGAGGGCAGGAGGAGAAGGGGACGACAGAGGATGAGATGGTTGGATGCCATCAGTGATTCAATGTTCATGGGTTTGGGTAGACTCTGGCAGTTGGTGATGGACAGGGAGGCCTGGCGTGGGGCGATTCATGGGGTCACAAAGAGTTGGACACGACTGAGTGACTGAACTGATAGTAAACCAAAGATTGGATTATGTATCAGAAATATGGGTCTGATCACATCTGTGTCCTTAACTCTAGGGCTCAGTATCTGCATTGGTTACATGCGGAGTTGATTAGGGTAAGCCCTGGGGTCCTCTTTGGCTTCAGGATTAAGGGATGCCATTTATATTCTAGTCCTGTGTGAAATGGACTGGCAGTTGCTGACTGAAACAAATGCATGAGGGGTTACCTTTGCTGCTTTCCAGAGGACCACTGTAGCTATGGAGTCAGGAGTACCCAGGAGCTACCCTTTTCCTGTGCCATCTGCCCAGCCAGGAATGGCTTGGTCCATACAACCTGTTATCTAGGTCGTAGGCCTTAGACTGTCAGATTGCCTGTCAATTCCAGTTCCTTTGGATTCATGATCCTTAAAGGTATTAGTTGCCTGATTGACTGACTGATGACTGACATGTAGACACAATTAGCTCTTAGTTTCACTAGCCCTAAAATGAGACCCATATGTTCCTAATCTACACATATGTGTTAGTCTGTCTTCCTACAGTGGAATCACAATCAGGTACTTCAAATGAGATGTAGACTGGTGATTTTCAAGCACTTTGGCAGTCGTGCAGAATTTCCACTCCATTGACTGATCTGTACCACACTTAGTAATGCCTATCTTTGACATATGATTTTACAACCATTTACAAGAGATTGAGCATAGAGAAGTACACTTTCTTCTTTTTTTTCTTTGCCAAAACATACTTGAATTACCCTTAAGAGTTTTTCTCTAGTTTTGCCTCTGGGTATTTGTTACAAACAACTTTTCTACGAAAAAAATCTTTTAAAATTATACTGTACATAGTTAAATATTAACACATTACACATACTTATATGTGATTCACAAGAATAGTTGCTTTTNTTACCCTTAAGAGTTTTTCTCTAGTTTTGCCTCTGGGTATTTGTTACAAACAACTTTTCTACGAAAAAAATCTTTTAAAATTATACTGTACATAGTTAAATATTAACACATTACACATACTTATATGTGATTCACAAGAATAGTTGCTTTTTTGTGCATCTGTGGTGAAAATAGATACTCACTGAATTACTTCCTTTAATTTTGGAATGCCCACCATTTCTTTAATGTGGTGTTGAATGAGACTTGCATGGGTAGATTGTAGACTTAGTAGTAATCTCTCCATTTAAACATATGCCACATACATTTGCTCTTAGAATCCTTCAAAGTAGTTTGCTTTTAAAGTAGGAAGAAATAAACTATTTTCTATATCATACTTCCTGAGAGTTGTAAACCACTGAAGGAACAATATCTACTCTTTGTTTGTACTGGTGGATCAGATGGAAAAGAATCTACCTGCAATGCAGAAGACTTGGATTCGAATCCTGGGTCAGGAAGATCCCCTGGAGAAGGGTCTGGCAACCCACTCCAGTATTCTTGCCTGGAGAATTCCATGGACAGAGGAGCCTGATGGGCTACAGTCCCTGGGGCTGCAGAGTCAGATACAACTGAGCAACTAACACACACACACCCTCTAAATAATAGTTCTCAGCATTTACATGTGTCAGTACCCTAGACTATCACACAGTTTTCTCACCTGCCCAAATGTCTACCTACTGTATCTTCATACATTCAGTGAACATCCAATGAGTATCTACTGTGAACTAGCTCTTTACAAGGCAATAAGGGAGAAGCAGTGGGAAAGAAGACACTGTCCCGATGGAGCAAGAAAGACTAATGGATTAATAAAGAAGTACTAATGAATGAGTAAAGAAGATACCTTAGAGCTTATTAAATACTATGAAGGAAAATACTTATGATCTGATACAGACTAGGGGATTATTTTGTATTGGGAAGTGAGAGAAAGCTGTACTGAGAAGGTGGCAATGTAAATTGGACTTGAATAAAAAAAAGGCGGGGGGGAGTCAGAGGTGATGTAGAGAAAGAGAATCTAAGCCATGGGAAGAGTAAAGGCTAAGACACCAAGACTGCCGCCAATATGGTGCATTCAAAAGAAGAAAAGTCAGTGGTGTGAACAAGATGGAGAATGGAGAAAAACATCGGAGAGAGAAAAACATCTGAGAAAAGTGAGTTGTGGCAGAAAGATTGGACTTTATTCTAAAGGCAAATGTAAGCTACAAGGGAGTTAATCTGCATGCAGCAGGGAGTCCTGAAAGGTAGCACTTGATTTATATTTTAAAAATTAGCTACTGCTTGGAAGCTGGTTTATAGGGAGCAACAGTAGAAGGAAATCAGTTAGGAGGAAACTATTGTCTTTGTTATGGGATACTTACGAAGCACAGAGAGGAGTCTTATATGTTTTAAGTATTCAGTAAATGTTAGACATCATTGTGATTTGTCTGCTTTCTTCTTTCTTTCCTCTTTGTTCTGATGATGATGATGAGTATCATTCTAATTGTCATTATTTCCATCGTCCATTTGGGAGATGATGGTGGCTTGAACTAGGGGTAGCTGGAGATGAAAGGAAAAGTGGATGGATTTGGGAAAAGTTTGGGGTTCCTATACTTTGAAGCCCAGATTTAGTCCTAACTCCTCATAACATTTCCCTGATCAATCACATTTCCTCAGTCAGCTATTAAATCATCATGAGTCTACTTCTAGTCAGTTTTGTGTCTAAAAAACTCACTAGGTAAAGATAAGATTTGTGAAATGCATTGAGAATTCTGAATCCCAGGTTCAATTCTAAATATCTTTATTCAGAAGAAGGAAGAAATCTATTTCAAAATGTATGCTCCAGGTGATTCAGATTATGGTGGCTTGTCTACCCTACCTGGAGAAATACCAGTCCAAAGTTTGGAAAAGAGGATGACTGGAGATAAGAGATTTGGGAGTATATGTATAGGTAGCAATGAAAGGGCTTCCCTAGTGGCTCAGCAGTAAAGAATCCATCTCCCAATGAAGGAGATATGAGTTTGATCCCTGGGTCAGGAAGATCCCCTGGAGAAGGAAATGGCAACCCATTCCAGTGTTCTTGCCTGGGAAATCCCATGGCCAGAGGAGCCTTGCGATCAACAGTGCATAGGGTTGCAAAGTGTCAGACATGACTTACTGACTGAACAACAACAACAATGCAATGAAAACTGTAAGCGTGGCTGCAACTGACTGAGGATAATGTGTAGAGGGAACAAAGTAGACCTAGAACTAAGCCTTGGGGGAGCCTTTGAGAGAGAATGAGGAGAAAGAAAGCCGAGAGCTATATCAGGGAAGCCTAAGAGCAGAATTTCAAAAAGTACGGTCCTAGGAAAAGCTATTAGGAAGCCTGCTCTGTGCTAGGCACTGGAACACAGCAAAGAACAAAACAAACATCTTTGTTTCTGTAGAATGTATAGTCAAATGAAACAGAATGGCCTGAAAACCTCAAAACAGAAAAGAGAGTTTTAAGGACTGTTAGATAGATGCCCAAGTTGCAGAGGTTTGGAAAATGAGTAGGAGATGAAAATGTGGAAACAGAAAATGTAATTTATACTTTCTAAATAGCCCTAAAGGGGAGAAAGGAACCAGGCTCTATATAGCCTCTCCCTGCAACTCATTGGAGGAATTGCATGACCTCAGTGACAATACACAAAGAAGTTAAAACCTAATTTTGAACTCTAGCACACAAAATTATAGATGTTGAAAGAGCTAAAACATCTTCAAGTGACCTGGAATCTGGAAGAACAAAAATAGAACCCTTTGCAGAATGGTCCAAAAAACTAGCAAACCACAAAGACAATCTGTTGGTTTCTAGAAGAAAGAAAAAATTTTGTAAGATTTTTTTGGACTAATAAAGAATGAAAATGCATCAATTAAAAGTAGTCAAACATTAAAATTATGAGATTACTATTCTGTGAAATATTTTATCCATATAAAAATAGAGGCAGAAAGGAATTTAAGACTGACTCAAATATAAAACTGTGTGACTCACACTCATTTCCTCCTTTCCTGGTTGATTTCTTCCTGCACTTTTCCTCGTGAACTGAAAGGTGCACCTCAGGTCAGAGAAATCAGTTGAATGTCCAAAACTATGTTCATTGTTAAAATCTATAATATTAACTAAGGGTGCAGATATATCATTTATTCTGAACTCTGAAGACCTAAATGCTGTTTCCCATTGGCACAATTAGATATTCATGTATTGGGGTACAGTTTTTAATTAATAAAATTTATTATTTCCAAGTATGCTGCTGCTGCTACTGCTCCTTAGTCACTTCAGTCGTATCTGACTCTGTGCGACCCCATAGATGGCAGCCCACCAGGCTCCCCCGTCCCTGGGATTCTCCAGGCAAGTATACATTAAAAATTATTCATCTCAATTTCTTCATGATTAATATTACACCAATCAAAATTCCCCAAATTTTTGGAGTGTGTAGTATATTCAGCATAATAATATTTGGTTGGAAACCAGCCTGGAAACTAAATTTATGAAAACCATCAGGAAAATTTTCAGATGGACCAATGATTCAAAGACAAACACTGGACTCACACAAAATCAAAAAAGAAAGACTAGGAAATTTTATTTCTAATTATGGAATAAAAATACTTTGTTTTCTACATAATATAAAACCTAGACATCATAGGGGAGTCTGACTAGATAAAATTTTTAAATAGTAATAATAAAAATAATTAGCATAAGTTAAGTGAGAAAAACAGAAGAAACACTTGCAATCATTATGACAAAGAACTAACTTAACTTCCAAAAAGTACATACATTCAGAAAAAGAAATGATCCAATAGGAAAATGGTAGGAAAATATGATAGGGACTTGGGAGTAAAAAAATATATATATATATAATTGTTAATAAAATTGATATAAAGATGTATTTATTCAGTTATAATTAAAACTATCACAACTACATGAGCTTAGGGTACTGTTATTAACTCCCATTTTCAAAAAATAGCTAATTGTCCTGCCACTATTTTCATAAAAGCTCCCCTAATCCCCACTGATTTGTAATGCTACAGATATTATATAGTAAATTTTCCCATATCAATTGGACTGTTTCTACACTCTTGTTTCTTTCATATTTATTCCTGAACAAATCCTACAATTACTTCATTACTATTACTTCATGATGCCTTGATATCTGATAAACAAAATTCCATCCTTGATAATCTTCTACAGAACTTTTCAACTATTTTAGGTGCTTTTTCACTTTTATTAAACTTCAGAGAATTGAAAACATTTTTCTGTCCCACAAAACATCTAACAAGAAAATGAGATTATGTCCTCTCCATGATCATAGTTATAGCAATGCATTTATTTAGGCTTCCCTGGTGGCTCAGGGGTTAAAGCATCTGCCTGCAATGTGGGAGACCTGGGTTCGATCCCTGGGTCGGGAAGATCCCCTGGAGAAGGAAATGGCAACCCACTCCAGTATCCTTGCCTGGAAAATCCCATGGATGGAGGAGCCTGGTGGGCTACAGACCATGGGATCCCAAAGAGTTGGACACGACTGAGCGACTTCACTATCTTTCTTCCTATAATTTTCTTCAATACTGTTTACAATTTTCTCTGTACATCCTAAGATGTTTTGTTAGAATTATTACAGTTACATCAAATTTTCTAACTACTTTTTTTTCATGAATAAAAAGTTAAACGACTCTTACCCTTCCTAATATATCTGAGTATCTCTAAGACTTGACATCTTTCAACCTCACTTCCCAGACTTACTTAGTGATCCACTGAAAGAAAGTTTACTAGTTTACCCATAAGTAAATAAATTTTTGAAAGAATAAACTGGCAATATCCACTTTAAAAGAGGCCAAATGTACTTTTGAAAGGAAATGGAACCAAATTATTCAAAAGACATGATGACATTAATGGTCTATAAAAGACTAATGATAATTGGTCAAATGAGTAAAATGTTAAAAAAAAAAATTCTGCTACTTGAGTTTTTAAGTTTTAGAACCACATGACATAATCTGGTGATTAATGAAAATTATTTCCTCTTAGTGGCCCTTAAATATCGTGAACAATTATAATTATCCTTGCTCATTTATTTGTAAAATATTNCTAATCCCCACTGATTTGTAATGCTACAGATATTATATAATAAATTTTCCCATATCAATTGGACTGTTTCTACACTCTTGTTTCTTTCATATTTATTCCTGAACAAATCCTACAATTACTTCATTACTATTACTTCATGATGCCTTGATATCTGATAAACAAAATTCCATCCTTGATAATCTTCTACAGAACTTTTCAACTATTTTAGGTGCTTTTTCACTTTTATTAAACTTCAGAGAATTGAAAACATTTTTCTGTCCCACAAAACATCTAACAAGAAAATGAGATTATGTCCTCTCCATGATCATAGTTATAGCAATGCATTTATTTAGGCTTCCCTGGTGGCTCAGGGGTTAAAGCATCTGCCTGCAATGTGGGAGACCTGGGTTCGATCCCTGGGTCGGGAAGATCCCCTGGAGAAGGAAATGGCAACCCACTCCAGTATCCTTGCCTGGAAAATCCCATGGATGGAGGAGCCTGGTGGGCTACAGACCATGGGATCCCAAAGAGTTGGACACGACTGAGCGACTTCACTATCTTTCTTCCTATAATTTTCTTCAATACTGTTTACAATTTTCTCTGTACATCCTAAGATGTTTTGTTAGAATTATTACAGTTACATCAAATTTTCTAACTACTTTTTTTTCATGAATAAAAAGTTAAACGACTCTTACCCTTCCTAATATATCTGAGTATCTCTAAGACTTGACATCTTTCAACCTCACTTCCCAGACTTACTTAGTGATCCACTGAAAGAAAGTTTACTTGTTTACCCATAAGTAAATAAATTTTTGAAAGAATAAACTGGCAATATCCACTTTAAAAGAGGCCAAATGTACTTTTGAAAGGAAGTGGAACCAAATTATTCAAAAGACATGATGACATTAATGGTCTATAAAAGACTAATGATAATTGGTCAAATGAGTAAAATGTTAAAAAAAAAAATTCTGCTACTTGAGTTTTTAAGTTTTAGAACCACATGACATAATCTGGTGATTAATGAAAATTATTTCCTCTTAGTGGCCCTTAAATATCGTGAACAATTATAATTATCCTTGCTCATTTATTTGTAAAATATTCATATTCCACATTTACAAGTGATGTTCCAGTGAACAGTTAAAGAAGAAATATATATATATATATATATATTTTTTTTTTTTACAAAAAACCCATAATTTAAAAGTTACACTTCTTTTTGACCCCTAAATTCTACTGGTCACTCTTGTATTATATACTATGTTCTTTCTAGTCATTGTCATTTTTTTAATTGCTCATACCAGTTGAGAAATTTCATTAAATGCCTACTCTGTAGCACTGTGCTAAATACAATAAAGCCCCACAAAGGAAATTAAAATGTTTTTGTGGAAATAAGGGATATCAATATGGAATAATTACAAAATAAGTATACATAGCATAGGTAACAGGGAAGGCGATGGCACCCCACTCCAGTACTCCTGCCTGGAAAATCCCATGGACGGAGGAGCCTGGTGGGCTGCAGTCCATGGGGTCACTAAGAGTTGGACATGACTGGGCGACTTCACTTTCACTTTTCACTTTCATGCATTGGAGAAGGAAATGGCAACCCACTCCAGTATTCTTGCCTGGAGAATCCCAGGGACGGGGAAGCCTGGTGGGCTGCCGTCTGTGGGGTCACACAGAGTCGGACACGACTGAAGCGACTTAGCAGCAGCAGCAGCAGAGGTAACAGGTTCCAAGACGTGCACTTGTTTACTAAAAAGCAAAACAAAAACAAAAGAAAATATAGAGCTTCCAAAGAGTTCTATGAAATATAAACTGAAGGAAAATAGAATAAATCCCCATTTTCATATAGTCCAGTGTTTATAATACTGGATTCTGTGGCCTATCCTAGTTTCTTTTATTTCCCGAGCCCCTGCTCCAGAGAGCCAAGAAGTAAATTGGAAGGATTCAATAGAATATTATAATCGTTTTATCCTTCCTTCAGTGAGAGGAAATGACCTATTTCAAAAATTTTATTTAATATTTAGTTTCCATTTGCAGGAAAGAAAATGCTTCTCTGTTGCTTGTGTGGTTTCTATGTCATGGCTGTGCTTCTTCACTGCTGCTGCTGCTGCTAAGTCACTTCAGTTGTGTCCGGCTCTGTGCTATCCCATAGACAGCAGCCTACCAGGCTCCCCAGTACGTGTTATTTATTGCTTGCATGTGCCCAAGTTAAGCAAAGATGTTCCCCCAAAAGAGATAGATCAGATTCTGCAAAGGATAACCTAGACATAAAGAAAGTAAACCCACACAGAAGAGGTCTCTGTTTTGTTCACTTAATGTTTTGTGCAAAGTTAGCATTCATTAAATATTTGCTGAATAAACATTATTTATACCTGTTATGGGAAATAATATTCAAAACATCATATTTGGGGAAGGCCAGATGAAAGGGAAGATAGTAACAGTAAACAAATGGTTAAGCCAGACCACATGAATCCTGCTCCTTGAGGCAAAGTCAGTAGGCTTTTTGTTTTCTTTTGTTATATATGTCTTCGGATTTTTGACCAAGTTTTCCTTGATTTGTCAGTTTTTTAAAGCCAAGGGAAAAAAGAGAATATTCAGAGTAGATATATACATAGTAATTTCTCCACATAATTATTTAATGTTGAGGGAAAGTATTTTAAAATAGAACAAATAAACAGTACCATTTCACAGGTGAAAATGAGTGGGGAGTTTGATTATGTTTATATCGTCTAATTTAATTCTTTCATTAAGCAAGATAGCCTCTCCTTCCATGCTGCAATATGGAAATTGTTTGTAAGATGGAGAGTAAAATTTCAATTTGATGGATAATCTTTGTTTTTATACTAATATACACTATCTTGACCTTCAGAGTTCTTGGATGTAGCAGCTGATTTCAACTTCAATCTTTGTTCAGACTTACTAACAACCATAATATTTAAATAGCAAAAGTTATTTTAACATTGAAATTGTTAGAATTTAGGGATGTTGGAGAATCGAGGGAACGGGGAGGTTCCTATGAAGAGGAATTTACCCTAACACACTCTTGGTCCCTCCCTATTTTTTAATCAATCTGCCCCACAAAAAGTGGCATAACCCCACCTGACTTGTGAGTTTGAAAGTGCTAACTGGCCATAAATGACCCTCTCAGCTCATGCTCCTCTTGAGAATCTTCATCCTCAGCACCTCCAGGGCTGTCTACTAGAGATGAGGAGGAGGCATATTAGTTTCTTGAAGCTGTTATAACAAGTTACTCCAAATTGAGTGCCTAAAAACCACAGAAATTTACTCTATCAGAGTTCTGGAGGCCAGAATTCCAAATTCAGTTTCACTGGGTCAAGATCAAGGTGTCAGTAGGGCTGGATTCCCTTAGAGTCTCTAGAACGGGGGCTATTCCTTCTTCCAGCTCTTCGGCTGCTGGCATTCCATGGCTGATGGCTGCATCAGTCCCATCTCTCTCTTTGTGGTCACATTGCTTTCCCCTCTTCAGCTTGTCGTTTATCATACCTTCTGACTCTCTCACAGGACACTTCTCATGGCATTTAAGGCCCATTTTGATAACCAGAAAAAAAAAAATCCCTTCATCTCAACATCCTTAACATAATCACATGTGCAAAAACTTTACCAGCTAACATTCATTGGTGACAGGAATTAGGATCTGATATCATTGATGGCCATTATTCAGCCTACTACAGTGAGGAAACTGTCTATTATGATCAGGACAGACCAGGAATCTCCCAAATTCTAGTCCATTTATCCCACAGACTAAGTTACATTCTCCAACTAAACTCCGCCCATAATAAAGCTAGTATTTTGTTCTCCTAATCTTTCTCTTCTCAACATACTTAGAACATGGACACAGAAGACAGGTGCTATTTATTGGAGGCCTCTTAAAACTTAGTGGGAGAAATGATATAAAAATCATGGCACAGATAATCGCAGGTAGACTACTTCAGAAAGTTCTTTTTACTGTGTACCACTGTGAGGAGGTAGACGAGTAAAAACAAAATAAGGCAAGGAAAGGAGAGGTGGAGCATGGAAATGCAGACCTAATTCAACCACTGTGTGCACACTCATTATGCACAATGGAGTATCGACATATGGCACCTGAAAAATATCACTGAATTAATAATTTAGATTGTGATTATGCCTCTAATTTCCTACCATATTCTACTAAATAGACATTGTAATGAAAAGCATATTTTATTTACAATTATAGTTTATGAACCCAAATGTAAACTGACAGTAATGAGAAGATGGTGTCACTAAATCCATTTTAATGTAAATTGCCACATTTAAAATTTTCTGAAAGCAGGAAGGGCAGTTAATGAACCTCTTACTGATATCCTTGTCAGAAATGCCTGACTTAAACTCTGATCTTCTGTTTCAGAGTGCTGGATGATCACTTCCTCATCATTTAAGTGTTTATTGTTTCTCTTCCTGATACTCTAATTATAACAGTTTTTCTTTCCTCCTTCCCACCCCTCCCAGCTATCAGCAAACCTGGTTTGAATTAAAAAGGAACAACTCTGGCTATAAACACAAATCTCTCTCCCAAGCAAGAGCTCCCTTGCTGTGTATACAGCAGAGAAAGCGATGATGTAACAAGGGTAATTATAACCTGAGCTGGCTGGTGTCACTACAGGGAGAGCTTGTCAACGTTTCGCTATGCATAATGTTACCATTGCCTCTGCTGTTAGGAAATACCAGGTTTGGGGTTCTCTGACAGCTTTAGGTCTAACAATGCAACTTTTAATTGAAGAGTCTGCTACAAAATGTTGTGTTTACTGCAGCCTTAGTATTATAATGCACAAAGTCTCCCCGCCTCCCAGTGGGGACCACTATAGAATTGAGGCCTACCTAAGGTTAAGGTGTTTGAAAGAAGCCATAAGAGGAATGACTCATACTTAAGGTGAAAAAGTGAAAAAAGCAAGTTTATTCAATAGTTCTTTTTTCTTTCTTCAAAAATGTGTTCTCTTGGTGATATTTTAACTTGTATATCCAGAGACCTACAACAATTTTATGAGATTTTCATATAAACTAGAGAAAGTGATGAAGAGGTCAAGGCTCACCTTTAAATTCATAGGCAAGTGAATGATTTGGGGGGGGGGAAAAGTTGGAATTCCTATCACACATAAAATCCTCATATTCTGAAGACGTAAAGAGCCTTTAGAACTTGATTAGATAAATACCAACAACTCAATAGAAAAGTGGGCAACAAATATGAGCAGATACTCAGTACAAACTAACATAAATGTAAAAATACTCAGCCTTATTGGTACAAAAAGAAATGCAAACTAAAATCACACCAAGATTTTTTTTTTTTTTTACCTTTTAGATTGGTAAAAAATCTCAGTTTGGCAACACACTCTATTTGTGAAAATGTGGGAAAACAGTCCCATTAACTGCCAAGAATACAAAGTGGTCCAAACCCTGTAGAGGGTGTGTTAGTTTTCTGTTGCTGCTGTAACAAAGAGCCACACCTTAGAAGCTTGTAACAAGACAGATTTATCACCTTACAGTTCTATAGATCGGACATCCCACATAGGTCTTGCAGAGCTGAAATCAACATGATGGCAGGGCTGTGTTCCCTACTGAAGATACCAGAGGAAAATCCATTTCTTTCAAGTTCTAGAACTGAGGTCCCCTATTTTCTTGTTCATTCAAATTGCTGGCAAAATTTAGCTTCTTATCTGTCAGCTGAGGGTAATTCCCAGCTTCCAGGGCTGCCTACCGTCTTTGGCTCATGACTCTTTTCTTTCATCTTCAAAGATAGCAATCATGTCAAGTCCTCCTCTTATCACATCTCTCCCATAAGCTTATCTGCCTTCTCCTTCTTTCACATTTAAAGACTCATGTGATTGTATCTTGGGCCAAGATAATCCAAGGTAATTTTCCCAATTTAAGATCCTGAACTTTTATCACATCTTCTAAAAATTTTTGCTATGTATAGGGTAATATATTAACAGGTTCCAAGGATTAGGGTATGGAATTTTTTCTTCTTTTTTTCAGCTTTATTGAGATATAATTGATAAATTATAAAATATTAAAAGTGATGTTGGAGAAGACTCTTGAGAGTCCCTTGGACTGAAAGGAGATCCAACCAGTCCATCCTAAAGGAGATCAGTCTTGGGTGTTCATTGGAAGGACTGATGTTGAAGCTGAAATTCCAATGCTTTGGCCACCTGATGTGAAGAGCTAACTCATTTGAAAAGACCCTGNAATCCTATCACCTAGTCTAATCATGAGAAAAACATCACACAAGCCCCAATTCTGGGATGTTTTTCAAAACACTTGGCTAGTACTCCTCAAAACTGTCAAGATCATTGAAAACAAGGAAAATCTAAGAAACTGTTGTAGGCGCAAGGAGCCTACATGACAGCTAAATATTATATGATATCCTGGATGGAAAACACAAAAAAGGATAGTGTGTTTAAGGAAATATGAATAAAGTGTGGGCTTGAATAATGTATTAATACTGGTTCATCCATTATGGCAAATAAATGTACCATAGTAATATAAAATGTTAATAACTGATGAAAGTGTGCCTATTGCCTATAAGAAGTACATACTATCCTAACAATTTTTCTATAAAAATCTAGTTTTGTTATAAAATTTTAAAGTGTATTAAAAAACTCTCAAATTTATTCTTTTTATTATTCAGATGGACTTTAGTTAGATGTCAATATTTTTGTGACATCTAAGCTAAATTATCTTCTGACACCCCATAGATTTGTGAGTTAGTTCTTCTAAATGCTTTAATCAAAGCTTTAATTTTACCCTGAAAATCGTCATTCTACTTGTTAGGGAAATATTTTCTAAGTTGTTCACATGCTATTGTTTGGGTTATTACACCATCTCTGATAAAAGAGTTTGACTCTCAGTTTTATTATTGATAAAAACTCTATTATGATTATCCACCTATAAACACTCTAAACTCTGGTCATCTTCACTGAGTATGGTAATGAGGGTGGAATGTATCATTGCAAGTCTAATTCTGCCCATTATATTTCTGCCTCTCCATTTATGCTAGGCTAAAATGTTATTTGAGCTGGAAGATCATTCTATAACCTTCAGATTACTGCTGGGTGGCTTCGACAGAAAAGGAATTACCAATGCATTAAATTTGAATTAGCTCTGAGAAATCATGCAGATGTATGCACAGAACATTATAGCAATACTGTCTCCCAGGCACAGCAGAATTGCTTTTATGCAGTTTTAAAGAATCACTTGAGCAACCCTTAAATTGCACACATGATGAAGCTGAGCCAGCATCTTCTGTTTAAAAAAAAAAAAAAAAAAAATGCAGCCCAAATCTGGCCTTTCAGGGAGCTGTCTTTCAGAGAAACCTGATCACACTGGGACTGCTGCTGAGTGGACTGTTTGGGTTTCAGCCTCAGCATATTAAAGTGTCCTGGCAGAGTGACTGCAGAAGTGTCACTTAGACTAATGATTATGAATTATGCAGAGGGTCATATCCTCTTAGTTACAAGTCATTTACATGGCCTCCCTCTAGACTGCCTAGCCTGCTTCAATGTTATTTTCCTCCTACTAGGAAATAACTCATTGAATAGATGTTCAAAGTTGAATTTATTGACATTCTATTTTTCTTCCATAATGCCCAGCTTGCAAAACAACTAAATGGAAAAAAAAAAAAAAAAAAAGACACTTATCCTCAGTGAAATTATAGCAGTAACAAGTCTCAGTTTATTTTTTCCCCTTTAGTCTGTCAGTGCTTCCCATTTTAAAGGTTTGCCAGTTCTGATATCTAACCCTCTGCCTTCCTCTTCTATCTTCACTGAAATTGAAAAGATAGTGTAAAGAAGTATGCAAGGAAAAAAGGGAGAATGTAGTTGATTCTGAAATCAGCACATCTCAACATATAAAGATACACACTGTTTCAGTGAACAACTTGGGGTTGAGGGGAGTGGGTACAGCTGGAAAACCAGAGAATCTCCTCCTTGAAATTAAAAAAGTCTGTCAGATTTAACAATGTGTTCTATAAATCTGAGGCCTTGAGCCTATGCTTAAGATGAAAGAGACAGGTTATAGATAATTCTGTACATTTTAAGACGTGACTTACTGAGCATGACTACAGAGATGAGTGTGAAACTCAGCTGAAATATACAGATCTGCATTTGTGCTGCTGGCTGAATTTAGATTTCAGTGGAAAATATAAGGAGTATTGACCTGTCCCAGAAAGTGGACCATCCATGGTCAACTTCAAAGTCGTAGGCTCTTTTTCATGATAAAACCAGCCTGGAGCAGGACAAAGAGTTTTTTCCAAATCGACTGAGCAGATTTTGTTTCGTGAGAGCTAATTAGGGCAGAACTTCTCAAGATTCCATAACCAACCTCAGGGCCAACAAGCTTTGTTGTTATTAATGTAGCGGATGGTGATTCAGCCATACAAAATGCCATTCAACACAGACCTCCATCCAGGGCAGGTACCCCTGACATCTAGATTTGAAAAGAGGCCCTTGCTACCTTGCTAAATGACAAGGGTCAAGTAAAGATAACAGGAGAGTGCTCTGAAATGCTGTTCACACTTCCAACAAGTTAGTTGACATAGGTGGTAGAATGATGCAGTGATGGCCTCACTGTTCCTGAGGGACCTGCAGTGTCCTTAGAGACCTCTTGGGACACACAAATGCCTCCCCAATAGAAAAGCAAGAAGTTAACTGTCAAACTGCACCAGGTAGATCTCATTCCTATTTTTCCCTTCGTGCCCCAAAAATAAGCCCAAAGGGCAACCTGTGCCAGAGCAGTGGAATTAAATGTCACTTAAAAACCTTCCTTGGCAGGATAATTCATTGAGATAACAGCCAGAAGGAGTTTATCTCTGCTCCAGCAGAACTATTCTGCTCCAACACAAAAAAATCTTACAAACCCCCTGAGAGAAAAATGGAGCTGTGAAAATGACCTTTGGGCTGAGAGCTCTGCCCCTCCACAGCTCTCCACCTCCTTTGCCTTTCCTCTACCT
Source organism: Neotragus pygmaeus (assembly GCA_006410875.1). Classification (NCBI taxonomy): domain Eukaryota; kingdom Metazoa; phylum Chordata; class Mammalia; order Artiodactyla; family Bovidae; genus Neotragus; species Neotragus pygmaeus. The sequence continues at coordinate 1,893,291 of SJYV01006435.1, read as the reverse complement.
CAGGGTCACACTGCCTCCCTGCCCTTCCTCAGAAAAGTCCAGCTTGCTCTAACCAGCACCTGTGCTTGGAAGTTCTTCCCTCAGGTGACCATCCACAAGTCTCTGTCCTTACTCCCTTCAGGGCTCAGCTAAAATGGCATCACTGACATGTTCTGGGACTTCCCTATAACAAATAAAAATCCCAACCCAGACATAACATGCCCCCTTGCACTGCTTTATTTTTCTAAATAATGTTCTTCTCCCACAACTGCACAGTATATTTTCCTTATTTGTTCATTTTTAACTCATGACAAAAATGTTGAATATACAAGTGGCAGGGACTTTTACTCACTGCATTATTCCTGGAATCTAGGAAGTACCTGACATATAAAGGGTACTCAACAACATTCACTGAGTAAAAAGACTAAATTTTTAATGTGTGTTTTCTGTCTGTGTTTGCCCCTTCTCAGCCTAACATCCCTCTACCCCTGACCCTCTCCACACACATTCACGCACATACACATATTCAGCTCAATGAGCCTTGCTGTTGATAGAGGTCAGGAAAATGCTGTTGTCAGACAGATCATAGACACAAGGTTCTCAGATGCAAAAGAAGTGCTTCTTCCTATCAAAAATAAACAAAAACTCATGAGCACTGAAGTAAGAAGCAAATGTCCAATGCCGTTTACCTGTGGCACACAAGTTTTGTGGAGCATTTGTATATGGGCCCTGTCCCATAAGCGTTCGGGTACATAAACTCAGTTCCATACTGGGAGAGAACCAAAGGCTGACAGCAGATTCCATCACACATTCTTTGTATTTTGTAATATAGAAAGTGAAGGTGAAGTCGCTCAAGTAGTGTCTGACTCTTTGCGACCCCATGGACTGTAGCCTACCACACTCCTCAGTCCATGGGGTTTTCCAGGCAAGAGTACTGGAGTGGGGTGCCATTTCCTTCTCCAGAGGATCTTCCCAATGCAGGGATCAAACCCCGGTCTTCTGCACTGTAGGCAGATGCTTTCCTATCTGAGCCACCAGGGAAGTCAACATACTATAATATAGAGATTTATACAATATACGGGGACATCTCTTATATATTGGCTTAGATGGTAAAGAATCCACCTGCTTTGTGGAAGACCTGGGTTCAATCCCTGGGTTGGGAAAATTCCCCTGGAGAAGGGAATGGCTACCCACTCCAGTATTCTTGCTGGAGAATCCCTATGGACAGAGGTGCCTGGCAGACTGCAGTTCATGAGATCACAAAAAGTCAGACACAAGTGAGCAACTCAGCACACACACATACAATAAATGATAAAGAGTTCATATTAGATAGTGTATATGTTCAGTTATTCTGAACTTGTTTGGTTGGCCCAAAAGTTCATTTAGGTTTCTCCAAGAAATCCAAATGAATTTTTTGGCCAACCCAGTAATAATTTCATCATCTTTTACAGAGTTGGACATGGCTGAATGACTAAAAGGCATGCATTTATTATAAGTGAGAGAGTTATTTTGAGTAGAGTCAGATACTCTCTGCTCAACAGAAAAGAAAGTGACATGGTCCATGTCTGCCATGGCTTAAAAAACAGGGGGTTAGTAATGATAAGCATATGTGCCTTTATTTGCCATCCCTGCTTTAGTTTCCAGTAGCAATTTCAAGCTTGGGGATATATGAGCTAGGGGAGTATATTTGAATCAGCACATGTCTGGTATAACAGGACATATTCAAAAATCACCATTGTATAGATATTTTTATTCATAGTATATCATTAACTTTGAAATTCAAAATAACACCCCCAAAATTGAGAACTATAGTGCTTGACAGAGAAAGCAATCGATTTTAAAATGCTGAAAGACAGTGCTCTAGACTAGATTCACACATAATGCCTATGAATACACTTTAATAAGCATTAATCAAATACCTGTGAGCAAGTTACTTCACTGGACACTGTACAGTTCCCACAAAGAGTTTGTAATTGCTGAATTAAGTGCACGTTCATATAGTTTTATTTTATCTTGCAAAACTGAAACTCTGCACTACCCATTGAACAGTTACTCTTTTCTTCCTCCTCCCATTCCCTGACAAGTACCATTCTACTTTCTGTTTCTAAGAATTTGAATACTCTAGAAATCTGAAGAACTAGAATCACTTATTAACTGTCTTTTTGTGACTGATTTTTTACATAGCATAACGTCATCAAGGTTCACCCATGTTGTAACATAAAACAGTGTTTCCTCTTTTCTAAGGCTGAATGATGTTTCGTTGTATGTATATTCCACATTTTCTATATTTAGTCATCTGTTGATGCACACTTAGGTTACTTTCACTTTTTAGCTATTGTGAATGATGCAGTGAACATGTGTGCAATTATCTGTTCAAGATTCTATTTTCAATTCTTTTGAATATATACCCAGGAATGGGATTGTTGGACTATATGGTAATTTTATTTTTAATTGGTTGAGAAAACTACATACTGCTTTCCATAGTGACCGTACTAATTTACATTCCCATCAACAATGCACATGGGTTCAAATTTCTCTACATCCTCACCAACATGTTTTCATTTTCTGGCTTTTTCAGCTTTTTATTTTATATTGGAGTAGAGTTGATTAACAATGTTGTGTTAGTTTCAGGTGTCAAGCAAGGTGATTAAGTTTTACATATACATATATCTATTCTTTTTCTAATTCTTTTCCTAATTAGATAGTTACAGAATATTGAGCAGGATTCCTGGTGCTATAGAGTAAGTCCTTATTGGCTATCAATTTTAATGTATATTAGGTGATACCTCATTCTGGTTTTGATTTGCATTTCCTTGCTGATTAGTGCATAAGCATTTTTTTTCATATACCTGTTGCCTATTTCTGTATCTTCATTGGAGAAATGTCTATTCAAGTCCATGGACAATTTTTAAATGAAGTTATTAGTTTTGTTGTTGTTGTTGAGTTGTAAAAGATCCTTATATATTTTAGAGATTAACCCCTTAGTGGATATATGGTTTGCAAAGATTTTCTCCCATTCTGTAGGTCGCCTTTTCATTCTTTTGATTGTTTTCCTTTGCTATACAAAAGCTTTTTCATTTGCTTGTTTGTTTTTATTTTTGTTACCTATGCTTTTGATATCATATTCACAAGGTTAATGCCAAGACCAGTGTCTTGAAGACCTTTCCTTATATTTTCCTTTAGGAGTTTTATTGGAAGGACTGATGCTGAAGCTGAAACTCTAATACTTGGCCAGCTGATGCAAAGAACTGACTCATTTTAAAAAACTCTGATGCTGGGAAAGATTGAAGGTGGCAGGAGAAGACAACAGAGCATGAGGTGGTTGGATGGCATCACTGACTCAATAGACATGAGTTTGAGGAAACTCTGGGAGTCAGTAATGGGCAGGGAGGCCTGGCGTGCCGTGGTCTGTGGGGTCACAAAGAGTTGGACACAACTCAGCAACTGAACTGAGGAGTTTTACAGTTTCAGGTCTTGCACTTAAATTTTTAATCCATTTTAAATTGGATTTTGTGCATGATAGTATTTCCCAGCACCATTTAAGAGACTATTCTTTCCTGCATTGTATATTGTTAACACCCTTGTCAAAAATCAGTTGACCGTATATGCATGGATTTATTTCTGGGCTCTCTGTTCTGTCCCATTGGGTTTTGTGTCTGTCTTTGGGTAGTACTATGCCATGTTGACTACTGAAGTTTTGTGGTATATATTGAAATCAGCTTTGTTCTTTATTCTCAGGATTGATTTGCCCATTTGTGGTCTTTTGTAGTCCAATATGAATTGTAGAATTGTTTTTTTTTTTCCTATTAAGAAAAAAATGTCATTGGGATTTTGATAGGGATTGCATTGAATTTATAAATTGCTTTTGGAAAGATGGGCATTTTAACAATGTGTCTTCCAATCTATGTACATGGTGTATCTTTCCACATTTCCATTTGTTTTTGCCTTGTATAATTTCTTTCATCAGCGTTTCATACTTTTCACTTTTCTATTTCTATTTAGAAATAGTCCTCTATTTCTTCATTATTTAGTCTTAGTAGGTGATACATTCCTAAGAATGTATCCATTTCTTCTTTGCTATCCATGTTGTTTGCATATGATTGTTCATAGCAGTCTCATGATCCTTTTTATTTCTGTGGCATGATTTGTAATCTCTTCTTTCACTTCTTATTTTATCAATTTCAATGTTGTTTCTTTTTTTCTTAGTCTAGCCAAGGATTTATCAGTTTTGCTTATCTTTTTGAAAGCTCTTAATTTTGTTGACTTTTTATATCTTTATTTCATTTATTTCTGCTCTTACATTATTTCCTTTCATCTACTAACTTTGGGCTTAGCATGTTCTTCTTTTTCTAGCTCCTTGAGGGGAAAATTAGGTTACTGATTTGAAATTTCTCTTCATTTTTAATATAGACACTTCTCACTATGAACTTCCCTCTTGGTACTGCTTCCGCTGATTGCCATATATTTTGGTATGCTGTGTTTTTATTTTCATTTGTCTCAAGATATTTTGTATTTCCCCTTGTGATTTCTTCTTTGACTTAATTGTTTAAGAGAGTGCTATTTAATTTCTAGTTCATATTTTTTAAATGACTCTGTTACTGAACTGAACTGAAAGATAATTATTTCAAACAGGCCTGAAGGAAAAAGAGAGTTTTTATATTCTCCAAATAACATGAAAATGCAAGTCCCTTGAGTACAATTTAATTTAGTGTACCTTACCTCAGAAAATTATGATAAGAATGATAAATCTGACCTGAAGAGTCTTTTAACCTAATATTATTTCTCTTTAATGTTTGCAAAATATATAAAACAAGCCTAACTTCACCCTTTTCTGTGCAGTTCTAACTGGTTCTATTGTTCAGAGTCTAGTCTCATTCTTACACCTGAGTCCACTCTTTCTTAACCTGCCCATATTCTTTGCTAACAATTACTAATTAAAAAGACCCTTGATCTCTGACTACAGCATGATTTTTAAGAGCTAGAGTATGTTTTCTGTTTCTTTATTAATGAATATGAGATATATAACTATCTGTGTTCTTGGTCTGGAAGGAGGAATAAGATATATAAATTGTAGTATCTGCCTCTAGGTAATATTAACTCATTTACTGATTGTATGTAGTGAACAATATCCAATTTTAGCAGTCAAATAAAATTCCAAGTGACTCATAGAAGCAAATTTTTTCTTTACAATGAGCATAATGATACTATTTACATTTATTATTTCTATTTATTAGTTCACTTGATTTTTTTTTACAAAACCTTAGTGAGAGAGGCAGAGTTTTATTTTAGAATAAATGCTCAATATATGTAGATTTAATATTTCTAGTGTTAACTTTTGAAAGAAGCCCTGCATTCCATGACATCACGTAACTCGCAATTTTGCTGGGAGATAAATTTCAACAGCACACTCTATAAGCCTTGTTTGTTATAACGAGTAGGGTATGCTAGAGTGAGCCAGTGAGTGTAAGGAATCCTAATTGAAAGTAAATATCCAAAGACAAATGAACTAAGTTGTAACCTCACCCCCCACCATTACAGTGGAATTCAGAAACCTTGAAAAAGTGTGATAGTATCAGGAGAATTCCTTATGAGTATCAAATATAGACATGAAGATTCAAAAAGATAAATAATAACATGAGGAATCAAAGGACAAAATAATTTCCTAAATCTTGTCAAGTGAAATTATAATAAAGCTCTCACCAGCATCCTAAACCTACAATTCTAGACCAAAACATTTTCTTGAGTTTCATGCTGAAATCAGCAGATACGAGCTAATATCATTGAAGAAAAAAAAATCCCTCTTTTTAAATCAGTGGACTAAATCAAACACCATTCTGGCTTTGGGTGAAAAAGTGAAAGTGAAGTCGCTCAGTCTTGTGTGACTCTTTGCCACCCCATGGACTGTAGCCTAGCAGGCTCCTCTGTCCATGGAATTTTCCAGGCAAGAGTACTGGTGTGGGTTGCCATTTCCTTCTCCAAAGGATCTTCCTGATCCGGGAATTGAACCTGGGTCTCCCGCATTGTAGAAAGACATTTTATCATCTGAGCCACCAGGGAGGTCAAGTCATCCTGGCTTTGGGTAGGTTAATTAAATCCAAATTGCATGTTAGAACAGAGAACTGATTACAACCTAATATACGTACCCTGGGGAGATCTATCTCTGTGCAATGGAATGAAGAAATGATGGTCAGAAGGAGATCAGAAATCTACACAGTGCGGAAGAAAATTTTAGCAAAACTTAGGGTTTTAGAGAAGCCATGAATTCATAATTTGGCTATATGTTTGAAAATTGACAAGAAGTACTTACCATATGAAAAAGATGTACACACAGAAAGTTAGAGACATTAGGTTAAAAACTCACAGAGGATCACCTTTGAGATAGGATCTGAGTAGCTGAAAAACTCTATCAGTTGGACCTTATTTCTCCAGTGCTGTGTAGAAAGAAATATCTCTAGTTCATACTAGAGTTAAAGTGAGCTTTAAAATATGAGAGATAAACTGAAAATCACTGGGAAAGCCTAATGTGAACCTAGTTATACCTGAATCTCATTTGTTTCCACATAGGTAATATCCCTAGACTCCCTCAGACTTCTAAAGTGTGGGTACATTTTAAAGTGCTTTCTCTAACTTTTACTAGGAAAGACATGGATGGAAGTTAGGGGGAAATATAAAAGAGAAATTTAAAAGCTAGAGTTACATAGACTCTGAGGAAGACTTCTGTGTTTTTCTGTATGCATAATTTGACTATTCAGCGTTTTTACCTAAATCCAGAACCTCAAATTCAACATGTGAAATATTTGATGAAACATGCTTTTGCTACATCTGCTTTTTCTTTTGTATTCCCACTTCAATGAGAGGAACTAGCATCTACCAATCTCCCAAGTTTAACAGAAACAAAAGCTAAACTTACCTCTCTTCCTACTCCACATTCAATGAAACACTCATTCCTTGATTCTTTACTACAAGTCTAGCTTGAGTTTAGTCACCCTACTGGTTCCTTTAGTCCAGCCCCATAAATTCATTCACCACACTGCTGACATAATAATCTTAAAAATTTCATCCTGCCGATTAACTGTTTAAAGTCTTCAGGAATAGCCTAAGTTATAAAAGATACATTTTAGAAATTTTAGCCTATTGTAAATGGAGTAAAGTCTCTAATGATGATTTTCATGAGCATAGTTAAGTGCATGGTCTCTAAAGTGGGCTGTTTAGTTCAAATCCAAATAGTATCAAGTTGTGTAACTTGGAAAAAAATTTTTATTGTTTTCTTTGATCTGGTCTTCCCTTGTGACTCAGACAGTAAAGAATCTGCCTACAATGCAGGAGACTTGGGTTCAGTCCCTGGGTTGGGAAGATCCCCTGGAGAAGAGAAAGGCTATCCACTCCAGTATTCTGGCCTGGAGAATTCCATGTCCTCTGTAGTCCATGTGGTCGCAAAGAGTTGGACATGACTGAGCCACTTTCACTTTCACTTTTGTCTGTAATTAAAGTTATCAGTCATAGTGAATATGTCTGGAGAAGTTTTTTTAAAAGGAGATGGAAATAAGAGAATATCAAGCAGAAGTTTGTGATTAACTACGTAACAGATTTTGAAAATAACTAGATAAAATGTGAATTTTAAAATTTTGAAATCTATAAAATAAATGCTTTAAGTTACAAATACAAAAAAAATTATGTATACAGTACTGCAAGCAAAATCCAGCAATATATAAAAATATAACACAACATGGCAGAGTTAAATTTATAACTAGAGGTATTTGAAGATTGACTTTCCTAATTAGTGTTAGGAAAATGATTAATTACATTAATTATGAATCGTGATCACTCTGATAGAAGCAGGAAAAGTTGTTGATACAGTTTAACTTCTAATCATAATTTTTAGAGAAATCTTCTAGCAGACCAGGAATAGTATTAAACTAACTTAATTTGATAAAGAGCATCTAAGAAAAAAATCTGTAAACATCCTACTTATTGATGAAACACTGAAGTCACTCCATTTATGTTAAAAGAGGACAAATATCCCCCCAGATTATCATTTTTACTCATAATTTAAAAGTAAGCAATATACTAGATTAAAAAATCCAGAAACAAAAATTAACTGCACTTCTACATATCAGAAACAAATGTAAAAATTAAGTATATCATTTTTAATTGGTAGCATTTTAAGTATCATCTAAGAAATCTGTGAAATGTGTGGGACAAATCTAACAGAAAATACAAAAGAACATTGGAAGAAGTTTTTCAATATCACTGAAAATGAAAGAAAACATATCAGTGGAGATACAGCATGTTCATTGAGTAGATGACTATATATTATAAAGAAATCAGTTGTCATAATTTATCAATAATTTAATATAATTAAAATTCTGACAAGTTTTGGGTATGTACATATGGATATGTGTAAGGAACTTGGGAAGGTGATTCTCAAGTGATATAGATGTAATCAAGTATATCAAAGAAACTCATCAAGAAAAACAAGATGGAAGGTCCTTATCATACCAGATATTCTTATACTAATTGAATGGACAACCAATGAAACAGACTGGACAGAATAGAGAAGCAGATTAAGAACTAAAAGCTTCTACCTCTGTACTCAGCCCAGAAAATGAGAACAAAATCACTTATTACCATTATTAATGTGAATCTGCTTTCCACTTCATCGCATTTCCAGGCTCTTCTGCCCAAGTGAATGGTTTGATTGTTTATTACAGGAATTTCTCCAGTGAACCAACAGCTCTTAGATGGAAAACATCAACAGTTTAAACCTTAAGATTCTTTGAAACCCTTCCTTCAAAATCCTCCTCTGACTTTTTTCTCCAATTCTGGATTATCAGGATACTCATTCAATCCTAGCCAAGTCTCCATAGTGAAAGAGCAACTTTAAACCAAACTTCCACTTCTCAGTAACTTCTGGCTTGCCTTTGCTCCATTCAAGATGCTGCCAAAGCTTTGTGACGTGGTGTTCTCCCATACCACAGTAAGCAATAAACTCAGATTTTTCTCTTCTGGGTGGTGATATTTCAAGAGCCCAGTTTTGTTGTTCAGTCGCTATGTCCAACTCTTTGCAACCCCATGAACGGCAGCACTCCAGGCTTCCCTGTCCTTCACCATCTCCGGAGTTTGCTCAGATTCATGTCCAAATAGTTGGTGATGCTATCCAACCATTTCCTCCTCTATCGCCCCCTTCTCCTCCTGCCCTCAGTCTTTCCCAGCATCATGGTATCTTTGCATCACGTGGCCAAAGTATTGGAGCTTCAGTTTTCATCATTTGTCCTTCCAATGAGTATTCAGGATTGCTTTCCTTTTGGACTGACTTGTTTGATCTTGCTCTCCAAGAGCCACAATTCAAAAGCATCAGTTCTTGGTACTCAGTGCCTTGGTCTGCAGCAATTCTAGTAACTATACAGTCTGCCTCCTTGACACTATTTTGGGAGTAAGTAGACCTTTTTAGGACATCTTCACACCCCTTAACACAATGTCTTGCTGTACCAAATTGTTGCTGTCTGAGTTGAATCCATTCAGCAAATATCATAGCTTTAAGTGGTGTACCTAGGTTACAGTGCCCAAGTTCTGCCTTCTTGCTAGGGAAGGAAAAGTTGGTAGTAAGGACTTCTGAGTCATGTTGTTCATCTCCTATTAAAGATATCCTAAGATAGAGAATAGCAACAAAGATCGTCACATGAATGTGAGTTTAACTTTTGTCAAACCTCACAGTTCCCCAACTTGTGATATATCTCCCATCTAGAAGCTGGTATGTGAAAGGAAATTAAATGCCTGTTGTAAATAACACCATGATGATGTTTTTAAAAAGAAAAGACACCTGGAGAAAAAGTTCCCAGCATATCTTGTGGAGACTTTATAAATTATTGATACTCTTTCTTCTAAATAGCATTGCTGCATTTTAAGCTGAAGCCATGAGCTTACCAAGGAAAATAGGGTACACGGCTGTCATTTTGGTTTCAAATTAAGTAAATGGTGCCCTAATGGCCTAAAAGAATTAATGTACCTCCAACACGTGAGCCATTTCCTTCAGGGAAATAAGGTCCTTATTAATCTAGAGAAAAGATTCATGAAAAAAGGCATGTATAAGGAATGTGATCCCCGTTTTGGGGATGGAGCAAGCACGACAGAGGAAATTGAAATGACTGACCTTTGTCATAAAGGGAGACATGTGTCAGAGCTAATTACATAGACCATTTTGGCTTCCTATTTTAAATCGTCACACTTGAGCAATTAGAAATCACTTATGCTCTCAGTGTTATATTAATTTGTACTTATACTTATAGACTCAGAGACTATCATGTATGGAAGCAGCCTTGGAGGGCATCCTCTTGACTGTTCAGATGAGAAAACTGATACCCAGAGATGTGACAAAACTTTTCCAAAGTCACACACAAAAACCCAAAGATCACAGTCTGGCACTAAGTTCAATACTCTTTCTTTTAGGGATGCTAGATTTTGGATAAAGGGCATTAATTTTAATTATTTTAAAAGTATTTCCCATCAGAAGTATGTATTTTATACCTGTGAATTTAAATGTGCTCTCCTCATGCATTATTATTTCTAGGACTCCTTTTCTGATATTAGCATGTGTAACTATATACATACATAAACACAGACTGCCACTGAAGGATACCCTCTCCTTTGTTGTTGCTCAGTTACCCACTCATGTCCAACTCTTTGCAACCCCATAGATTGCAGCATGCCAGGCCTCCCTGTCCCTCACCATCTCCTGGAGTTTGCCCAAGTTCATGTTCATTGCATCAGTGATGCCGTCCAGTCATCTCATCCTCTGACACCCTCTTCTCTTCCTGCTCTCAATCTTTCCCAGCATCAGGGTCCTTTCCAATGAGTCATCTGTTTGTATCAGATGACCAAAATCCTGGAGCTTCAGCTTCAGCATCAGTCATTCCAGTGAATATTCAGGGTTGATCTCCCTCAGGATTGACTGGTTTGATCTCCTTGCTGTCCAAGAGACTTTCAGGAGTCCTCTCCAGCACCACAGTTCGAAGATACCAATTCTTTGACATTCTGCCTTCTTTACGGTCCAGCTCTTACAACCATTTGTTACCACTGGGAAGTCTATAACCTTGATTATATAGACCACTGTCAGCAGAATAATGTCTCTGCTTTTCAACACACTGTCTAGGTTTATCATTGTTTTCCTGTCAATTGTCTTCTGCAGTTATTTTGGAAACTCAGAAGAGGAAATCTGTACTCAGTTCAGTTCAGTTGCTCAGTCATGTTCAACTCTTTGCAACCCCATGGACTGCAGCACGCCAGGCCTCCCTGTCCATCACCAACTCCTGGAGTTCNTGGGATTATTGTTTTAAATTAAAATACATTTTCCTAGCTTCCACCACTATGCTCTATACTTAATGTGTGTGTGCTCAGTCACTTAGTCCCGTCTGACTCTTTGCAATCCTGTGGACTGGGACCCTCTAAGCTCCTCTGCCCATGGTATTCTGTAGCAAGAATACTTGCCATTTCCTTTTCCAGGGGACCTTCCTGACCCAGGAATTGAACCAGCGTCTTCTGAGGTTCCTGGATTAGCAGCCAGATTCTTTTACCACTGGGCTATCTGGGAAGACTGCTTTATCCTTGTAAATTATGTATAAATTCTGATGATCTCAAAGTAAACTATATGTGAACCCATTCTTTGGAGAGTATAAAATATTGAACTACCTTGATCACTATAAAAGAGATATTGTATAATAAAGTAGGAATAATTTGACTTGAAAAATAGAACTTATGAATCCCATTCCCAGTTGTATTGCTAGTTTTCTGTTGTCTTAGTTCTCTGTTATTTATAGATGGAAATCAGATAAATATGGATGAGTTACAAAACTTCTCTGGGCCACAGTGTCCTCAAAGGTAAAATGAACGAACTAACATCTAAAACTGTGAATTATATAATAATTAAATTTCATGTACCACAAACTTTCATAGAAAATACATGACCTAGAGACAGTCTCATTAGAAGAATTTGTTGTTCAGTCGCTCAGTCATGTCTGACCCTCTGCGACTCCATTGACTGCAGCACACCATTAGAAGAATAAAATATTTTTGAAGCAAGAACACTATTCAGCACACTTTAGTACATAACAGAATCAAAGTTTGTAAGACTAAAGTAATCCTATAATTATTTCTGCCTGATGTTTCATATTTTTATAGTACAGTGTTTGTTCTTGGGAGAAATGCCTTTTCTTGGACATTTTGTATATAATATGATAAAAATTTTGTAAATAATATTGTTTTGCTATTTTTGGTATTTGGGGAATGGTATTTTCTCCAGTTTTGTCTCATATTATTTAAGATCTAAATTCTCTTGATACTGGCTTTCAAATCTGTCTTATTTATGATTCTTTAGAAGACAACTATGTACAAGCACCAGTGAGCTAGTGGAGAAGGTGAAACAAAAAAGAGAGGCCACTAAAATAAGCACTAGGAGGACTGAGCAACTGGACTCAATTCTGTCAAAGAAACTCTAAGCAACTGTAGAATACACTCCAGTATTGCCCCACTCAGAATGAGCAAACGGTAGTATTTATTCACCCACCCCTTTCCTCATAGTTGAGGGAACCTGTAGCCAGGAAAAAAAAGAGAGAGAAGATAAATAATATCAGTGTCAGGAATGAGAGGAAAGGCATTTTATAATCTCACATATTAAAAGGATGATAAGAAAATATGCACAACTTCCTGCCAATAAATTTGACAATTCTGATGAAATGTACCAATTCCTTGAAAGGCATAAATCACCAACGCTTTCTTAAGAGAAAGAAAGGTTAAAAACAAACAAACAAACAAAAACTCGAGAGTTCACCAGTTGGAGTAAAGTTACATAGAAGAAAAAGAAGAATATTCAGTAAGAGAAAAGAAGAATATGTCAGAGAAATAGAAAAGATCTTTGAGGATACAGTGATCCAAAGGAGAAGACATTTTTACAATATGATGAAATATTTCCAGTTGTTTAATAATGACAGTGTTTGGCAAATTATTCCTGACTTTTTGAGAAAAGTTTCAGTAGAATATTAAAGGTAGCCACCAAATTACAACAATTCAAAGAATAAATAAATAGTGGGAAAGTTGAAGCAACAATACATAAAGTATTAATACAATTTCAAGAAGTGCATATATTAACCAAAGTTTGAAAGAAGGGTAACTTAAGGAAAATCAGGTTCCAGAAATGCTTCAATAGCCTATTTTCCATTCATTCAATATCATTTGGAAATGCTTCTATTGTGTACATTGTGTGCATGGTAATTATATTTAACAAACCAAAACTGAGATTTATTTTCTGAAAAGTAGTATTATGAGTCAGTGCATGTATCAGAGTCAGTTTGGGAGGTGTACTATCGGATGAACAAATGTTTGAATTTCTGCAATAGTCTAAAGATTTATGAGAATAATGAGGTCTTTTTAGGAATACAAATTAGCCTTTAAAACCAAAATGCACAATTGATATGACAGTATATGTGGCATTTTTCTAAGTAGTGTTGAATCAGCAAAGAATTAAAAATTGTCTTTGCCTTTAGGATCTCACAGAGACAGAAACCTAGACAAATATATACAACATACGGTCTTTAGCACTCAGTTTGCAGAAGCTTACCTCTGTGATTCATCAGAAAGAAAAATTGATTTTTCAAAAATGAGTAGGTATGGATAGATGAGCATAGATCCATGAGTTTATTAAGACTGGGAAGTTTGGGAAGTCGAGAGGGATTCCAGGAGGATAAGTCTACCTGGGAAAGTCTGAAAGTAAAATGTGAGAATTACTCCTCCAAATAACTAACTACATTATGTTTTTGTTAAAGCAGAAAATATAACAACATCTGAGACTACCGTAGGGATACTTGGAAAAATGTTTCAGTAAGTAAGAAAAGAAAAACTTGCTGAGGTTTCCAAATATTGAATCTACTTTTGTTATTAGTAATGGATTCTTCTCTTACCTATAAGCATCTGGTCAATTTTCTTGGTTTTAAGAGTAAAATCAAACACCCAGCTTTTTCTCAGGCTTGAAGCAATTACGACTCATCTTGCACCTCATCCTCTCAAAATGCTTTGAACTCCCTAATTCATCCATGCTAGATTTGTTTTCTTTTTCTTGATACTGTCGTGGCAATTTACTGCAAACATTCCCAAATGCACTATGTCTTTTTTTAAATTTCACAAACTACAATTGCCACTTTCTCTAAATACATTATTTATTTATTTATTGCTTGACTCATTCTCCCTTTACCTAGTCCATTACATGGGGTATAGATTTTTCCACAAGGACAGATCAAAAGAGAGATCAAGCTAAACAAGGTTTAAACTAATCTTACCAGTTCGGTGGTGGTGGTGGTTTAGTCACTAAGTCATGTCCAACGCTTGCATAGACTGTAGCTTACCAGGTCCCTCTGTCCAGGGGATTTTCCAAGAGAGAATACAGGAGTGGGTTGCCATTTCCTTCTCTAGAGGATCTTCCCAACCCAGGAATTGAACTCTGGCCTCCTGCATTGCAGGCAGGTTCTTTACCGACTGAGCTATGAGGAAAGCCCCTACCAGTTTGGTGATAGTACAGAAACTCTTGTTCATGAATTCATTTGTAGATGGAGATTCCTAAATTGTGAACTTTTCAAAATTTGAATGCTGCCACAAAATGGAAAAAGAAGGAAGGGAGTTACTTTGCCTGTTTTTTCTTGGCTACCATAAGTGCATTTATCCTTACATTTCATTCACGGGAACTTAGGTTATTAGTGACACCTAGCTGCAGTGGAAAGGGCCTTTATTCTTGGAAACCATGTGTTCAGCTAAAAATCAAGGGTTTTCTTCCTGTGAAAGAGAATAGGAGAAAATCTGGGACATGACTGACTTTCTCTGTCATTCTGTATCCTTGGATTATCTGAATATTCAAATGTGTGTCTTTATACAAACAGAGAACCCTCACCTCACTTTCTCTTACTGAGGAAACTACCACTCAACCTTCTTTAGTGATTGCATTTATACTGAAAAGTGAAAGTGAACTCCCTCGGTCATGTCCAACTCTTTGCAACCCCATGGACTGTAGCCTACCTACCTCAAATCCTCCACTGCAATCTAAGGTAATATGAGCTTCCTATGTGGCTTGGTGGTAAAGAATCTGCCTGCTAATGCAGGAGACATTGTCTTATTCTGATCCCCAGCTTGGGAAGATTCCCTGGAGGAGGAAATGGCAACCCACTCCAGTATTCTTGCCTGGAGAATCCCATGGACNCTATGTGGCTTGGTGGTAAAGAATCTGCCTGCTAATGCAGGAGACATTGTCTTATTCTGATCCCCAGCTTGGGAAGATTCCCTGGAGGAGGAAATGGCAACCCACTCCAGTATTCTTGCCTGGAGAATCCCATGGACAGAGAAGCCTGGCTGGCTACAGTCCATAGAGTTGCAAAGAGTCAGACATGACTGAGCATGAACACAAACATACACACATACACACTCACACATCAGGGTGATATACAGTTCTCTTTACCAGGTATGAATGCTATTCTCATGACCTAGAAAACTATAAAATAAGAGCACTTTGTCTGTGCCTATCATTCCTGGATACAACCATGGAGCAGAAATAAAATAAACTCAATAAAAAATTCATTTTCAGAAAAATGAAAACTGGCAAACACAGGAATGCCTGATAAACAATAATAATGAAATTCTTTGGAAGATGCTTAAGATGATTTCCTGTTCTGGGAATAGAATGAGGTCTCTGGTGGGCTGATCTGGCAGACCTTGGTACAGCACTTTTGAAGGAATTTCTTTATTCATTTTCCACTGTAAGCTTTGGCTTTATTTATGCGNATAATAATGAAATTCTTTGGAAGATGCTTAAGATGATTTCCTGTTCTGGGAATAGAATGAGGTCTCTGGTGGGCTGATCTGGCAGACCTTGATACAGCACTTTTGAAGGAATTTCTTTATTCATTTTCCACTGTAAGCTTTGGCTTTATTTATGCGGAATTTTCCTGTATCACTCACCATCCATGGACATAACAGCGGTTGGCTCTTGAGAGTGTACCCTTTGTTTACCTGCACGTTTCTCTTAGACTGAGTCATGCCAGAACTCACTTTAAGTCAAGAAAGAGATTTAGGTGTAAATTCACTTTCAAAGGCCAACCTTGTAATTTTCTTCAAAATTTCTTTAGAAAAAAGACTCTTCAACCACCCCCGCCCCCTCTTCAAATCCACAGGCAAATACTAACAGTCAAATGTTCTTATTCAGGAATATATTTAAGCCCTAATTCCATATTCTTTTCTGGTCTTTGTGATCTGCTCATTTCTGCCCCGCTGCCCACCCCACTTCCCGCCCTCCATGTTAATAACGGTACTGGGGAGCCACTTGAAACAACAGCCTGAATGGGGAAAGCAACATCTTAATTTTATTTTTGTCAGTGGCCTGGTTCTCATGAACTAGCACGTAATCTTAGTAGGAAATAGTTGAAAAGCTTTCAGAAACAGGCTTATCTTCTCTTGTGTTGCCATTTTGATAACAACCACATTAGTTTCAGTTGGTTGCAAGCAGTTGGTTATGTCAATTTGTTACTATTAGCTTATCAGGTTCTAAGTTCAGTTCAGTTCAGTCTTGTCCAACTCTTTGCAACCCCCATGGACTGCAGCACGCCAGGCCTCCCTGTCCATCACCAACTCCCAGAGTCCACCTAAACCCATGTCCATTGAGTTGGTGATGCCATCCAACCATCTCATCCTCTGTCCTCCCCTTCTCCTCCTGCCTTCAATTTTTCCCAGCTGCTGCTGCTAAGTCGTTTCAGTCATGTCCGACTCTTACTGACCCCATGGACTACAGCCTACCAGTCTCCTCTGTCCATGGGATTTTCCAGCCAAGAGTACTGGAGCGGGGTGCCATTGCCTTCCCAGCATCAGGGTCTTTTCAAATGAGTCAGCTCTTCGCATCAGGTGGCCAAAGTACTGGAGTTTCAGCTTCAACATCAGTCCTTCCAATGAACACCCAGGCCTAATCTCCTTTAGGATGGACTGGTTGGATCTCCTTGCAGTCCAAGGGACTCTCAAGAGTCTTCTCCAACACCACAGTTCAAAAGCATCAATTCTTCGGTGCTCAGCNCAAAGTAATGTCTCTGCTTTTTAATATGCTGTCTAGGTTGGTCATAACTTTCCTTCCAAGGAAGATGTGTATAAGAGACAGGCACCATGAAATTAAGAGACACTTGCTCCTTGGAAGAAAAGCTATGACCCACCTAGACAGCATATTAAAAAGCAGAGACATTACTTTATCCACAAAGGTCCGTCTAGTCAAGGCTATGGTTTTCCAGTGGTCATCTATGGATGTGAGAGTTGGACTGTGAAGAAGGCTGAGCGCCGAAGAAGTGATGCTTTTGAAGTGTGGTGTTGGAGAAGACTCTTGAGAGTCCCTTGGACTGCAAGGACATCCAACCAGTCCATTCTAAAGGAGATCAGTCCTGGGTGTTCTTTGGAAGGGATGATGCTAAAGCTGAAACTCCAGTACTTTGGGCACCTCATGTGAAGAGTTGACTCATTGGAAAAGACTGATGGTGGGAGGGATTGGTGGCGGGAGGAAAAGCGGATGACAGAGGATGAGATGGCTGGATGGCATCACTGACTCGATGGGCGTGAGTCTGAGTGAACTCCGGGAGTTGGTGATGGACAGGGAGGCCTGGCGTGCTGCGATTCATGGGGTCGCAAAGAGTTGGACACGACTGAGCGATTGAATACTGAACTGAACTGAACAAAGCAATGAGTAGAACTGTTGATAGGGGCTGAAATGTGTCACCTACTTTCAATTCGTGTGTGGAAGCCCTAAAGCCCAGTGCCTCAAAATGTCTGTATTTGTAGATAGGGCTTTAAAGAGGTAATTAAGTTAAAATGAGGTCAGTAGGGTGGGCCTCTATTCAATCTGATTGATGTTTTTATATGAAGAGGAGATTACGATACAGACAATATAGATTAACTTTCACTTTCATGGACAACCAAGTGAGGACACAGTGAGTAGGTGACCATCTGTAAGCCAAGGAGAGAGGAGAAAGGCCTCAGGAGAGGCCTAACTTGCTGGCACTTTGGACTTCCAGTCTGCAGAACTGTGAGAACGTCAGTTTCTGTTGTCTAAACTGTCTTCTCTGTGACATTGTTAGGGGAAGCACACTGACTGAAACCGCTCACCCTGGCCAGGCCCCACAGTAACCATTTGCATGAACTGTATTATGACAGGAGATCGTGATAAGGAATACGGAACTAATAAGCCACCACCGACCAGAAAAGTTCAGGAAAGGTCTAAAGGAGACACTGCAAGTCCGTCCATTTCCCAGAATCCCTCTCGCTAGCATCCATCTTGGCTGAGCGATGTGTGCACCACCAGCAAAGACTCTGAATTCCTGATTGGCCAAAGACCACTCGGAAACTAATCCCATCAGCATAAAACATGAGACTTCGAGAAATGAGGCAGAGTAGTTCTCCTGCGTTGCCTTACCCTACTGCTCTCCACCCGGGTGCCCTTTCCCAATCAAATCTCTTGCTTTGTCTGCACATATGTCTCCTGGGACAATTCATTTCCGAGTATTAGATAAAAGCCCAGTTTCGGGCCTTGGAAGGGGTCCCTCTTCCTGCTACAAATGGCGACTCTGGTGGGGACTCTTCTTCCCTGAGACTGACATCCTGACCTCTCGGGGTACTCCAGGGGACAGCTTGCCTGCCAATGGACCAGACCCAGCAGCCACAACTGAGGCCCTTTTGTCCCTGGTCTCCTCCTGATGCAGACAACTGGTCAGAGTGCCCCGACCAGGTAAGGAACAAGAGATTTTATTGACCTCTCTCCCCTTCCCTCTCTTTCCTCTCCTTAACCCTTCCTTATCCTTCCCCGTTTTTCTAGTTCCCTGGTCCTGAATGCAGGAATCTGGTCGAAGGGCCTCAGCCTGAGCTGAGGATTGGAGACTGATCACCTCCTCTTAGCAGAGAACTCGAATTCTGGTTCTGTTCTGGTCTGATTTCTGGTAGGGCCGAGTTCCAGTCCTCACTTCTCTGGAGGCCCAGGGAAAAGTCCCTTAATGCCTGGGTAGCTGCAGGTGGCAGGAGACATCTGAAGGCTACCCCTTTTGCCCCGCTCTCCTGCCTCCCCACCCTTTTTCTTTCAAGCTGGCTTCCTTTCCTCTCTGTGAAATCTTTGAAGCTGTTAGTACTTGGATCTGAAGTTCTGTGTCTCTATAGGAGGCTTTCTGAGAGACTGTGTTCTTGTATTTAAGGGAGTGTCTGATGAGGACTGCCAGGTTTATATGTGAGTGTTTTAACTCTGTGTTCTATGTTGTGATTTTTGATGGACATTTTGCTTTGTCTGGCCACCATTTGGTTTAGGCCTGCTGCCATTTTGTTAGAACTTGATTTTCTTTCCCTATGCCTTGAGACCAGGGCTCTCAGGAACACTTATCTAGACCATCTCTAACTCCTGAGACTGAGGGAAAAGACTTTAAAATTTTTATTTATTTCAACTGTTTTTTTATAAACTAGTAAGTTTTATATTTTAATATCTAATTCATGACTAAACTTAGAAAATGAAGCTAGATCTTGCACTGTGTCTGTCTAAATACGTCTTGGTATGTCTTTGTCTCTGGGTAATATTTTTGAGGTTAATTTGTAAATTAGCTCTATTTAATTGGCTTAAAAAAAGGTAAGCACTTACAAATCAAATAATTCTAAATTAAACAATAAATTCCAGGTTTATGTGAACTGGGAAATATTTAGTATTAAATATCTGATATTAATGTTTGTTTGTTGACGTATCTAATATACACGTCTTAGAGTAATTAACATTAAGTAGAATATTTTCATTGTACCTAGGTTTAATATAAGTTAAATATTATACCTCTTACAAGTTTGTCAATAAGGAAATTACCTCGAGTGAAGAAACTTCCAAAAAATGTAAATGAATATGAGTTTTTATATAAATGCTATTAAAAATAATTATTCTTTAGAAATATCTGTCTAAAATAGTCTCTCCAGATTGGTAGAACTTAAATTTCTAAAAGTTGTGCCAAGTGTGCTAAGTGTTGGAAGTCTATCAAATAGTGAGGTCATTTCCAAATAAAATAAGATTTTGAAACATTTACTACTAAACACTAATTTCCTTTTACAGAGAAACTAAAGAGATTTGGGACTATAAATAAATAATAGTTGGTGCCATCCTAAAGGCGCTAGCACCCCACTACAGTACTCT